>CM054115.1:190683662-191251853 GCA_028673005.1 Tanypteryx hageni | reverse complement strand
AAAAATTATTTTTAAACGTATTTGTGTAGAACTGATAGCATCAATTTTAACCAAATATACTATTTATAATATACACATATATACAAAACCACATTAGCATATTTAAACTGAATCAGCCAAACAATAGTACTACAATTGCAAATTAAACTCCTACAGTAATTAAAGATTTGGAAGTAATAGAATGAAAGGATTTCAATTACATTTTGTATACTATAAGATATGTACAACATAACATAATAAAAATAAGATGTTTAAAGCGGATCTAAAGAGCAGGGCTACCACCATAAAAAGTTAAATAATATTTCTAGAGAATTGACCTGATGGATTTTCACCCATTATGGTATATATAATTTTCATATAAATAAATAACCACAATATTATATTTCAACCCAGTTGACTAAACAGGGATACCACAATATCAAGGTTAAAATATTTCTGTAACTATGAAGTTGGAAGGTATTTGCTGAATTGTTATAAAAATATTTCGTTTGTAGGGCGAGTACAAAATGTAAAAACGAAATGAATATGTTTAAATAAATTATAGACGTTTTGCTCAATACATGATGAAATTTCCTTGCCTTGTTCATTTTGAGATACCGTTACTATCATTTTTGCTCATAGAGTTGATCAGGGGTTTTTCAAATGAACAAATATGCTTACAAATAATTTACTCAAGATTCATTAATATTATTTTACTCACGTACTAACATCTGCATAGGTGTTACGAGAACAGATATTATTAAGCTTAATATTTTTTAAAGTCACAACACAGAATATTAAGTGGTTGTTGCAATACATTAATTTTCATATAACAACATTCATTCCATTTAATAATTATTAGCAAGACCAGGAAGATATGTGATGACGATTCTGTTGTTATGGTCCCTAACAATCCTTGTATTTTTCTTATATTGTGGAAGCCATGCCTTTTTGATCCCTTCTAAACATATTCATTTCGTTTTCCCGTTCTATACTACAAACTACAAACGAAATTTCTTTGAGATCCTTTTAGCCAATTCCTTCCAAATTCATAATTACCGAAATGTTTAACTTTGCAATTGTGACACCCATGCTTAGTCGACTAGGCCCAAACATGCCATTTTTGTCATTAATTTTTGTGAGTATTCTATATAATTAAATTTGATTGAAATCAGTTCAGTCAATTCTTTCCAAAAACATAATTACCGAAAAGGTTTATTTTGCAATTGTGTCATCCTTACTCGTTCTAGCAGGTCCAAAGATGTCGTTTTGGTCATGTATTTATGTGAACATTATAGGTATCAAATTTTGTTGAATTCGGTTAATCCATTTCTTCCCTGATATAAGCGAACGGACTGACGGACGGACATCACGAAGATAATAGTGCTTTTCAGCAATGACGAAAAGCACGAAAAATGGAGGAGGGAAAGTGAAAGGTAAACGGTGGGTGTGATAAATGCAGTTGAATTCTTATTGTGATTTTTAAAGTTAAACATATCTGTGTCTGACCGTTTTCGCAAAAACTTGAAACTTTAAGGGTTGTCCACGTATAAGGTGATAATAAGAGGCAAATATTGTTATTTGAATAACGTTATTTAAAACGATGACAAAATTGGCGAGCGATTTCGAAAGCAACTTGAACCTTTGAGTTTGAGGACTTCGCCACTTGCGCAAGTCTTTAGTTAGGCGGAATTAATGAATGCATAATTTTAAATGTCTGCGAGATTGCTGATTTAGATCTGTACCGAATCGCGTTTGTCCATTGAAACCTCCGAACAAATTTTTTAAATGCTCAAAACTGCATCAACCCTCCAAAATATCTGTAGAAACCTATGAAATCCTGAAAATATATATTCCTAAGCAAGCAGAAGAAAAAGAAAAATACTAAAAAAGAAGCATTCTCATTTATTTTTGTTTATATTCGCTTAGTTATGAAAGAAGTTAGTCTTTTTCTTAAAATATATTCAGATTTATATTTAACATTTAAAATCTTATTTCGACGTTAAAATCCGATAGGAAGGCAAATAATTAAGCACCCTTATCCCATTTAAAGGTTCTTGGAGTAGATAAAGATATCGATGCTTGTGCAACGTTAAATTTTAACGGAGTTGAAGCTCTTAAGGAGAAAGAGGAACGCAAGGAGATGTTAATATGCGCCCTCGATGAGTTTACAGTTAGGTGTCTAAGGATTAATAGGAGAAGTTTCAAGATGTTTTATCCAAGTTTTCCAAAGTCATGGATCAATTACGAGGAATTAACTCCGGAAGATTAGCGATTACGTGGAAATAAGTTTACATGCGATGTAAGAAACGATACATGCAGTGTGTAAGCGACGGAGGCAGGCGATGGCAGGGGGTGTCGATCGTGTGGGAGAGAGAGGGAGGGAGAAGGGAGAGAGAGAGGAGAAGGGAGAGAGGGAGGAAGAGGAGGGATAGAGGTAGGAGGAATTGGGAGGGAGGGGGAGGTGGAGACGGCAAAGATGGAGATAGTGCCTCATGCAGGGAAAGTTGGAATGTTTCTGGAGAGTAGATAAACGGTTGCCAGAAGAGACCGCCGATGTTTACCAAAAGAGTGTAAAAGGGTTTTGAAGAGGGAGGCGGAAGTTTACGTAGTCAAAGAATGTCAACATTCTATCGAAAGGACAGATACAGGTCCGTAAGACACTCTTAAGACTTCAAAAAGAGGAATAAAGAAGAGTGAAAAAAGGTGAAGATGGGAAAGAAAACAAACCGGCATGCTGAGAGGGGAAGGGTAATATGGGGGAGCGGGCATTAGAGGGAAGTGTGCGAAGATGAGGGAGGAGGGTGGGGTTATTGGAGAGGCATTGGTGGAGGGAGGGAGAGGGGAAAGAGTGAGGGATGGAGGGAGGAAGGAATGGATGGAGGGAGGGAGAGGGGAGAGAGAGAGGGATGGAGGGAGGGAGAGAGACAGAGCTTAGTGTGGGTGGAGGAAAGGAGAAGGAAGGAGAATGAGAGGGAGGGATGAAGGGTTGTAGGGGGGAGGGAGGGGATGGATGGATGGAGGGATAAAAGAAAGAGAAGGAGAGGGATGGAGGGAGGAAGGGAAGGGTGGAGGTAGGGAGGGATTGGGGGAGGGAGGGATGGATGGAGGGAGGGAGAGGGGAGAGTGAGAGAGGGGCAGGTTGAGAGAGAGAGAGGGATTGGTGGAGGGAGGAGAGGGGAGAGAGAGATATATAGGGGGAGATGTATGTATGAGAGGAAAGGCGACGCAGGGTTCAAGAAAAGTGCTTGCAAAGGAGTGGCAAGTGTTCTCTTCTGAAAATTTCAGTTAGCAATAAATCGCTTTGATTAAGAGCCAATTACACCTCTTCTTCTCTCTCTCCCACTCCGTCTCTTTTCGCCTCCCTCGATCAAAACCTCTCTCTTTTCCTTTCATTGACACTGGGCTACGTGTCGTTTTCATCTCATCCCGCTATGTCTAGCGACATATATTCAATGCTCAAATTCGGGTCTTTTTTCCTATGCTGATTTCTCAAACATCTTTCCGATTTCCATTCGCACATTATTGCCCATCTAATTTTTCTAATGATGCCTGCCAATATAGGGAAAAAGCAGCCCATTTCACGAATTCGGCGTAAAATATCATTATAAATAGCTGCAGCGTAAATACCATACCTCGAATCTCAAAGGAAAGTAAAAATTATTCGAGTCATAGAAAACTAAAGTTATGGAAATATATTTTTAAATATTTGTATATATACATCAGAATTTCTATAACTCTAATCTCAAGGGAAAACACAATTTATTCGAGTTATAGAAAATTTGAGTTACGGAAATATATTTTTTCATTTTTCTTTAATTGAATGAACATCAAGTATATTCCCATAAGCATATAAGTTAACTTACTCTCATATTCAATGTTATGCATATTATGAATAAATCATCACCAATATTTTCTTCAATTAATATGTAAGATTTTACTGTATCCAGAACATTAATTGCATCAAGCACTGTGATTGAGGGTATCATAGATAATTTTAATTTTCACGTAATACTGAAAGAACCAACATGACGATTTAATTTGGGATATCGACTGCAGGAAGAAGTAAATAGGTTTGTTTTTCTTTAGGACTATAATGGATCACAATAAGGGAAGCGACGTTAATAGCAGTGACGTAAACACTTGAAAAGAATTTTAATATTGTGTTACGTAATTTTTCGAAAGATTTTAACACTTTTCATTTGTTAAATAAAATAGTGTCATATCTATTTTGCGTTTATTTTACCCAAATACGTGCCAAAAGCATAGATGATGATGCCATAATGTTAACACAAATTTTCCTAATTTTTCCATAAATTTAATGTATAGTGTATTGTCTTAATAATGCTTATTCTTATAGATCATACAGGGCGAAGTGTGAAGAAACTTGAAATGCGAAAACTTGGACAAGAGCCGATTGCCAGAGAATTTGGAAATTACGGAAAGTTGCCTTAATTTCTCGGAAAATTATAAATATTTCGCCATAACTCATGGAATTTATTATCTAATACATATAGGCTGTACTTGGCCAAAGTGCTCTTGCTCTGGAGATCGCGATGGTTTATTTACGAGTTTAAATCTTGGTTTATGGTGATTTTTTAGCGTTTGCAGCACCAACAACTCGTATAGAATGTAGGATAAACATATATCCCCAAAACGGATCTCCGGGCGGGGACTGCCTTGAGGAAAGTAATTTACGAATAGGCAATTGGTACGAAAGAGCTATGAGAAAGGAAAGCTAGAGAACTTGAAAGAAGAAATGAGAAGAAATAGAGTTGACTTATTACTGAGCGAAATTAGATGGGAATGAGAAGGACATTTCGACTCGGAAGAGTTCACGGTAATTTACTCTGAAGGAAATAGTGGGGAATGGGGAGCAGCTCTAGTACTTAACAAAGATATGATGAAAAGCGTGACAAAGATAATAGCAACGAACGATAGACTGATGGTAATAAATCTAAGAGCAGTCCCAGTGGACACGCTGATATACCAGGTATATATGTAAACGTCAGCTCATGAAGATGAATAAATCGAGGAGATTTATGAGAAAATTAATGACTATTACGAAGAAGACGGAAGAGGAAAGGTAAACTGCATAATAATGGGAGATTGGAACAGCATAGTCGGAGAAAGACAGGAAGAAAATGTTGTCGGCCAATATGGACTTGGGAAGAGAAACCTAGTAATGGTAGAATTCTGCATCAATAATGACCTTGTAGTGATTAATACATGGTTCAAAAACCATAAACGTGGTTATACACATGGTAAAGCCCAGGATATAGAATGAGATGCAAAATAGATTACATCCTAGAAAAACAAAGGTTTGGGAAAGGCATGAAGACCGCCAAGGCATTACCAGGAGCAGATATTGATTCAGATCACAGCCTTCTAATACATGACGTGAGTACAAAGCTCAAACAAATAAGAAAAACGAGAAGAGAAAGACTGACTTGGGACCTAGAAAACTGAAAAAAGGCAGGATGTAATCAGCATGAAGTTTGAAGATCGCCGAAGAAATTTGTAATACAAACCAAAGACCGTGGATATAGAGTGGAAAAAAATATTAAGGATAACTTGGATGAAGAGATTGGAAAACAAGAGAAGAAAATCAGAAAACCATGGCTCACTAAGGAAATGCTGGAGAAAATAGACGAGATACGAAAATGGAAAAACATTAACAGTGAAGAAGGTAGAGCCAACTATAGACGTTTAAACAATGAGTTGAGAAGGGTAACATAAAGCTAAAGAAAACTGGATAAAAGAAAAATGTGATAAAATACATCAAATGGAGAAGTCAGGACAGAACGAAATAATGTACGCTAGAGCATTGGAATCAGAAGATAAGAAGTCTAATGGAATTCGTAGTAAAGAATTATAAATACGGGTGGGAAAATAGTCTCAGAAACAAAGGATGTGGCCTACGTATGGGAAGAATACATTAAGGAACTATACAGCAAGCAGGCAGCATCGGTAAAAATAGAACTGGAAGATGAGGAAAACATTGAAGAAAATAGATTAGGACCAAGTATTATGGAGAACAAAGTAGAAATAGCGATATTGGAACTAAAGAAATTTCGAACCTCCAGCTCATCTGGAAGTTCCTAAACATTAGTATCCTCCTATATGTCATATGTCACCATCATTATATATAGACGTTCCTTACAGAGGAGGAGGAGGATATAACATAAAGGAAGATACTAATGTTTAGGCACTTCCAGATGAGCTGGAGAATCAAAATTTTTTCTCAGGTAGTATTTTGTACAAAACCGACTAAAAAAAACAAAAATTTTGAGAAACTGCAACAATGCGGCCGCTAAAAATTCGCAATTGTTTAAATATTTTTTCAAGCTTTTTGTATTTCCGAATGTGCTACGGAGCTGAATTTTTTTAGAGGTAGGATTTGTAAAAAAAACGAAATAGGGATTAAAGAAATTTTGATATTTAAATTTGTGTTGCGGTTAAAATTCATAAATTTTAAACAAATAGATAACTGTTTAGGTACTACGGGACGAGCTAGGAAGCTGAAATTTTCAAGTTGTTTGCAGAATAATGCATTTGCACAAATAAACATTTGAATTTATCCATAAATATATTGCGGCGGCCGTTAAAAATGTTAAAAATTTAAACAATTAGAAAAATATAATTTGACTTTTAGAAGTGCTACAACTTTAGCATTTGGCAGAAATGTGTTGCATTAGTCCTCCATAATGGAAAAAGTATATAATTCATAAAATTGCAAAGTTTGGGGATTGTTTTAATCTATTATTTTTACATAAGTGAAAAACGAAAATCGCTGCGAGGGAGAAATCTTGGTGCAGAGGATAAAACTTAAATTAAAGAAATATTAGAATGATGAAATATCTCTCTGAAAAATGAATGTTTTTTCAAGGTGAGATGAAATGCTTGCAGTATGTAAGCACCTTCTACTAGTATATATATATATATATTAACTTAAGGAAATGAAAAGGTAGTGATGAGGGTGGCAACAAGGTGTTGCAGGAAGCCCAGCGGACACTTACCAAGTCGGGGACCAAGTTGGCAGGCTGCTGGGGGCGTCGAAGAGACACGCATATGCCCTTATTCAGCGTTAGAGTAACATATATATGTGTGTGTGTGTTTGCGTGTGTATGTATGTGTGTGTGCGTGTGTTTGTTATATCTTCTTCATCTGTTAGGAACGTCTATATATAATGATAGGAGGATACTAATGTCCAGCCCAAACTACAAGAGCTAGAGAGCTGAAAGTTTCTGTGATTATAAATATCATGGAGAAACTCTCAAACAAAATGAGAGGTCTCAACTAAGTGACATGGGTTTGACTGCAGAAATTCCGAAATTTGCGTTTTTCTCTATAACAAAAGCCACTTTTTAAATTGATTACGGGCACTTCCCAATAAGCCGGAGAAATGGAATATTAATTGTTGCTAATAGGCAGCAATACCTATGAGAAATTAGTATTGGATTTCCTTAGAGTGTCCTGGGTTCGTTTCCAGATGCTCCGGAAAATCTCCTATAAGCATGTGGAAAATTTATTCCAGTGTGTTGACCAATCTAAGAGATTTAGGGAACTGAAATTTTTTAAAATATAGGATTTTTTACAACCAACTATATAAATAAAATATTTGAATATTGTTAATTTTTAGGGGTTGTTTTAACCTCATCTGTACATTAAAGTTTAATAACCTTTATATTGGAAACTAGAAGTCTTAGGTACGAATTTTTGCACATAATTTGTAGCAAATTCTATATATAAAAATACATAAAAAGTTAAAAATGCGGCCGCTAAATACTCGCAAACCTTTAAAAAAAATTTAAGGTTTGTGTATTTCCGAACGTGCTACTAAGCTGACAAATTTTAAAAGGTTAAATTTGTGAAAAAAAATCGAAATAAGGATTACAGAAATTTTGATATTTTAATTTGTTTGGCTGTAAAAAATAAATAAATATTTAGGTATTACAAGGCAAACTAGTCAGTTGAACTTTTTAAGTTATTTAGAGGTTAGTTCAAATGTGTAAATAAACTTTTGAATATCACCATGAATTTGTTATTGCAGCCGTTAAAAAATTAAATTGTAAACAATTAGATAAATGTCATTTTACTTCCAGAAGGTCTACAACTTTAAAATTTGGTAAAAATCAGTGGCATTAGTACCCCACAATGAAAAAAGTATAATATTCTTAAAATTGCAAATTTTAGGGATTGTTTTACTCCAATATTTTTACATAAGGAAAAAATGAAAGTTGGTGCAGAGGTGAAATGTTTTGAATTAAAAAAGATACTTCCAATGATGAAATAACTCTCTGAAAAATTAATGTCTTTCAGGGTGAGATGAAACGCTTGCAGAATGCAAGCACAAACCACTAGTGTGTGTGTGTGTATATATATATATATATATATATATATATATATATATATATATGTGTGTGTGTGTGTGTGTGTGTGTGTGTGTGTGTGTGTGTGTGTGTGTGTGTGTGTGTGTGTGTGTGTGTGTGTGTGTGTGTGTGTGTGTGTGTTATATCCTCCTCTGTAAGGAACTTCTATATTTAATTACTAGTGTAAGGCGCTTGCATTCTGCAAGCTTTTAATTCACCTTGAAGAAACATTTTTTTCAGAGAGATACATTATCATGGGAAATATTTCTTTAATTCAAAAGATTTTTTCTCTGCACCGATTTTCGTATATTCCTCCTGGAGCAATAATGGAGTAGATAAATCACTAGTATTTGAAATTTTAATAATGTTATACTTTTACAAATTGAGATAATAATGCCACAAATTTCTGCCTAATTTTAAATTTGTGGCACATATATAAGTGAAATAACATTTATCTAATTGTTTAAATTTAAATAATTTTTAACAGCCGCAATAAAAATTTCATGGAGACTGAAATATTTATTCGTTTATATGGACTAAGTTTTAAATAACTTAAAAATTTCAGCTACCTAACTCGCCCCGCAGTATCTAAACATTTTCGTATTTGTTTAAACTTTAAGAATTTTTAACTGCCAAACAAATTAAAATATCAAAATTTGTATAATCCCTAATTCGGTTTTTACAAATTCTACCTATAAAAAAATTTCAGTTCGGAAATACATAAACCTTGTAAATTTTTTAAACAATTTCGAATTTTTAGCGGCCGTATTGTAGAACTTTTTCAAAGATTTTCGTTTTTTCTAGTCGGTTTTGCACACAATCCGACCTACAAAATTTTCGAGTCTGCCGCTTTTCTGGAAGTGCCTAAAAATTGGCATCCTCTTATATGTTATATGTTACTCCTCCTCTGTAAGAAACGTCTATATATAATGATATGATTATATATGTTAATAATAATATCATCATAAGTAAGAAGCGTTAATAAAGTATAGATGTATAAGTGACTATGCAAAAAATTACACCTTAAAGTAATCACAAGTTTAATAGGTCTTTTTGGAACAGTTCTGACACATTTGTAGGGGTCTATGAATTAATTTCCTCTAAATCCAGCGATTCGACCACTGTGCGCCGTAGTTATGGCATAGGAATTGTTTCCTTTCTCTATTTTAATATATATGAATTTCAAATATTAGAAAAAAATATAATAAGTTATGGCTCTTATAAACATTATGCAATTGTAAACATAATTTGGACTGTTTCATAAATACTCAGAATTTTGAGAACATATAATATCAATAAGGCGGTTTGTATAGGATATTAGATAACACGAAAGATGCACGGCTCATGCTACATTTATCTATCCACGTAATGTATTCCTATATCTTAATCCAATTTAGTATACATATTCCTATGAAGTTAGCAACAATACGGTTGCTCTTAACGACTATATCGTGACGGAATCACAAACGAACTTGCAAACTCAGCTCATTGTTTTTATTGACTGGTTTGCAGGGAAAGAGAAGATAGGATGAGGAGCAGGAAAGAGGAAGGAATAGCATGGAAATTGAAATATTAAAGGAGGACGAAGCGATGCTCCGATGTTTGCAGCAGTAATAAATGAAGTGTCAGTAGATGGAGTTGGATCGAACACGAAGAGCAGAAAGAAGGTGAGAGGAGAGCAGAGAAATATAAGCCGCAGAATTAAAGGAGAGGAAGGAGGACTGGGAGATGGAGGGGGGAGGAATGGGGGGATGGAGGGGAGGTAGGGAGGGGAGGGAGGGTAACAGAAGAAGGAGGGGTAGCAGAACTAGGGAGGGGTAACAGAAGTAGGTAGAGGCAACAGAGGGAGGGAGGGGGAGTAGAAAGAGGGAGGGGTAACAGAAGGAGGGAGGGGTAACAGAAGGTATGTGCGTATGTGACAGTTTTTTGTGAGTGCTCTAACTCAATAACTATTAATTAGGTCAACGTAAAATTCTTTATATTTAACATTTTTAGATCACAAGAGTTAGTTTTTGATAAAAATCGGTCAACCAGAAGTGTTTAGTCTTTTCACTTATCAGTTATTTAAAATATTTTCTTTAATATTTGATTAATATAAAAAAGCAATAAAATAAAGGTAGGAAATTTAATTTTCTACAAACTTTGTTTGAAACATTTTCCCCTTTTGTTTAAGTGATATCTTAAAAACTAATTTTTTTGCTGCCACAACCACACCACGTGCGAGTAACTATTGTAAACATTTTACGCTTAGTTACATCATAGTAACTCTCTTTTTTATTTTCCTAATTGTTGTAGTTTCATGGCTATAACCAGTATCAGAAGGCTACGATTTGAGTTTATTTCAGTTCTTTGTTAAGTCTGAATTTTTCTCGCAGATCCTTCATATATTTATTATCATTTAACCTATTTGGAATTTTTAGAAATACTACAGGTATAAAGATAGTCTTGTGGTGGCCACATCAGATTTTTAATACATAAAATTAGGAATTAATAGAGAAATTTATGCTTCGCTCCGACTTAGTTTCAAAATTTTTGAAGGCACAATTTTAATTTTACGGCAGTTTATCAGAGAACATCTTAACCATATCTCGTGTATATTCATCATTTCTAACCAATAATGATTAACTTTATCATTTGAAAATATTTTGATAAGGAAAAAATGTTAAGGTATTTTCAAGACTTGGGTGTCTCCGTGGAAACGGTAGCGGTTCGGGGACGCTTGGGTCCACGTCACACATCATGCTCTCAAGTTTCTAATAATAAATATCTCAACATATCTGATGGATATTCCTCATTTTAAGTGAAGAATGATTCACATTATCATTTAAAATATTTTAATAAAAATTAATATATTTTCAAGTAGCAGTTCGGGGACGTTTGCGTTCACGTCACACATCATGCTCTCAAGTTATTCATACTCATCCTCTTTTAGGTGAAAGAAAACGAAAACATACGTTGAATGATCGTCCAAATGCTTTTGAAGCTGAATAATTCCAAATTACAAATCTTTATTCAAAAAATAACACAGTAGTCTTCTCTCATAGGTTCTATGCCATGTGCGTGCTACATATAAGAAACATTTTCAATTTATTTTTTTCCTCATAGCCTCGTAAATTAGATATTATTACGGAAGTTACTTCATAATTTAGTAAAGATATTATTTTACGAATTCGAATTAAAGGAGTGATTGAACATGATTATTTTTTGAAAGTATGAATATGAACTGAAACGTATGTCGTACGTATTTCTGATAAGTTTCAAACCATTGAGGCACCTATTTATATATATGACGTGAAATAGTAATCGATGAAATAGGCATAAAGTAAACTATATGAGCGTTTGTCCAGCATAAATTAACAAACTTAACAAGTCAATTTAAAAACAATAATTGCAAATTAATTTCACATAAACGCAGTTAATCGATTGCACTACCATTTGAAATGAGTTGCTTGGTCATATGATTCGAGAAAATTTTAAGCGAGAGAGAATGCACAATTCCGAGGTAGACGGAAGGGAGACGGAGGGAGATAGGAGTGAGGCAGGAGGGATAAATGGAAATAGGTGTGAGACAGATAGAGACGGAGATAGGAGTGAGACAGAAGGGAGAAAGGGAAATAGGAGTAAGACAGATGGAGACAGAAAGAGATAGAAGGGGGATAGGAGTGAGACAGAGGGAGATAGGAGGGAGACAGAGGGAGATAGGAGGGAGATAAGAGGGTTACAGGAAGATAGGAGTGAGACAAATGGAGATAGAAGATAAAAGGAAGATAGAAGGAGATTGAAGAGAGATAGAAGGGAGACAGAGAGAGTGAAAGAAAGGACGAAAGTCAACGAAAGAAACCGATAAAGGGTGACGCTCTAAATTGTGATGCAGGCCGCTAGGCACGCGCCGTGCACCACTGCACACGCCGCTACCCCCGCGTCAAACTGAGCGAGGCTCGTGATTAGATTTCAGCACCACATGGAAATTCGATTTGGATTGCGTCACGCTAACGGAATATCGAAATACTTCTCGAATGCGAGAGAGTACTTACTGGTCAATGCGTGTATTCATCTATTTGCCTCCAGATAATTCTATTAGCTCAACTGCGGAGTTTTCTATGTTGGGTTACATCCACTATTCATCAATACAACATGAAATATCCAGCACAAACTTACATATATACCTTTTTACTATATATACCACTTATTCAGGATTTGGCTTAATTCGGACACACCTCACAGAATCCCTTTTGTATCCGACATAGGTTGCATTTTCTCTGTTTCAGAGCAGTAGAATGTGGTTTATAAGCAATGTACGTTCATAGTCTATGTTCCCTCTAAGCTGCGCGGCTGAGCGTCGGCGCACAAATTTCTAAACACCCGCGCACAGATCACTCCGCGCACCACAGACTAAAAACAGTGAAATAGGGGTCAAGCCCGAAATTAAAGTTCCTATTTTGTTCTATTTTTAATACATATTTCCTTATCACGACTGCCTTACACAGTCTTTATTTACACAAGGTAACCAGTGAGGTCGCTATAAGCGACAACCCCTTCGCACTATTTTATTACAATTTTCTAAAATGGCTAATACAAAGTAAAAAAGTATCTTAGAATAATCTTATAATAAATTTTATAAAAGAAATTAAATCTTAGATTTCTTATTTCTACCTTATTTTCATATAAAGATGAAAAAGTTTCTTGCATAAAAGGCCACTCAGTTCATGCTGTGAATTTACTAACGCCGCGCAGACTCCTCCATTTCCGCTCAGATAGCCACATCAGAGGAGACCATTGTTCATAGTAGTAATTGATCATTGTTGAACCATATAAGGATAACTTTTGATTGCCAGAATTACATTGCGTGTTTCGGCGGATCGTGTAATTTGATATCGGTCCTTACTTAAAGAGGTAATGAGGAATCGTCATGGACAATAATAATCTGATAAAAATTTAGTGTCATTGCTTCACTATGAAGGTTGTGATTATTATTTTAGGAATAATATGTGGAATTATTTTATTATAAAATTCGATGATCATCCTTTTAACTTACCTGGGCGTATTTATTAAAGGATAATTTAGTAACTTGCAAGAAAGCATTAGGGAAACAAATCTTTATGGAAAAGAAGTAGTGTGACTATAATGCATTAAAATAGGATGATGAGTATAAAGATTATTCTGTGATTATTATTACTGAGAAGCAGAGGCAGGACAAGACATCTTACCTAATGAAAGTATACAGTACACAACTTTGCCCCTCATGACATGTATATTTACAAGGTAGAGGTAAAATAAAATATATAAAGTATATTATTTTATAATATAAAAGGTTACACTTAAAAGTTCAACTTGTCATTTTTAGTGTCCTTAAAAGTGCCGTCCCTTAGGCGGGTGCCCCGCTCGCCTAGGCCTTGTCCCGGCTCTGTTGTGCAGCGTCAGAAAGAAGTGGTGATGTGGGATTAAGCTAGATAAATGCAGGAGAGCGGCAAAGTAGAAAATAGGACAAAATTAGCTACCGCAAAAACTAAAAAGAATGGATAGTGATGGCACAGAAAATATATTATCACGAGCCTGTGACCCGTACTGAAGATACCTCAATACCCCTGATAACTTAGTTCGTCTCTTCATTATTTGATTTTTCATATTATGTCCTAACTCTGTATTCACATCATTCAGTTTCTTCATCATGAATTCCAACGCTGTCTCACGCGTCAAAAGATTTGCATCTCTTCGGCAAAGAGCTTCCATAGTAATTTTCACTGGCTGCAGTGTTGCAAAAATAGAAGAAGCAAGTTCATGTTCACTCTCACTAAATGATATATCGGAATTCAGATCGATTCATTATGCAGGTTTTAAGCAATATAAAACGTTCGATCATTTCAACTAAACTGTTCCAGCGAGTTCTTATATCCATAACAAGTGATTTTTCCTCACTCTATTGTTCGATTATATATTTCTGAAGGAATCTCTCGTTTTTTGCGAGTGATTTTCTGAAGAGAAGAACAGTATTCCTTATTTTTTTAATCAATAACTTAATGTTTGTTTCTGATAGTTTGTACGCACATCCGCCTTCAAACGAATCATCTTCGTCTGTTTCATCACTCGAGGAAAAGTATTCATCACTTGATTCATGTCCTTCCGATTCCGCGGATTCCATTTCTTCTTGATAATATTCATTCTTCTTTAGGTTTGCCACACCCCAAAGGATATTTTTCATTTTTTTCGTTGTTCTTATTTTCCAAGAATGATGACATATTATAAACTCAGATAAAAAGCAGTAATACTCAGTGAAATCTAACGACTTATATATTTTATTATACATCTAATAAAATTTAATCGTTAGCGCCCCCTTATAGCAAAAGCAAAAATGTCAATACCGAAATCCCGGGATTTGCGTCAACCTAATCCCGAGATTTCGGGATAGAAATTTTGGACGGGATCCCGGGATTCGGGATTTCGGGATCCCGAGACTGCAATCCCTAAACATTGGAGGTGCAAAAAGTACAGGTTCTAAGAATCGTTTCCGGAAATTACCGGACAACTGTAGTAGAACATTTGTGGGGATCGGTTGCACGGAACACATTTACATTAAAACGGTCTGTGGAAGTTGGTATTGAAAAATATTCAGATTTGTTCATATGGACACGGCACGGTACCAGTAGAGGCACTGAAATCATTTTGTGATTTTAACGACAAATTTTGTCGCATACGAGCACAAGATTTCTGAGACTGATGCCTACTCTTGAAAGAATAAATACTAATAATGGTTCAACAGCTTATTTTTTTATCAGTTGAAAATGCACCCGTTATTCTTCCGAAATTTGCTGAAGATCCTAAGTCAGAACTCTGGTTCTAGTTCTTACACAATGTTGATGCCATTTCCAAAATGGAGGGGAAGCCGCATGTGAATTTTTGCGCATGTATAAGAAATTGGAAGAGAATGAAATCAAAGTGAATGAGTTGGAGAGGAAAAGTGCTAACGATGGTACAGCCTTCCCTCGTTTTACGAACTTAATTCGTTCCAGGAAAACTGTTCGTCAGGCGAAAACTCGTAAAACAGAGATTATTTTCCCATTACATCGTCAAACGGTAGTTCGTAAAACGAGGGAAGGCTGCATTCATTGCATCCATCCATCAAGATGATCCAATTTTTCTTTAATATCCAAGAAAATCTCGCGAGAACCCGGCGGGTTGCACAACGCAAACAGACTACATCTGATGTCCATGCGCGAAAATATGATAGCATTTTTCTATTCACCTCAATAACCGTTAAATTATTTGAGATAATGTGAGGTAAACTGTGAAATTGCTGATATTATAAATGCGAATGTAGCAAGATAACTCACTCATTTGCGGGTAGGTATAGATATTTCACGCTCGTACGAGTAACATTCAGAAGAAACGTTAACAAAAGAAGAAATTAAACATCTCGTCTTTGAAATGTTCATAAAGTTTTAAAATATTAAGTTGCTTTAGGTTTACAGAAATATCATTGGGAATGATAGCCTGACTCATAATTTGCAGCATTAAGATCTGGAGCTTTTGTTTTAAAACAGCTCGACAAGGGAATACACTTTCCTCCGTGTTTTATCAACGCTGAATTAACTACCTGGCATAGTAGTTTTATCGGGAATTTCTAAGCACAACTTCCTATATATTTCTGTGATATTTGGAAGGAGCGAGTGGAGCCCTATAAAACGTAGGGCAATCATCCTTTGGGAATTTTCAAACTTTGCAGTCTACGGAAAAAATCTTGGGTATTCTTTGTCAGAGGTTTAAAGTGCCATAAAACTTCCCCTCTTAAGTGATCTTGAGGTGGGTAAGACCATACCCTCAGCTACCCTCGGTATTTAGGTTATAGCAATATTTTGAACGATTTTTTCAACAGAGTGCTTCGTGTTTAACAATAACTAGTTCTGTTAGTATTAGATGGTGCGTTAAGTATTAAGCAGGTGTGGCAATTTTCGTTAGTGTAACGTCTTGTTTCATTAGCTTCGGTTGTATAGATGTTTTGTAATTGTAAGTTAGTGTAGTTTCTTCTAATTTAGATCGAAGTTAACGTAAGTCATTTTGAAGGTATTTTTAATAATTGAATTTAACATTTGAATATTTAATATTTGTATACCATGGATGATAGCTGTAAGAAAAGGCAGTCGAAAGGTAGGTTGCGGAGCAAAGGGAAAGCTATTATCTTAAACGTGCTTAATTACTTTCTCGAGAATATGAATGTTAGCGATTCTGTTCGAGAAACTAGCAAAGCAACTGGGTGTTCACAACGGGCCGTCTACAAAATTAGAAAGGAAGGCCAAAAGGGGCCCTTTGAGACGCCGAAAAAAGAACAAACGGAGAGTTACGACAACACGCCATACTTCACGATGCTACTCCTACGACGATGTTGTACGATCAGGTGTTCGTCGAGTTGTTCATAGTTTCTTTTTTAGAAATATACCGCCCACCCTGAACTCCATAATGGCAGCTTTGAATGCAGACGACACACTCTCTAATTTCTCAAGGCCGACTCTGCATAGAATATTGAAAGACATTGGTTTTAAATACGAAAGAAGAGGAAAAAAAGCTTATTAATGGAACGTGACAACATACTTCGGTAGCGCCATCGATATTTATATTCGATTAAAAAATTCAGGGAAGAAGGGAGAGAAATTGTTTACATGGATGAGTCGTGGGTTAATGTTGGGCATACCGTCAGTAAGGCATGGAAAGACACAACGATACGAACCCCTCAGGAGGCATATTTGAAAGATGTTACCTTAGGACTTAAAGGGCCGACTAGTCGCGGGCCTCGACATGCCGGAAATGAGAACGGCTTCGTGAAAGACGAGGAACTCACATTTTTATGTAAAAAAGACTGCAGATTGTCACGATGAGATGGATGGTGAAACCTACGAAGAGTGGTTTCTGCAAAGTTGCTACCAAATACCGCGGAAGGGGCCGTTATTGTTATGGACAACGCTTCATATCACTCAAGAAAATGCGAAGCTATACCGAACACTACTTGGCGAAAAAGAGAACATTGCAGCCTGGTTTGTGGATAAAGGTATTCGAGTGGAAGAATCGTTTCTCAAGAGGCAGCTACTTTATATGGTATCGGAAGTGAAGGATAAATTTGAAAAATACAAGATAGACGAGATGGCGAAAGCAATGGGTCGGAAAGTATTTAGATTACCACCGTACCATTGCGAATTAAATCCCATCGAAATGGTGTTGGTGCAAGTTAAGCATCACGTAAAAATGAATAATGCGTTATTTAAGACTTCGGATATGAGACAATTTATTAAAAGGGCATACGAAAATGTGAAAACTGAGAACTGGAGAGGGTACGTGAAGCATACAATGCAAGTTGAGGAAGACCTATGGAAAGCAGATGTATTGCAAGATGACGTGGATGAATTAATTATTCGCCTCTCCTCGTCGTCCTCGTCATCATCATCGCAAGACTCTCCGTCCCCTGCAGAGGAGCCAATGCATGTTGAAGAAGGACCATCGTGCAGCGGCATTATGAAAGGAGTGGGCCCCCTGAGTGATGTTAGTTCTGAATAAAGGTATGTAGTGGACAAAGGTCCCCTCTCTGCTTTTTCAAGTGATAATAGCTCATTTATTTAAGTGAAAACAATGCATAAGAACAGTAAAAAAAGTTAATATGATCAAAATATGGCAAATTCTTGCAGTAATACGTGATTATTTTGTGCATGCAGCAATTGCTCATTTATTAAGTATAAACAATGCATAAGAATAGGTAGTAAAAGAAAGGTACTATGTTCAAAATATGGCATATTCTTGCAACAATACGGGATTACCTATTTTGTGCTTTCATAATTTCGCGCATCTTAATGAGTCAGGCTTTCATTCTCAATGATGTTTCTTACGTATGTGTCTGTGCAAACTATATTCAGATCGGAAATAAAAATTTCCGAGTAAAAACATTTTCCGTCTTACGAATTTCACCGAAATATATAGGAAGTTGTGCTTAGAAATTCCCGATAAAACTACTATGCCAGGGAGTTAATTCAGCGTTGATAAAAACACGAAGGAAAGTGTATTCCCTTGTCGAGCTGTTTTAAAACAAAAGCTCCAGATCTTTCTTCTTCTTCATCTAAAGGCTAAGCCTTGTCGCTGCAACCATGAACTCCTGTCCTCTGCCATTCTCTTCAACATCTCGTACTTTTCAACTCCCATCACTGACTCCACTTCATCTAGGTATTTCTTTCTTGGTCTGCCTCTTCCTTTCTTCCCTAAAAGTTTCCCCTCCAAGATGTTCACAATTAATCCATTATGTCTAATCACATGGCCTAAAAATTTTGCCTTCCTTTCTTCCATTCCTCTGATCAGTTTCCTTTCTTCTTTTACTTCTTCCAAAACTTTAAGGTTTGTCTTTCTCTCTGTCCAACTTGTCTTTATCAATCTTCTCCATATCCACATTTCTGTCGCTTCCAGACGGGACCTCTCCCTCTTTCCTAACGTCCAACTTTCACTACCATAAAGTATGGTACTCCAGACAAAAGCTTTTGCAAAGGATTTCCTTACTTCCAAATTCATGTGACTGCTTGTCAGTAGGCTCCTTTTGCATTGAAAAGCTTGCTTTGCAAGTGCTATTCTTCTTTTCACTTCCTGTACACATCTATTATCTTCAGTAATTGTACTACCTAGGTAGCAAAACTGCTTCACCTGCTCAATTTCCTGATTGTCTATTTTGATCTTTGATATTGTCCCTGCATTACTTTTGCCTATAACCATCAATTTGGTTTTCTTGATATTTATCTTTAATTCCCACTGTTTTAACGTGTCCGATAATACTTTCAGCATTTTATTCATTTCTCTTTTTGAATCGCTGAATATTACAATGTCATCTGCAAATCTAATGCAGTGTATTCTAACTCCATTTATTTTTATGCCTTTTGTCTTTTCCTTCATAACTTCTATACTTTCTTCAATGAACATATTAAACAAATATGGAGATAGCGGACATCCTTGTCTTACTCCTTTCCTTATCTTTGCTTCACTCTCTAATCCATTTATATTTATTCTTGTAGTTTGATTTTGATAAAGCTTAAAAATTAATCTTCTGTCCCTCCAATCAATACCTATTTTTTTCATAGTCTTAAACAACAGTTCCCAATTAACTGTATCAAAGGCCTTCTCCAAATCAATAAACGTTAAATATAATGTCCTGTTCATTTCTAAACATCTTTCCATTATCACCCTGAGGGCTAATATAGCTTCTCTCGTTCCTCTCCCACTTCTAAATCCAAATTGATCATCACTAATATAATGTTCTATTTTCCTTTTTATTCTGTTTTTCACGATATAAATTAAAACTTTTGAGGCGTGCGAAAGTAGTGAAATTGTTCTGTAGTTACTGCACTCCACTGCATTCCCCTTCTTTGGTAAACTTATAGTTTTACTTTTTATAAAGTCATCAGGTAATTTTCCTTTTTCGTAACAATCTTTTATAATTTTAAAGAAATGTTCTTTTGCTTCCTCCCCTAAGTTCTTCAAAAGTTCTGCAGGTATACCATCAACACCTGTTGCCTTGCCTGAATTAAGATTATTAATAGCTTTATAAAACTCTTCTTTGGTTATTGTTGGGCCTAGCTCGTCATTTCTTATTTCCTCTTCATTTTCAATAAATCTACATCCATCTCCAACATCTCTTCCACTATATAATTCTTCTATGTATTCTTTCCACCGAGCACATACTTTTTCATTTTCCCATAACATATTTCCTTCCTTATCCTTAACTATTGCCGATTTAGTTCTTGGTTTGTACTGGAGAGTTTTAATTTTGAAGTATGCTTTGTCTTGCCTTCCTCCCTTTGTATCTTCCTCAATTTCCTTCACTATCTCTTTGGTCCATCTCTCTTTTTCTTCTCTGCATTTGTTAATAATCTCATTCTTAACTTTTTTATAAGTTTCATCATTTCCATTCTTCCTCAACTTGTTCCTTTCTTCAATTAAAATCAGTATCTCCTCAGTCATCCAAGGTTTTCTAGGCTCCAATTTTCTCTTTCCAATAACTTCCTCTGTAGCTTTAATAACCCCTTTTTTAAATTCCTCCCAACTAAGTTGTCCTTCATAATTTCTCATCAACTCATTTGTTTTTTCTTGGTAATTCTTAGCCGTTGGTAACTCTTTCAGTCCCTGTAGATGCCAGTTCTTTTTAACTGTTCTCTTTATTTTCTTAAACCTAATATTGCATTTTGCCATGACTAGCTTGTGGTCACTGTCTACATCTGGACCTGGGTAACTATAACACGATTTTACCTGGTTCTTATATCTTCTTTTTACTAAAATATAATCTATTTGAAACCTTCTTCTGTCTGGCGCCTCCCATGTGTATCTTCTTCTTTTTGGAACTTCAAAGAAAGTGTTTGATACCATCATCTCATTCTGTTCACAAAACTCAATTAATCTTTCTCCCCTTTCATTTGTTTCACCTAAACCAAATTTTCCTACCATTCTACTATTTCGACTAGATCCAATCACAGCATTAAAGTCTCCCATTATTATTACATTATCTTTATCTTTTGTCATCTTTATAAGTTCTTCTATTTCTTCATACACCTTTTCTACTTCTCCTTCTTCTGCACTACTTGTTGGGAAATACGCTTGTATTATCACTGTATCCGTTGGCACGGTGCTCATTCTTACCATCAACAACCTATCATTTTTGTGATATGTATTGCAAACACTGTTTGCCCATTTCTTACTAATAATGACTGCTATTCCATTCCTTCCTCTCTTTTCACCTCCACTATGAATTATTCTAAATTTATCACTGTAAAAATCTCCTTTCTCTTGCCACCTTGTTTCACATAAACCTAAGATATCAATCTCATTTTTCTCCATTTCTTTCTTTATTTCTTCTAATTTACCTATTTTTAGTAATGTTCTGACGTTCCAAGTACCTATTTTGACGTTTTGACAGGGATTTCGTTGGATAACGACCTGAGAAGCCCTGCTACATCCCCTGCCGGATCTTGGGTTCCGAATACCATGATCAGTAACAAATTCCTTTCTAAAACCTTCCATGGTTGCTACCCTCGGGATATCCAATAGGATCTTTAATGGAGTGGTTTCCTGTTGCCTTCTCCATCCTATGCCGTTGACTATCAAAATAGTTCCTCCGCCTTTAGGGGCAGTTTCCCACCCCAAGGGCAAGAGGGTGCCCTACCCCTCCACCTTCTCATCCGCCCCTAAATAGGCCGTTGGCATTTGGTAGAGGGGGGACTCCTTATCCCGGGAGTCACTCGGACGCCAGAGCCTCGTCTGTGAAGCAGGGTGCACCACGTGCAGGTGAGGTTGACATTTGAGTGGGAGAGGCTATATAATCGCATCCCACCCCAAAACACCCTTCCAGATCTTATTGCTGCAAATTATGAGTCAGGCTATCATTCCCAATGATATTTCTGTAAACCTAAAGCAACTTAATATTTTAAAACTTTATGAACATTTCAAAGACGAGATGTTTAATTTCTTCTTTTGTTAACGTTTCTTCTGAATGTTACTCGTACGAGCGTGAAATATCTATACCTACCCGCAAATGAGTGAGTTATCTTGCTACATTCGCATTTATAATATCAGCAATTTCACAGTTTACCTCACATTATCTCAAATAATTTAACGGTTATTGAGGTGAATAGAAAAATGCTATCATATTTTCGCGCATGGACATCAGATGTAGTCTGTTTGCGTTGTGCAACCCGCCGGGTTCTCGCGAGATTTTCTTGGATATTAAAGCCATTTTCAGGCAAACCGCACAACATATCGTCTCGAAATAAAAACTGAATAAATATTTC
Source organism: Tanypteryx hageni (assembly GCA_028673005.1). Lineage (NCBI taxonomy): Eukaryota > Metazoa > Arthropoda > Insecta > Odonata > Petaluridae > Tanypteryx > Tanypteryx hageni. The sequence goes on along the minus strand of CM054115.1, from coordinate 191,229,706 downwards.
AACTTCGCTGATCATTTCATTTGCTCATTGAACCATCGTGTCATAGAATGTAGGTTAGCCAGAGACTGAAAATATCGTGTCATATTTCGAAATTTTCGAGTGATGGCGAAGATTTTTAATTTTAAAAGTGTAAAATTGAAACATATATCACTTATAAAACCAGTTTTCTGCCATTAAAACCATATGACAAGTAACACGAAAAATCTGGTTAACATTGGACATAAAGGGGAAGAGATATCGCAGTTTTAGTATTTTGGAAGTTTTGACTGCCGAAACGGCGAAGATTATTTTGTTATTACGAGCTTTGAATAATTTCCTTTCAGTTTAAAATTGTGATTATTATTTAGTACGATAAAACAATATATTTTCTCTGCTAAATAAAAAAATAATCTTAAAAAGAACGAAAACAGAGCAATATTTAGTGTGTGATTTTTAATGTTAATACTCGGATCGACGAATTGAAAGCGGCTGCAGCGAGGCTAGCTTTAGAGAGAGAGATGTATAGGGGTAAATACACGGGAAAGAGAGAGAGAGAAGATCTCCCATAAGAGCCTGTACTGCACAGACTTCGTGAGACGCGCAATAGTCACTTATATCCATTTCTTCCTATAAATCAATAGCATCGATTTTTGGATGCTTGGAGTAAATGTTGCTGTGTACATATTTGTCATCTTAAGAAAATGTATGCGACTATATGTTTTATGGTATTCGTAATGTTATCATCTCAATTAGTGTATTTAAAAATAGTTAAGTAGCTCTTCTTTGAACAACTTTCTACGAATTACATTATACATTCAAATGTGAATTAATATTATTGTACCTGCTCAAGCACGTGCATAAGTGCTGTTGGAGTGAATTGATCATGATAATGATTGGAATCAGGAATATTTGAATGGTAAAATCAAGTAAATGTTGACTTCTGAAAGAATAACAACGATTTTATATCAAATTAAAGACCAAAAATTAAAATAAGTTTTTAATAGATTTTATAAGCGCGAAAAAGGAAAAAATAAATTTTCAATTCCTATAGAACAATATTATGCGGAGCCGTTTACAAATTGAATAACGTAAAATGTAAGAAGGGAATTCATGCAATGTTTTACTGTTAGCTACATGGTGGGAGGGGGCGAATTTGCGTTTTGACGTGCGGATATCTATTTTTGTCATCTTGACTTGCGATAGTGAAGATATATTTGACTTATAAATAAATAAATAATTAAAGATGGAGAGTACCGCGAAATTGATGTTAAAATTCAAAATTAGAGACACAATGAAAAAGGGGGGAGGAAAGGAAGGAAAAGGCGACAGACAAAAAAAAAATATAAACTTAAAGGTTTAGGGGTTTTTACTCCACGCCAGGGACCTGATATCACTCACACATCCACTCACTCAATCGCAGAAGCACTAATCCTAAAGGTGTAAAAGGAAACGGGACCGGGTTTTCGAGAAATTACTCTGCGCCAGGGACCCAAAAAAATCACACCTTTCACTTCAACATATAAACATATAAATACCGCCTACAACACTCCCACCCCTCATTACACATCAGCTACTTATCATGAGAGCATTTCTCTCGAAATACGTATTTAGTACTTTAACCTCAGCTTTAGAGATCTTGTGTGCGTGTATTCGAGTGCTTTAACGTATTTGACTTAAATAAAAAATAACATTATTTAATAAGGATTATTTGGAATTCTCTTGAAATTTTCCCCAATAAATTCAGTCCGAGCGAAAACAAACCGGTTCGAACCTGTTAAATGGTGGTTGCTGGAGCGAAACCGGAACCGAACCGAAATGTTTTGTTTTGTGCGAACCGGAACGAAAACAAGAGCGAAAAATATTTCGGTTCGATGACATGGAGCAGGTAAATGCCGACACTGGGTTTATCTCCTCCCTTCCTGGCTATTCATTGCACTACCTCTAAGATAGAGATAAATATTTCAGGAAAATGTTAGTATAATTTTTTTCTATTACAATAAGTACTACTGGGAAAAATATGTCCCAATGAAAAATACTAATAGGACACATGCGTCCCATACCCTCCCACCCCGTCCTCTAGCAAAAATAAAAACTTTTTTGATGTTACAGGGTTAGTAGTAAGTCCCTTAACATTAATACACGAGCCTATTAAAAAAAAGAAAACAAAATTGGTAGTGAAAGGCCAGTATCCTCCATATTGGACCGGCAGGTGTCTCCAATATTGGACCATTTAAAGCGATTTCATATTGTTGACCGAATATTACGTTAATTTTCACATTTTTGTTATATATTGTCATATTAATACTAGTTAGAAGACAGTGTTAATTTTTTGAAAGGGACACAAAAATAACCCACGTGCTAAAGATTAAAACTACGGAAATCGTTCATATAGTGAGGATATTAGAGACATTCCTACGATAAAATAAATCTTACCTATGGGTTTATGTCGTATAGTACGAAGAATATGTTTTAGTATTTTTCTATTTATCCGTTGATGTTTCAAAATGTTAATTTTTTTAGATTATTTCGTACAGTGAACGAGGGTTTTTGTTATTTCTCAGTATTAAGCTGCAGGAAAACAAATTGTAAAATACTTTCTTAAATTAGGATTGTGAATTTTAGGACGGCGAACAGAGGCGAACCGGCTGGACTCAGATGTATGTATGTATGTGGAATCTAAATCTTACTATTGCGTTTATCAAAGGATCACGGAGAATATCTCAGATGATACGCTATGAAGATAGAACCATTTTAGCTAAGATATAACCTCGAAATGTCTTATATACTATGCAGTATAGTGTAGCTAGCCGAGAAACTACGTGTACTTTCTGTATTTTCAAAGAAAAAGGGTAGTAATATAACTGGGGAATATGACTCAAAGTAACTGAGTAATGGACCGCTTCCGTAAACAGCGTTTTATGTCCACGTGGTGTTATTTGATAGCTACTATGGAGCTCTTCTAGGATATGTAAATTCCATTTGAGTAGATGTCTTTTAATATGAGATTGGTAAACCTTTCTATTTCGTAGACGAAATTTTATTTAGTTTATCGAAGTTTTTACGAGTTCATTTTCAATAGAAATATATGAATATGCAGAAGTGATAAACTAACTTAACGTTGAATCAGTCGCTCTTTTCATGAAATGATAACTATTGATTGGTTATAGCAAGTAAAATTAGATTGCATAGACTGTAAATTATTTTCACTTACCGGAGAAAAAGTTCCATGTGTTGCAGATTTCATAATCGTCAAAGATTTTCTTTGTTTCGGCAAATTTATGGCTGACCCAAACAGTATTTCCCATCCAAGATCATCCTCTTATCCTGTACTTTTCTACCTTTCGCCGTCCTAAAATTCACAATCCTAATTTAAGAAAGTATTTTACAATTTGTTTTCCTGCAGCTTAATACTGAGAAATAACAAAAACCCTCGTTCACTGTACGAAATAATCTAAAAAAATTAACATTTTGAAACATCAACGGATAAATAGAAAAATACTAAAACATATTCTTCGTACTATACGACATAAACCCATAGGTAAGATTTATTTTATCGTAGGAATGTCTCTAATATCCTCACTATATGAACGATTTCCGTAGTTTTAATCTTTAGCACGTGGGTTATTTTTGTGTCCCTTTCAAAAAATTAACACTGTCTTCTAACTAGTATTAATATGACAATATATAACAAAAATGTGAAAATTAACGTAATATTCGGTCAACAATATGAAATCGCTTTAAATGGTCCAATATTGGAGACACCTGCCGGTCCAATATGGAGGATACTGGCCTTTCACTACCAATTTTGTTTTCTTTTTTTTAATAGGCTCGTGTATTAATGTTAAGGGACTTACTACTAACCCTGTAACATCAAAAAAGTTTTTATTTTTGCTAGAGGACGGGGTGGGAGTGTATGGGACGCATGTGTCCTATTAGTATTTTTCATTGGGACATATTTTTCCCAGTAGTACTTATTGTAATAGAAAAAAATTATACTAACATTTTCCTGAAATATTTATTGGAATTAATGCAATAAATACAAAACATGGAACGAGTTTTATATGGGATATATCTGTCCCTATGGTAGTGAAAGTGTTAACAGGCTGAAGGAACAGATTTAAAACTGTATTCCTATAACATTATCTTCTTCTTTAAATTAAAACATCTATAATATCCTTAACATACCTCCGTACAGACACAAGCCTTAGAGAAAACTAGAGAGATCAACATCCAACTGTAGGAAAAAGAGAATCGCACTACAGCTCAGCGGCGCTTGCAAGGAACTGGCCTGAACGGCGAGAGGTAGCCGATTCCTTGTAGTACTTCATAAATTCAATGACGGAAGGCAGCAATTGACGGTACAAGCAGGGTTAACCTAACCGGTCCAATTAACATGCCTGTCCAATTTCGGTGACTCTCCCCTATTTCGCTTTATTCACCAAGATCGTCTCTCTTTGAGATTTTTTTACATATTTTCCGTTAATTGGGACGGTTTTACTGCCACTTTTCTATAGAGAAAAAGAGCAAGTTCTTTGGAGCGCGCAGCAGAGGGAGCTCTTGTTGAGAACGAGACAAAGACCTGAGCTCATTCGTGGAAATGAGTGTGGTGAGTGGGTAAGGGGAGGAAAAAGGGCGGTAAAGGGGGGAGATGTGAAAATGAGGGCGACGGGCAAGGAGAGAGATAGAGAATGGGTGTAATGGCCGAGGAAGACGGAGAATAGGGAGACAGAAAGTCCTTTTGGGTTATCGCTGCGGGGCTGCCCACCGAGTTCAAACGAGAAAGTCCGAGAAGTTTAGCCGGACAGCGCTGCAATCGCTCTAATTTACGAAACATTTAAATGGTATTCGGTGCACGTCGGATTTTCCGGCGGACATAGGTGCAACTCGTGCTCGTAGAGAGAGAGGGAGATGCGATATATATAATATGTATATATGCATGTGTTTCGGAGGGTTATGATTCAAGGGACGAGAGGGATTTCCCAGACGGCTGTGATACTGCAATCAAATAGCAACGCACGGCTGTTTGCGAAATTTATTGAGGCGATGATGTAATCACATCTGTTCGCTAGGAGTAAATTTTGCGACTGAGGAACTTTTTTTACGCGGCACTGTTTCCTATAAATTTAATATTCGTAAAAGGTTTAAGTAACACTCGTGCCGCTTTGCCTCTAATAACTTTTGAATCTGAAGAGCGATTTCAACCAAATTTGGCAAAAAAAGTGGAAGAGTGGAAGAATGGATGATTAAGCCGGAGAGCGAAAAATGCAACATCGTCGTCTAACTTCCTCTGCTCCTTCTTCATCCCTATTTGAGTTTTTCTTCTAAATGCTTATTCACTCTTTCTAAATTCCTATCTATTTTGCCTTTATTTATTAGTGCCAAATGGGACGGTTGTGAAACGGCAAACAGCGATTAACTAATCATATTTTCAAACGGTAAACTTCATATTTATTCATGATAGATCTCTTAATTTCTTTTGTACGTTTTTCATATACATGTAGCAAGTAATGTTATAAAATTGTAACAATATTGCTTATCTGCATTGTAATAAATACAATACGCTTTCATAAAAATGCCATTTATGTATAAACGAGAATTTTACATAGCACTTTCAATTTAATTTTCCTGCATGGCTTAATATTTTCATAGCTTTAGTATATCAAAAGTAGTATGACCTAAACTTATTTACCTAAAACATTTTTGGCCACCTTTTCTCTCTGAAATAAAAATCTCCTAATATGCTCGAATTAATGTATCCAGTTCTCAAACGCGCCATAAGTTTACAAGGTAGCGACGCAAAAGAGATTCTCTACCGCTAAATTAACTCATTATACACAAGAATGTTTTGGTTTATTTAGAAAGATTAGTAATGCAAGCAAAAATTATCTATTATCTTTTGCCCATAGACGCATCCCAAAGGGAATTTTGTAAATTCCAACTATGTAAACTACTTGCACTTTGATGTTGTAGAATACTTAAAAAATCCTCGGAGAGTTACTTGAGGTCAATGGCGAATTTAAAGGAGGTCGCACATGGCCCCAAAAAATGTGTCTATATATAATCTCAAAAATATTAAATGACTAAATGTAAAAATTTCAAAGAAAATTTTATTCTTTGAACCGCGATTCTTAATTTTCACTGGATGGCTATTCTTTTTGTTTGCTATTGTCTGTCTTGTTTGTTATATAAGTGCACCTTAGATTCACGTATATATTTAAATTGCCGGACCTCCAATTGTTTAGCACCAGGGGCCCCAGAATGCCTAAATCTGCCACTGCTTGATGTCACAAATATGATGGATTTTAAATTCAAATACGAATAAATTTTAGCTAGATGCAATTACAAATTATCACAGATATGTGGAAGATTGAATTTGGAGACTACGGTGTGCAGAATGGAAATAAATAAAAACTCCTGATATAATAGATACGTATTTCGAGTGCTAAACTCTCATCTTCAGTAGCTGAAGTCGTATGGATTGTTATGGTTTTGTCTTGTGTATTTATACGTTCCGGGTGGAAGTGAAAGGAGGGAAGGGGGTTGGGGGAATTCCTAACGTTCAACGTGTAGAGGGGTGAGTAAGGTATGTGCCCGCGGTCGTTATTCATAACAGTTTGTTGGTATTTGTTTATGAAAATCCTCTCGTAAGCGTCTTGTTTCCAGTCAGTTTGTGTTGATTTTAAGAGAGCCATGTTTTCGATTATAATAGGATGATTATTTTCTTATATGTGTATTGCGAAGTTAGATCTGTTAAACCTATTGTGTTTGTAATGTGCAAGGTGTTTTTGAACCTAGTTTCTAGCTTTAGTTTAGTTTGACCTATGCAAACTTTCTCGCAGTCTGAGGAAGCGGTTTTATATATGCCGGATTAATGTAGAGTCAGGATCGTGTCTTTTGAATTGTGTAGTAAGTTGGCGAGTTTGTTTTCATTCACAAGTACTATTTCATTCATGACCCTTTGTTCAGGACAAAAAGTTTATAATTGTTAAATGTTTATTCTATTAGACATATTTATCAGTGGTCCAATTTAGGAAACCTATGATCCCATTTTGGCGTTCCTCCTAAATTGTACCGTTCGCAGTGTTTCATATGTTTTTTTAAATTTCACTGATTTAGGAAACTAAAATTTTATGACACGTTCTTATTTTTTAAATGCTAGTGTAGATTTTTCACTAGAAAATATAATAAAAATGACGTACTTAATGAGGTAAATCACAAAATCTTAAAACTGGTCCAATTTGGGCTATTCTCCCATATAGGTGAAAAGGTTCAGTTGTAAAGAAAAACAATTACATTCGCTACAAGACACGGCGAGATAGGGAACGAGAAGGAGAAATTCACGCAAGAAGCGTTTCCTTCGGTATATTTAGAAGTTGGTGAGACTTCATCAATTGATGTTATCTTAATGTGCCGTCTCCGCCCGGTAGATGAACTAATTCAAAATTGGCAGTATTTTATGAGTGATTAGTACAATGCCGACAAAAATGACAGTTCCATAATTGTTTTTAATTCTAGTTTTTTTTAAATGACAAAATTGTGAAATCATGTCAACGAAAGAAAATTTTCATAGTGTAAGAGCCAGTATAAAACTGGCCTCCCTCTTCTCGCTCCTCCCCGTCAATTTTTTAAGAAATCAAATTATAGCCATAACATTAGCTAATATTCAAAATTTCGTGAAGTCTCATTACGAATTGGCTGAGTTATAGCGATTCAAAAAGCATAAGCGACAAACAGGAACTGAGCAAAGTATATTATAGGAATGTACCAAATAGGCCGTTGGCATCTTGCATTTCTATCAAGATGCCAAATATAAAGCGCCGAAATGTTTAGGTTTATACGACACACGTGTACGGCAAATTCTTTTTGGCATTCATGAACATGTGTGCGCGAAACGAATCCCAAGAAGTGGAGAACAAAATGGCGGCGATGGTGCGCCCATATCTTGTTTGTTTGTTGTTTGAGTGCCTAGTCAATTCGCTTCTCTTACAGCACAAATGGGTATCTCAGAGGTAGTGCAATGAATAACCGGGGAGGGAGGAGGGAAACCCGGTGCCGGCATTTGCCTGCTCTTACGAAGAGCATCAGGGGGGCCAACGGCTTAACGTCCCTTCCGAAGGACGGAACAGCTGAATTTGCGCGGTCTCCTCAAGCCACACAAACACGGGGCCGGGCGACCTTCGAAAAATCCTACTTGCGCAGGATTCGTACCCGATGACTTTTTGAAGCATCGGGCGAGTACCAGCCAGCGTCCTAACCACTACACCACCGGCACCCCGCCCATATCTTACTCCTCTTTAATGAGCGTTAAAGTCGATTTGAGCGATGGCAAGCGAACCGACGTCCACCGAAATCCTATTCCAGCCGATTTTAGGTTCTTACCTCGGCCTAAAAATGGAAATCGAGATGATGGCTCTGATGATTTACTCGATCGACGAACTAATGCCACTGACTAGCGATCATGAAAAGCGCTATAAATTCATTGTCCAAAAATAAATCCAGAGATAGTACTTTTAAAAAACGCGCGCTGCGAAAATTTGTCGTAAGATTTCATTTGACCATTTGAATCCGATCAAATGGGCTATTGGGTTCGATAGAGATAAGTGGTGATGATCGGTGACGGAGGAGGGAGGGGCAGCGGTGCGAAAAAAATCCGGAAGGGCGAGCAGTGGGCGTGGCGGTGGATGGGTGGGGGTCGGAGGGCTTGGTGAGGACTGAGGGGCGAAAAGGAAACCATTTCGGTGGAGTGCAGAAGGATGGGGGTGATGTATTGCGTAAGATGGGAGCTCTCTCTCTCTCTAGCTTTTGTTTCCTACGTCATGCGGCTCGGTTGGGGCGGACAGACCCTCCTGACGGACGATGCGGTCAGAGAGAAGCGTCGGGGAAGGGGCAAAGAATGGGGGAGATGGTAGACGAGTGGGAGGGGAGGGTTTGAAGGGGAGGATTATAAAGGGGCGGATTGGAGGAGGAAGTAGAAAATGAAAATATTTCGCCGAGAATCGGAAGAAAAGTTATTCGGACGCCGCAGCTGTTAAGACGGAAGGAGAGAAAAATGATTTGTTTTATGGAAAATGAATAAGTGCTTGATGTAATCATTTTGACGGAGCTGCTTCCCATATATCTCGCTGTATCTTCCCATCATATTCCAACTTTCTTAATGTTTTTCTAAAATTCCGCTGGAGGCAGACGGATGAAAGAAAGTTGCTTGTTTCTAAAAGTTACCATTTTCCGAAAAATAAGTAAATATATATATAGGTACAGTTATATAGCGAGAATTTATAAAATTCCTAAAAATACTCTTTATAACGAGTGCTCGTAATATCCGAAAATTAAATTCCGTATATATAAACTGAAATTGTCGGTGATTGTATTTTCGCTCAATATGATGAAGTTCTCGCTATATGCCGTGCTAGTTTCATTGAGGTTACAATGTGGATATATAATCACTTTAAACGTAGATTTTTCAAAAAACAATGTTAAAAAATATTTTTCAATGAAATTATATCTACTAAAATATTTTAGTTTTCTAGAATGAAGGAACCAACAGAAATTTAAAATTTAATTTTGGGCTTGAGCCTTGTTTCCTCAGGAGCTGGGAGAAAAGCTATAGTTTTTTAACCTACGAAATCTCTCTTGACATATAATTTCTTCCGTTTCTTTTAAATGAATTGGTTAACCAATAGCGCACTCTCTACTAAATCAATATTATATAACAGTTCCTATGGGTAAATTGGATAATTTAATAATATTTATCAAGTATTATCGACCTGGCGGAAGTGTACTGCCCAACTATTGCGACATTCAAGTTCTTAATACATAAAAACGCGCCCTGCAAATCAATATTATTCACACATTTTTCATAAATACGACATAAACCAAACGGAATTTACAGCTTTGATGGAATTTCACTGCATCTAATAACGTTTGAATCCGTTTTGAACGCATTAGTTAATATTTATATTTTTCGTATTTGAGAAAAGAAAAAATTATATAATTTGAAGTGGAAAATTATTTAAGCATTTCAAATAATTAGATATTAAAATTGTAAATTACCTATTTTAAGGATATTCAATTGCAGCTTTGATACAAATTTGAAAATATAGTTTAAATCAACATTCCTTAAATTATTTATTCGCTTTAAAATCTTTTATTAAATAAAAAATATATTTACGATGACATCGCCCTCATTCTGAATAAATGGAGAGCAAAACACTGGATGTTAAAATAAGCGACACGTTTCCCAGAGTTATTTTCTCTCTCACTTCTTTATGTCGAGAAAGATACGTGTCGAGGGTGGAGAAGGAAAAGAGTGGGCGTGAGAAAGGGAGGGAGATGGAGAGAGAAAGGGAGATAGAGGAAGAGAGAGATAGAAAGGGAGTTAGAGGGAGAGAGAGAAAAAGGGAAAGAGCTACAGAAATGGAGAGAGATGGCCGTGTTTACTGTTCTTCGAGCATAAGAGGCACCGCGTCAACGAAAATGATTTATTCGGAGGCCAAGGGAAGTGGTTGCATGGTGCGTAAGAAAGTGAGAGAAGAGAGCGAGGGAGAGTAGCGGAGTTGGAAAATTGGAATTTGGAGGAAGAAAGGAGAGGGGGGAGGAGGAGGGAGATAGGAGGGGGGAGAGGAGGGGGGAGAGGAGGGGGGGGGGAGAGGAGGGGGAGAGGAGGGGGAGAGGAGGGGGGAGAGGAGGGGGGGAGAGGAGGGGGGGAGATGGGAGGGGGGGAGAGGGGAGGGGGGGAGGGGGAGAGAGGAAGGGGGGAGAGAGGAGGGGGAGAGAGGAGGGGTGAGAGGAAGGGGAGTGGGGAGGGGGGGGAGAGGAGGAAGGAGAGAGAAGGGGGGGAGGAGGGGGAGAGAGTAGGGGGAGAGAGGAGAGCAGAGGGGGGAGAGAGGAAGTTGAGGGAGTCGGGGAGAGGGTGGCGGAGGGAGTCGGGGAGAGGGCGGCGGAGGGAGTTGGGGAGAGGGTGGCGGAGGGAGTAGGGGATGGGGTGGCAGAGGGAATTGGGGAGAAGGCGGTGGAGGGAATGGGGGAGAGAGGCGGGGGAGAGAGGCGGGGGAGAGGGGGAGGCCGAGAGGTAGATTGCAAGGATGGAGAATGGAGTGAAGTGGTGCGCCAGAGCTAAAAAAGAGGCCAAGGTGCTAACGTGAAGCACGTAACGGGAGAACAAGAAGAGTAAGGCGTGCTTTAGTGGGATTCCGCGATTCTGCGAATAAGGAAAGCGGTGGTCTCCATGATGCGAGACGTAGGCACTCCCTCTTTCTCCATATCTCTCTCTTTTTATCTCTCTCTTTCTCTGTCGGAAACGAGCGGTGACATTGGCGGAGGTACTTGGAGAAGGCGGCGGTAATTCCTTGCGCATGCAAAATTATAGCTCCGCTGACGTCGCACGAATTCACTCGGAAACGCATCCAAAGTCACGCCTTATATTCACCGCTCTGAATTATGGAAGAAATGGTGGGGATATTAATATGCCGAGTATTTAACACCAAGGATTTGTAAGGAAATGGAGCGGGTGGAAAAGGCGCTTAATTAATTCCGTTTCGAAATATTATTCTGCTCGAATCATAAAATTTAAATTCTGGTTTTTCTTCCATCCATTATATCATTTTTATTCTTTGAGTAATTCTAATCAAATGCTGTAAAGCATAATAAATGAGAGCAAAAACACGAACGTGTTTGATTTGGAAAAGGTTGTATGGTTGACCCCATTTTTGCGAGTATGGATTTTAGCGCGACATTTCGCATATATGTATTTTTTTGTAAAACAGAAGGATGAATTAATGGATCGATAAATACGTGTGAAATCTTGTCCAGGAATTATATGTCTAACACACGTAGTTTATAAAATGAATCATCTAGCTAACTTTGTCATTGCAATCCAACTAATGATTAAGTTAGGTCCGGTTGCCATAGAACGGAAGAGTAAACAAGACGAAAACTTCAGCTACAAATCAGGAGTCTTCAGCGGTACATCACCCATTGTCAATATTTTAGAATCAAAGAGCGATGAATGGCCACTGAGGACTCCTGTTTCGTAGCTGAAATGGGGATCTGGTTTATTCTTTCTTTTTTTGACTACCAAAGTTGCTTCGTTCATGAAATGTTAGTTCACATGTTCAATGACAGCATTAAAAATGTCGCATTTTAATAATGCTCGATCTAAGGGAAATTACATAATTAAAATTCAATATTCCGCCGAAGGTTTGCTAGGAACAAATATTAAGCAAGAATTATTTATATATCAAGTTCTCATTGAATATCTTGAATTTATATTAGCAGATTAACTTTTAATAAATCATATCGGGCCTTATCATTACTTGCGGATTAAAGATTAAGTTTTAAACTGTGTTCATTAAAACGTTTCTTACATTATTGAGCGGATTGAGCCAAATCGGTCATTCAGAATGAAATTCGGCAAACAGCTTACCGTATTTACAATAAGAATATATAGCAAATGTCCAAACGCCACGAGCATACGTAAAAATAGCGATTTTTTTCACATTCGCGCAAAAAATCTAATATGTAAAAATCACGGCACGTCGCGCGTCCGCCATATCGTCGCTCGCTGCGACGGGATGCAATGTTTTGTCAAACGCGAACTTTTAACATCCTGATTTAGTTTAGTACGGCAGAAAAAATATCCCAAGTCCTCCACCCTTCTCCTGCTACACGAAGCTTCCATGAAAAACCACTCGTGCATCCAATAATTTCTCTCTCTCATCCAACCCTCTTTCCCTCCCCTTACTTCCACCCTCTTCACTTCCCTCCCTCTTCACTTTCTTCTACTCTCTCCCTCTTCACTTCCTCCCAGGCCGACCCTCCCGACCTCTCCCATAACTCCCTCGCACTATCTCCCTCCGACTCTCTCGAACCTCGCCTCGGATCCAGCCCTCGCTATATATTACCGCCGCGGCTACGAGTATTCGAAGGCTTTCCCGATCTCTTCCCTCCCCACCCGCACTCCCACCCCCCCCTTTCGCGCGAGAAAACGTGGAATAAGAAAAACTCGTATAAAATTCACTCGAGGGGCCTCTTTGTCTTAGGTTTTAATGAATATTCCAGAGACGGTGACACCGCCGCCGGGGAGAGCGAGCTCTTATGAGCTTATTTATTGTCCTAGCGTCCTTCGGTGATTAACAAGGTCATCCTGATGCTCCCGGATCCCCAGACGATAATGCATCCGCGTCTTCCGCTTTCGTTGCTCTTTCGCTCCTTCTGTAATCCCGCTTGTAATTGCGACCTTCGCACCCGCCTCTTTCAGTGCAGCGGCGGCGACGGATCCATTTTTCTCCGGATTCTCTCGTTCACTCGTCTCGATGCGTCGTCGCGAATGAAAATACGGATTGCCACGATGCTACTGCGATGAGAAATATTTCAAGCGAAGGAGTATACAAGTCTCATTAACGCGAATGACTCACGAGGAATCATTTTCTGGGTTTAAAACTTCAAACCAAATATTATTTTGGTTATATCGCTACGATGTAGAGTAAAATTCAAAACAAAACGACTCAGTAAAGCGGGCGAATGAGTCTAAATAATAATGATTTGAACTTAGATACGAGATTTTAGACTCAAAATGATAAGAGGATGTCTGAAGAAAATGAGGCAAGCGAAATGGTATCCAAAGTAACTCGTAACAGAAATAATAGGGAAATAAATGGATTATTGCTCCAATTGCTTAAATTGAGGAGTGGAAGAGGGGTGCCATCCTACGCATTATCCTAATTTCTGCAAGTCATATAAGGCAGTACCATCGCAAATTTATATCTTAAAGACGTTTTTTGTAGGCTGCAATTCAAAATATTGAAAGATAATTGCTAAGAAAATTATCGCATACACGAGAATAATTGAATTAAATAATGGAACGTTTTCCATCAAATATGCTATATCCTTCGAAATAAATTACTCAACGCATTTTGATAATTTATGTACCTATCGGAAATTGAAATCTTAATTTCTTTACTTATGTTAAGTATTTCCAATATTTACAACAATGTTATTAAACCAGATGGGCATTTTGGCTATAATGCAATCGCAGTCAGCGGCGATTCGCCAAAATTAACGTCCAACAAGGAGTCCTGACTAATACAGTCTGTTTTTCTAACGTTTAAATGTAGAATTGGTTACTCTTTGCTGATTTGTTTGTATTTTTGGCTCCTTCTTCAATTAGCTAAGGTTGAAAAATCCTGGCTTCCGCTGGATTTGTTCCCTGGATTGCTGTGTGGAGGGCCAACGCTCTAACCACTCTACAACCGCAACCCCTGAATTAATTACTCGTATTGGCCTGAAATGTTACAATACATTATTTTGTCTTTAGAACAGTACAAACTTTGCTCTGATATATCAATGTTAAGACATTTAAAAGTACCAAAGGAAAAATCTCTTCGATAAACCAATATAAAAACGAAAAAAAGTCCGTCAAATATGCTCTATTTTTGATATTATGTTTACGAATTACCAGTGTAGATTAGCGCTTTGTAGCCAAGATTCTCATTTTTTTTCCGTTACCTTCTTAACATTTTTGAAAAACCTAAGATAAGTGATTATTTTATCAAGTTATGATCCCTAAGAGCTTATTTTTTATTCGACCATAAGAAGAGCTAGATTAAATTAAATTGCTCGACACTTTATTCATAGCCCATTACAGTTATAAAGTACAAGAGATGTCGAACATGGGCTTCTGACTCTTAATTATAGGTGAAGAAGCAAACGCATTAATATCCCTGACGTATAGCGCAGTTCTAAGGATGGGCGTAAAGGGGAGGAAAGGGCGAGAAGGGAGGCGAAAGGCAAGGAGGGAGGAGAGTAGAGAGAGGATACCCGTCGTAAAGCGACGTGTTATAGCTCGTATTCCTTGAATGAATTCATTCCGGGAACCTAGTTACCGGTATTCCGTCTCGGTAAGGAGCCACACCGACATTATCTGAAATGCGCTTGCGTCTGGCTGTAAAGACTGAATTGAGCCATAAATCCATCATCGCACCTCCAAAGGCTCCCCTTCGTTCCATTCCACCCCTACCCTCCTCCTTCCTATTCCTCCCCCTACCCTCCCCGCTCCTCCCCACCACTCTCCCTACCCTCCCACATCCTCCCCTTTCCTCCCGCTCATTTCTCCACTTCTTCCTCCTCCCTCTCCCACCGAAAGCTTCCTCCCGTAATCCCCCACTCCTACTCTCAACATCCACTAACTGCGTAATTGAAAAATTGAATCATTCAGTCACGGTTAGTTGACATTCACAAAGTCACTTCGACACCTGTTGATAGTTTATCAGTCAATTTACTCCATACTACCATTTTTAGAATGGCAAACAAGGGCTCGTTTAAATGTCTTTGAATCGCCGAAACAGATTATGATATTATATAATCAAGTAGGAGTAATTCGTGATGGGAAAGTGCCTCCTTTTCTCTTAGGAGATCCAGAAAATAAATATTTTTCTAGTAATGTGGCAACGCTGATAGAGTGACTATAATACGCTGCCATCTTACTAAATTCTCAATTTTTTCAAGATTTTAAGGGTTGCATTTCTAAATTTATTTCGTGAATGTTGCAAAATCGACTGAATAATATTACCAGACTTAATCATATATTTCAATGGAAAAGAAATTTGGAATCCCAGATCTGGTAATGTACTGTTTTGATCTTTTATTTCAAGAACCGAAAACATAAAACGGTAAAATGGATGCGACCATGGATATGGATATGCGATAAAAGTTACTTTCTTTACATTTATCAAGTAACGTATGTGATGAAAAATGCGTAGAATGGGCATCAATACTCGTTACCAACCCATTTCGCTTCCATTGGAATTCAGTAATCTTTCGTTAAGTGTTTCATCCAATAAACGAAGGTGATGTCAAGTTTTAGTTATATATATTTATCAGTTAAACAGTTAAAGTAAAATATAAAGTTAATGAAACTGCCAAAAAGGAATAAAAATTAAATAAATTGCATTTGTGGTGTTAATGTATTCAGTTATTTCAAGGAAATTGCTAAAATTATTAAAGCTGTCATCAAATTTTAATCATTGCAATACGTTTTTCACGTGTTGCTGTAAATAACCTGTTCGCCGGTATTGCGACTCCTTTATATTTAGTTGCAATAATTCTAATATAAATCTTCCACTGCCCAATATTTTTAATTAATAATTCATGTCTATGCCAGGCATAAAAAATAATGAATAATTGTTGAAATTTCGAGTATACGATCTCCATAAAAGTTTATGGTGTAAAAAATAATATTATAGCCAAAGGTAATTTAAATTCCCGGACAACGTGGAACAAGAAAGCTAAGTAATACGAGAGAGTATAGAGAATGTTGTCAAAGAGCACTTTTTCACTGTTCGTTTAGCAATTCCAGAAAAAATGATATATTTGATTGTGTAACTGTCACGCTAAATGGTGTCAGATCATATTGAAGATGTGATCTATAACAATCGTGCTTATATCCAATTCTTATTTTTTTCCTTGCATGTTGTTGAGGCTACAGAAATCTCGAAGATCTGTTTATATCTATCTGTGTCGCGACAACAAAGAGTGGTTTTTGTATGGCAGTGGATAGCTGGATGGTGGGTTAGAATGTTGCCGTGAGCAAAACGTTTCGTGCTAGTTACATGGATTTAAACTGACCTTTGCTTGTCCATTAGTGCAGCGCAGCGTACTGCATATAAATATGAAAGAATTAAATGGAAGGTATACAGAAAGCAATTCTCGGTAAAACCACTGTAATGCGGCCACTCTTCTAAATAGCCAATTCTTTCTAAAATAACTACACTGCGATTTACATCAAAACTACCAGATATGGCCACCTATCAATGCGACCATTTTTCTTGGAGCTTGATACCTGATAAATTTATTGAGGTTTGATAATTAAATGCGAAAAAACTATTTTCCTTGAAATTTCTGCGTGGGACCAAAGTAGGCAAATAACTGATTATAGAAGCTAAATAAACCGTCTATAGCTCCAAATTAAAATATTGCTCGCCTTCGCTGAATGTTCACAAAATGAGCTTACAACTAAGTAGGCGTTCATCTGAATGATTCAGAGGTAATAAACTGCCAGTCAAAAATTATGGATGCGGACTCGAGAAATATGAGTATCGTTGACAGAAAGTATGAAACGAAAGCCATTAATGCAAAAATTAAGTTTATATAAACGATAAAAAAACGATTTTTCTATTAAGAGTATTTTATAATTTGGCGCGAAAGACATCGTACCTCCCGTAGACGATGAATAGGCAGATAAATATGTAATTATAATTTTATAAGATCGGCTTCAAATATTTGTCAAAATTGATCCAAAATCTATTGAGTGTCAAATAAGTACACAAGCATGTTTATTGAGATTTTTACAATATTCAGGAATTTCACCGTGACAAAAGGGGCATTTTCAAACATCAGGTGATATACATAGCCCGAGTTTCTTATTCTCTCAGACATGGATTGCATTCCAAAGTAAAATCGTTGTGAATTCCCTTCAGCCTTCCAATCTCTTTCTGTGGAATTTATGATCAAATCTCTTGCGTTCCCTATTCGCGGTGAAAGAATCTCATTTTCCAAAGGATCAAAGATTTTTCGCGGCACACATAAAATGACATTATATATATATATATATATATATATATACTCAAATCTCCCGTTCTTCATTTATTTCCATGTTTCCGAATGCAATCTCATTCCTTTTTTCCTTGTCTTTCAGACGCCCTGATTCAATTTTCTCCGTCGTTTTATAACACACACACACAAGCAAGAATATTCCTTAACAAATAGCGCAATTTGTTTCTCAGCGTAGACTTTCATTTCATTACTCGCTGGGCGATGTTTTTCACTAGGAGAAGATCAAATCGTTCATTCTAGCGAAGTTATTTTCGATTCAATATTCTTCTCAAACACGTTCTTTGCCTCCCCGTTCGCTTTATAAATCAAGCCACAATTAACTAATGAGAATAACAAAAGTAAATTTAAATTAATTTTAGTTACAGCCAAATCGCGGATGCAAACTGCAAATTGTCAACGATTAAATAATATTTGCAAAACTCCCTTTATTACAAAATTGAAAAATGTTGGAGTTGTCTTTACGGAATGGCTATTACTCGACTTATTCAAAAATGACCGCTGCATAGATCTCACGACCGTTATTAACTCGGTTTAGGGGTCCGAAACTCGAGGGTTAGGCTCATAACCGAACTGCTCTCTCGCAGCAGCCAAATGATTTGCAATAAAATTTAAAGTTTTTATATAATTAAATTAGTGAGAAAGTAACTCAACAATCGAATCCGGATAAATGCGCTAAATAAGAGTGATTTTAAACGTAATCACGCGATAAATAATAATATATTCACGCACACATGCATACTTGACACCCTGGAATACCAAGCTTTTAAGAGTTTTTGGGGCGGGATTGTATTGGAATCAAAGACTAGTAGTAATAATTCTGGCCTATTCTGTTAATATATTTGGCTACCAAATTTGTGCTGCAATCAAACTAACTCAATTCACCGTACCAAACCTACCCAACCCTGTTCAACCAACCAACCAATCCAACCCAACTTCCATACTAGGGGTTACACGTTGAAATCGACGGTTAGCAGAGAGCGAATGCAGAGATCCGGCTCGCAGCTCCCACGTGTGGTGACTAACACACACAACATCATCCATCCCTCCCTCCAACCACCAGTCTCCTCCTACCGTCCTG
Organism: Tanypteryx hageni; assembly: GCA_028673005.1. Lineage (NCBI taxonomy): Eukaryota > Metazoa > Arthropoda > Insecta > Odonata > Petaluridae > Tanypteryx > Tanypteryx hageni. The sequence continues at coordinate 191,211,042 of CM054115.1, read as the reverse complement.
GAGGCGTTTAACTGCCTTCAAATTTCGTTCAGATCGGGTCATTCATACACCCACTGTAACCTATATCGAAATTCTCTCTCCATTCAAAATATCGATAGAGACGCCCCCCTCCTAATTGAAATTGTGTTATTGCATGATCTAAGTTGGATCGACCTTTCGATACGTTGCAAGTTTCGTAAAAATCGATCCAGCCGTGTTTGCGCTATTGCCGGGTCTTAGTTTCCTCATTCCCACAATTGAAATTCTGATGTAATAAATATCATCAATAAATGGCGACCCACCTCTAGAATCTCAAATTTTTAAGTGCCTGCCCATCTACATGGCAAGACCTTTCTTTTGACACCTCAACCATATTCCTAGAGGCTGCCGTTGTCTCACACGTTCTACCAAAGGAAAAAAGTGGTTTTAATTAATATATAGATATATTTTTCATGTTTACTATATTATCCCGTCCCAGAAACTCTTTAACTTCGTCGACCTACGACCGAATACAGAATCCTATAGGGCACCACTGGATCGCTCTGGTCTTCACTACACGCCTGAATCGGCTCAGAGAGTAGCGCGTAGGTTTCTTGAGCACAATAGGGATTTATAGGCTAGAGAGTAGGACAGGGTGTCGGTCAGTTTTAGGTAAGGGGATTATCGATGCACTTATAGAAAATAAGAATAACGACAGATTATCTAATGATAGAATATACCACGAGCGTGAGGTAAATGCACGTAATACGAGAGATAAGGAGGAAGTTAAAATAGTAACATTCAGCGCAAATTTCGCGATAGGTCATTTATAGAATGTTCCGTAAAGGGTGCGACGGGTCGCAATATCAATTTTGATGCGATGCCAAACAGTCGTGGGAGTACATGTAGTTTTAGAGTGGAAGAGAAAGTAGAGGGTGAGATAAATATGCGAAATGATGGTGAGAAATTAAGCGTCATCTTACTGAACTGTCGCAGCATCCGCAGAAAAATTGCTGAATTTGAGCATATTATTCGCAGTCTGCACGCCGACGTCGTGATAGGCACAGAAAGTTGGCTAACGGATGAGATTCAGAGTCAGGAGATATTTCCTAGAGACTATCGTGTCTATAGAAAAGATCACGCCAATAGATAGGGCGGGGGGGGGGGGGGAGGTTCATAGCGGTTACCAAAAAGTACGATAGCAGTGAGATTCCGATAAGTGACGAGATTATCAAGAGTTCTTGGTGCCGCATAGGTAAAGAAGGCTCCAAAAAGGTGCTCTTATGCTCGTTTTACAGGCAACCTAACGCTAGCGTAGATTGAATTTTAAATCTAGAGAAGCAACTATCAAAGCTTAGATTGATAAATCAAGATAAAATAGTAATAGTCGGTGGTGACTTTAAGTTAAACACAATTAATTGGGAATACCTGTTTCGAATCTGGAGGTAAATAACGCGAATCCTCTGAAGCATTAATCGAAACATACCGCGAACACTCTCTCCATCAATTAGTTAGAAAGCCAACGCGGTCAGGAAACATTATATTTATTAGCAACTAACGTCCCAGAAAGAATAAACAAAGTCACCATTGAAGATGGGATAAGTGATCATCAGGCCGTATATGCAGAGTGTGAGTAGAAAAGCGATAGGCACCCTAAGCCTCAAAGAAAGTTTTATATTTTTGCTAAGGCAGACTTTTCAAGCTTCAGGTCGCGCCTACGAGAAAAACTACTTGGTTTCCGTGATAGTTCCAAACGATCAGGTGCTGAGTCGTCATGGACATTATTCAAGGATATCATGCTTGAGAGCATCGGTGAGTACATTCCAATTAAATGAAGGTCGGCAATAAAGAGCCACGTTGGTACAATTGGCAAGTTAGGAGGGTGATTAGGCGTCAGAGAATAAGCTACGCGAAAATAAGAAATATGCCATCTACATCATCCGAAGAGTATAGAGCAGCCATAGTTCAAACGTATATGGAATCCCGCGCTAAAGCAAGAAATATTATGCGCGAGACTTTTATTAACTTCAGGAACAAGGTATTTAATAATTATTTGAAGGAGGACCCTAAAGCGTTATGGTCATATGTGAGAGAGGTCCGACCATACCTTCCCTGCGGAATGATTCGGGGGCCGCCATGCTGTTCAACGGTCATTTTGTAAAAGTCTTTACAGCCGTCATCGACAATTTCGTACATTATGCACCCGCTATAAGGAGTGACATGATGTATTTTCCAAGGTGGCAATAGCAAGGCAATTAAGTTCCATCAGACATAAAAAAGCCACTAGCTCCGAAGAAATTATTGCTCGAGCTTTAAAAGATTTAGCTGAAGAAAAAGCACCCTTTCTTCGGATAATATTCGAGAAATGTAATTCCCGAAGAGTGGAAGTTAGCGCACGTTACCCCAAATTATAAGGGCGGCAACAAGGTGAACCCAGAAAATTACAGGCCGATTTCTTTAACTTCGATATTATGTACGATTCTCGAGCATATATTCGTTAGCAACATAATGCGATTTCTTGAAAGTAATTCATTGTTAGATGATTGTCAACACGGCTTCAGAAAAGGTAGGGCTCGAGATACACAGCTCGGTCATTTTGTGAATTGAATACTGAGAAGCGGAGAAAATAATAGATAGGTCGATCAATGCTGTCTTCTTAGATTTTAGGAAAGCCTTTGATAAGGTACCTCAAAGGAAGTTAATAACGAAATTAGAAACCTTAGGCGTTAATTCCAAAATCATTAGTTGGATCCGTGAATTTTTAAATCATAGGAAGCAGAAGGTTGTTATAGATGGGAAATCTTCGAACTTAGTGGAGGTTGTCTCTGGCGTTCCGCTGGGTAGTGTAATTGGTTCGTTATTATTTCTAATTTGTATAAACGATATCAGCTCAGTAGTCAGAAGTAAAATTTGGCATTTCGCGGAGGACACAGTCATTTATAGATAAATAAGCAATCCGGAAGACCACCAGTATCTCCAAAATGACCTAGAAGCTATCTCTGCATGGTGTAAGGAATGGCAGTTAGAGATCAACCAATAGAAAAGCTACGTCAACAACTTCTGAAGAACCAAGAGTATCTCGCTGGATGTTAATTATTCGTTGGACGGAGTAGAGATTCCAGTTTCAGACTCGATTAAATTTCATCTACATCTACATCTACAAGTTACCCTGCAATTCACCAAGTTGGTGGGTGGCAGGGGGTGCAATGCACCAATCCTACCTAAAGATTGTCTAACGCAATTCGAAATTTCCTATTGTGATCTCTTATTGTCCTCGGAAAGAACGAGCCTAGATAACGTTCCGTCCTACAATCGATCTCACGTATTTTATCGTCTCGATCATTTCTACCTATATACGTCGGTGCCACAATTATTCCCACTACCTAATCTTTTAGACATTCTGACCTATATTTCTCTAGAAGTTTCAACCTTGAGTGCAATCTACGCTCCTCCAGTGATACCCAGTTCAAATCGCTCAATAAAGAGGTGACGCTTTCCTTATGTTCGTACTTTTGTTTTACAAATCTGGCTGCTCTGCGCTGTACTCTTTCTAGTTGAATTATGTGTCCCTTCTCGTACGGATCCCATATGCTCGCTGCGTATTCCACTTGTGGTCTTACCAGTGATAAGTAGCATGTTTCGCGTACTTTCTCTGTAGTGTTCCGTACTATTCTACCTATGAATGCCAGTTTCTTGTTGGCCGCGCCTATAACTCGACGAATGTGCATGTCCCACGAAAGATCTCGACAAATGGTTACTCCTAAATATTTTACATACTCAGCTTGTCGAATACTCATTTCATCTATTTTATATTCGAAACCTAAATCTTTGTTCTTACTTTTCCAGAACGTGACTGCGGCACATTTAGTATAATTAATTTCGATTTGCCATTCTTTGCACCACGCTGAAATGGCTCTTACGTCTTCACGCAGCGACTGATGGTCCTCCTGATTTTTTATTTCATTATATAGAACGGTGTCATCGGCGAAAAGCCTAATTTTACTACGAACAACCGAGCACATATCATTTACATAGATTAAGAAGAGCAGAGGGCCCAATACACTTCCCTGAGGAACACCCGAAGCAACTTTAACGGGGGACGAGTATTTCCCATCGATGACAACTATCTGTTCCCTATTCGAGAGGAAGTCTCTCACCCAACCGACAACTTTCGAATTGATACCACATTGTCCTAACTTCGCAATTAATTTCCTATGAGATACTTTATCGAACGCCTTCCTGAAATCAATGAATATGGCATTGACCTGAGTATTTTTCTCTCCGCATCGCAACAAATCGTCCACGAACAGGCCGAGCTGCGTTACGCATGATCTACCTCTCCGGAATCCGTGTTGGCATCCGCTAAGCAATGAATGACTATCTAAATAGCGCATTACAGAGCTAAAGACTATGTGCTCAAGTATCTTGCACGATAATGAAGTTAAGGATATCGGCCTATAATTTTCGGGGTTCTCTCTGTCGCCACTCTTATGGATGGGCGTAACATGTGCCACCTTCCAATCTTTAGGAACTACTCCTTCTCTAATGGATTTCTCGAATATAATTTTCAAATACGGCGCGATTTCAGCAGCTAATTCTTTCATTACACGCGCGGGAATTTCCTCCGGTCCAGGAGATTTATTTGGCTTAATTGAATGAAGTTGGAGCGCGATGCCATTTTCCGAAAATACCAAATCTTCCATCGAATCGCCCTGACGCATAGGAATAGGGGTTTCACATTCATCGTCATCACGAGTAAAAGCTTTCTGAAAGTGATGATTTAATAGGTTTGCTTTATCCATACTATCGTGAACTACGTTTCCCGTTTCCGACCGCAGTGACGCAATAGTGGGGCCCCTACCTTGAACTTCCCTGACGTAAGACCAAAATGCTTTTGGGTTCTCTTTCAAGTTTTCCTGTAAAACCTTCTTTTTATAATTGTTAAACGCATTACGCATTGCTACTCTGGCTATGGAGCGCGCCTCCTTGTATTGATGCCTTATTATTGCATTCTGTTCGACCGTAGCTGTTGAGGATGTGTTATTTACGCGAGAGTGGAGTTTTCTTTGACGTCGGAGAGCGCTTCTTACTTCCTGATTGTACCATCTAGGTTCTGCACTATCACGCTTCTGTTTGCTCGGAATAAATTTATCTGTACACTCTCGCATCATATCTCTGAACATGCACCAGGATTCCTCCACGTCTGCACTATCGGTTAAATTGCAGAAATTAGTATATTTATTTCGCAGAAAAGACCTAAATCTTGTGAAATCGGCTTTGGCGAATACATAAAGTTTTCTTTTGGCCTTAACCTGTTTCTCAATAATTAACTGAAATTCCACGTAAACTGCCTTGTGATCGCTTATTCCCTCAGCATCAGATACTCTATTCATACGCTCAGGAAGATTAGTAACAAATAAATCTAATATATTATTAAATCTCGTGGGAAATCTCACTAATTGATACAATGAGTGCTTACCGAAAGTTTCTAGTAACGCCTCGCACGATTCACGCTCTCTACCTCCGGGATAAAAGCAATTATGCCTCCAATCTATTGACGGAAGATTGAAATCGCCCCCGATTATAATGGCTTTATCTTTATTAGACGAATTTAGCGTCGCCACTTGTTTCTCTAGAGAATGAATAGTTTCCACGCTCGCATTTGGGGGTCTATAAAAAGCGCATATATTTATAGTTTTTGAGTCGCTTCCTTTCACACGACACCAAACACTTTCGACTTCGTCGTCGTTAATCTGTATTGGGTAACTTTCGTATTTATTGCTAACTGCTATAAAGACTCCACCTCCCGACCGGATACATCGATCTTTTCTGAATACGCTATAGTCACGAGGAAAGATCTCCTGACTGGCTATGTCTGCCGTAAGCCAACTTTCAGTGCCTATAACTACATCAGCACGCAGACTACGAATAAGATGTTCAAATTCGGCCTCCTTCCTGCGAATGCTGCGACAATTAACCGTAATGATTTTTAATTTCTCGCTATGACTACGTAACGGTTCCTCGCGCTCTACTGAGCTATTATTACTGTTATTATTATTAAGATTATAATTATTATTATTTACTGCCTCCTTATCCTTCCTACTTTGTCGACTATTTCTACGCTTGGAATGTATTCTACTGTTACTTAACGTCGGGTTTATAGCGTTGTTAAGGTCGCACGCATTATCTACGGAATTGTTGCATGGAAAATCGTTTATCCCCATGCCTTCGATAATTCTGTTACCGCACGGATTTCTTACATTTTCCCCTATTGTGCTCTCAATTAATCCCGTACCGGCAAGCTGCCTACATCCTAACCTACCATCTGATCTACTATTGGCGTGCATCTCAACGCTTGCTAAAAAATTGCAATTGCTTAAATCTAACCTAAAAAAGCCCTAGAATGCTCAAACACCCTACGCGCTACCGCCTCCGCAGCCTCGGCAGTGTAGTGCACACCAGAACCGTTTAGGGATGCCCTACATGAGTCCAGGACCGGCCTCAGGTCAACGAAGTCCACTCCATTGCCCCTACAGAAGTCCCACAGCCTACGGTTCAGCCCGACCACTCGGCTCCAAACCATAGAACCGCAGTCCGTCCGAGGAACAATGCTACAGATGGAAAGCCGCACATCAGCACCAGACTCCTCTCGGACACGAGCAACCTCAGCGGCCAAGTCCTTAAAAGAGCTTAAGACCTCCTCGGAGCCGCGCTTCGAAGCGTCATTGGTACCAACATGGGCCACCACCCGCAGCGAGGAGCAACCCGTGCCCGATACCGACACCCTGAACTCCTTCGTCACCTGGGGCACCGAACCTCCTGGTATACACCTGGAGAACACCCGCTCGTGAACTCCCTCCCGGCGGGCCCGTGACAGTAAAGGCGCCACCACACGCCGGACGTTGGAGCTCCCTATCACTAACAGCCCTCTCTTTCCCCCCGAGCTCTCCTTGGGCCCGGCCTCCACCGAGGAGACGGGAGCGGGCACGGGCGTAACGGCAGTGGAGTCGTCCTCCGACAACACCGCAAACCGATTACTAACAGGAAGAGGGGCCACCGAGGCGTTCCCAACTCCCTGTCTCCGCAACACCACCCCACGATCCCCCCGAGTGGACACCACACACCACTCATCGGGCTTCCGGACCGGAGGACCCTCGACCCGCGAAGAGGAGCTAGGAGCCTCCCCGATCGCTCTGCCGGCTTCCGCACCCAGGCGAACCCGAGCCGCCATTTTGGCGCGGTTTGCTCTCAGGGAAGAACCCGCACCCCTCCCACGCGCCAAGGCTGCCTCCGACCTTTCCACCCTCTGAAGGAGGTCCGCAACCACCCTCTCCAGCTCCGTGATCCGAGACCTCATGGCCTCGCAACCAGCGTCGCGCAAGAAGGAGGAAACAGGAGTCCTCGGAGTAGCCATCCTATCCTCTTAACTAATCTGTACTATCTATATAAATATACTAGACCTAACGTAAATACGCGGTTGGCTGTCTTCAAGGTTAAATTAGGGTCGAGCGCAGGTAAAAAGTGAAAGGGAAAGTGTTTCACTACACCAACAACGTTAGTAAATAAGCAAGAAAGTTTAGCACAAGAGCAATGTAGATTTAGAAGCTAAAGAAATGCTAAGGTAAAAGGAAATAATTAAGAACGAGTAGAGTAATACGCTACTATAAATAAATATTACAAAGATTACGGATTTAGTGGCTGAGAGACGCAATTAACTACTATGATACGGCAAGAGAAGGATGAGTAAGCTTTACGCTCAAAGATGAGTTAAACTACAATTACAACAAAACAATTAACGTAAGAAGATGAAAAAATAAATAGAATAAATAGAAAAAATACTAGTTCTACTTAACGCAACAATACGGCTACAGCTAAACTACAGCTACTGCTACTACTACAGGTGTCGCTCGCAGACAGGTCAGCGCTCGCAGGAGGAAGTGAAAGGCACGTCCGTCCTCTTCGAGGGCCAGGTGACTACAGTCCATCGTGATCTTTCGTGGGACACCCACATTCGCCGATTGATAAGTGCCGTTAATAAAAAGAAGGCCTTTATATGAAGAATAGTTCGAAATAGCTCCCAAAAAAGTGAAAGAATTATTTTAGTTAGCTTTGGTTCGATCGCAGGTCGACATGCTTCAGCTTTGTGGGATCCCTACGAAAAGGGACTCACTAACGAGATAGAAAAGGTTCAGCGCAGGGCAACTAGATTTGTAAAGAGGAATTACGATAGTAAACAAAGCGTAACATCATAAATAGAAAATCTGAAATGGACATCGTTAGATGAACGTAGGCTGCAGGCTAGATTTAAACTATTGGAAAAATTTATGTCGGAGGGATTAGCGAATGAGGTAGTAGGACTTATCAGAAGCCCAGCGTATCTTGGAAGGCAGGATAGCGAGGATAATATTCGCGAGGTCTACTATAGAACGGAGCGATAGTACATATAGAGGGTCGTTTTCCCTAGTACGATAAGAGAACATAATAGGAAAAGATAATGTAGGAAAACTATAGATCCTTGGTGCGCTGCACCCCCTGCCATCCACCAAAAAGCTGACTTGCAAAGTATCATCCAGATGTAGATTTACTATGATATAAATATTATTTTCTAAAGGGGAGAATGAAATTTCTAACAAAAAACTACTAGGCTTAAGAGTTAACTATTACGGTAGAAAAAGTAAAAACTATAACGTTGATGTTATAACAAACTAATTAGGTAACTTAAACGAATGTTAAATAAAATTGCGGAAGGATAACAATAGAATCAAGTAAATTGTTAGTTGTATTTAACACTACAGCTACTCTAATGCTACTGCTACTCTAGTCGCTGGAAGATACTTGCAGAGTGTCATGGAGATGTAGATGTAGAACGGTTGATATTCCTTGACATCAAGATTACATGTGAGCATAAATATCTTATCATTTATCGCTGAATTACGTTTAAATGGCGTTCTTAATCAGCGCATTTACTCGGATTCGAAGCTTGAGTTACTTTCTCATTAATTTAACAAAACAAAAAAGTTAAAATTTTATTGCAAATGATTTGGTCGGCTAGAGGCTCTCTGCTGCAAGGGACCGGTTTTGAGTCGAACCCTCGATTTCTGGACTCCTAAACCGAGTTAATGACGGTCGTGAGATCTAAGCAGTGGTCATTTTTAGTGCTTTTCGTCATTGCTGAAAAGCACCGTCTTGATGTCCGTCCGTCCGTAAGCATATATCAGGAAAGAATTGGCTTCACAGATTTCAGACAAATTTGGTGCAAAGAATATTCACATAAATTAATGACCAAAATAACATATTTTTATCGAATCTACTAAGCAGGGGTGCCACAATTGCAAATTTTAACTTTTCGGTAATTATGAATTTGGAAGAAATTGGCAACAATTATAAACTAAAATCTTTCAATAATTACGGATTCACAATTTAACGTTTTTTCACTAAATTTTCTATATATGATTTGTTCAACATACCATAATGAAATCAATATGTTTGAAGCGGAACTACGGAGCAGGGCTATCGCAATAAAAGTACAATATTATATCTGGTAAGGGTATTTCTAGAGAACTAACAACATGAATTTTAACCAAATATGATATACATAATCTTCAAATAAATTAATTACCAAAACAGCATATTTCAACTGTGACGACTAGACAGGGCTACCACAATATCAAGGTTAGAATTTTTCTGTAACTACAAACTTCTAAGGTATTGACTGAACTGATTTCAAAGAAATTTCGTTTTTATGGTGAGTATAGAAAGACAAAACGAAATGAAGATGTTTAGAACGGATCTAAAAAGCAGAGCTACTACAATATAAGGAAAAAATAACTTTCTGATTTCAAAGCAAATACATTAGTATACGATAATACTACGGCGAATTTGACGAAAAGCACTTCTTTACTAAGGAAAACCCGTGTACATCCCTACTTGTTGAATGTGGTCCTAGCTATTTAACACGAACCTATTACTCTGCAACATATTTAAACAATTGACTCGAAAAATGTATCCGTTATTTAAATCAGATAATTTTTAAGACTTAAGAGTGGTTTTTCGAATATGATCTTTATCTCCTCCTCTGTTACCTCGGTTCGCCCATCGTTACTCTCACTCAGAGCCGTCTCTAAGACCCGCAGGGCTCCCTATTTATACAAATCAAATTTCTCATTTAATTACAATTTTATTATTGTTTTCAAGTTTATGTTAGTTTTTCTTCTAAAATACAGTAGATGAAATATATTTTTAAAACCATTATTTGTTAAGGTTTGCACAGATTAAAAAGACAATAATCAGTACATTACAATTTTAATTGTTTATTTTTCTACTTTTAATATGCTCAAATCTGTCGATAATTATTGATTTTTCAATCTTATCAACTTCCTCAGGTTCAATTGACAAAATAAATAATCCTTTCAGTCTCTCCTGTGAAATTGTTTACCGTAAGTAATTTTTTATTAATTTTAATTTTGAAAACGATCTTTCAGCAGATGCGACTGTCACTGGCATTCTAAGAATTATCCTACAAAGTATTTCTGTGTTTGGGTATACTTCCATCAATCTATTTTTATGTAATAACTTCAAAATGTCAAGGACGCCGTGATCTTCTGGTGTGATGCTTGATAACATTTCATCTCTTTACGCTTCACGTACACGGATATCCAATTACAATTCACTTGCAGAAAGACGTGCCATCTGAAGATAAACATGTGTACATGAATCTGGAGATTTGGCGGAAAGTGTTGTTTTGGCGGTTTTGGTGAAGGTTCCGACTTTAAAAGGTAAGTATATCTAGGAAATGGAAATTATATATTACATATTTATTTTTCTATATTTGGTAATTGGAAATTAATGAGAAAAGTATACGAGTATATATAAACAGTATACGAGTAAACGAGCACCTTCTCGAGACAATTTCTCGAATAAAATTTCTACTATAGCTCTTCATAGACGCGGGACCCTGGGCGACTGCCCACCCAGCCCCCCCCCCCCCCCTCCTTCAGACGGCTCTGCTCTTACTAATATATGGACGACAACTGATCGCCTGGAGTGCTCGCGTACACGCGCGTAATGTTAGCGGTTAATCTCCTTCGAAATGAATAGCCCGTTGAGCGCCATGCGAAAAGGAAAAATGGAGATTTATTATTTGGGTGTCTCAGTAAAACGAGTTGAGGGCAACAAAAAAAATCTGGAGAGTATTATATCGCGAAGCTTTAAAAAAAAGCTCTTCTCTATGCGTTACATTTCAAAGGACATTTCGAGAAAAACAATGTGTTTGCAGAATGGATCGTACTTCGCTTTCCATACAATTCCTGGCTGGGTTGCAAAGGGATCTCTCGGCCGGCCTCGCAAATTCTAGAAAGTCTTTTCGTAGTCGTTTCACCTGTTTCATTCATTTTCTCACGTACAATATGAACATTGGTCGATGAGTACTGATGGCAGTTTATGAGCGAATTGCGTAATCTGTCTTCATATTCACCCATACAGAACGTTAAACTAAATGAAAAGTTTAGTTTAATTTTGACAGCAAACTTCATCTTTCTCATCCAAACTTCCGTAAGAATGAAAAACTAATGCGACGATGACTAACGAAAGACATTCAAGGAAGTTCTGTGTAAGGACGATGGAGGGTGAGGTGCTCTCTTCCTCCGTTGATGAAATAGAATAAAAGAAGCAAGTCCGTTCTTATTAATAAAATTTTCCTTCCGCGAGCAAGAAATCGCGACAAAGTGAGTGGCGAGGTGAGATCATAAGTCCCTTCCCATCAACCTGCCATCTCAGTTTAATCCGAGAGTCCCTTCTCTGTTTGCCTGCACGAACACTCTCTCTCTCTCCTCTCCTCGCTGCGCGTGACAAAAGAATGTCAATTTGCATACCATTAACGAGCGCCAGCCACCGCGGCACACACTCACGGGGTGGTAAGTCAACAGCGGCCGACGCAGTTCGACCCCTTTACCCCCCACCCCCTCTACTATCCCTTCGCTCGTTATACTATTCCTCGTCCTTCCTCCCCTCCTTACCCCTCCCTTTTCTTCCCCTCCTTCCCCCTCCATTCCCCCCCCCCCTTTCCCCCCTATCCCCTTCCGCCCATTCCACGCTCTCCGCCCGCACGACGTACGAATCCTCGGCTTGTTATGCTCCTTAAACGGCGGCAACCCCCTTTACGCTCGTCCATTGGCCTTGCGCCGCCCCTTCCTTTCCGTTTTATCCCCAACGAAGCTAATTTGTAAGGGAAACACGCGTTGTTTACTTCGTTCCTGCGATAATGACCCGACACTTTCAAACTCGTTGTGTTTTAAACGGAATGATAAGATGTAAGTAGGCTCTTGAATAACAAAGCTGAGGAATGTGAGGATAAATGAGGACCATAAAAACGCCCAAGATCACTCTCTTTTAAAAAGGACAACAAGTGTCGAAACAACAAAGCATAATCATAATATAAAAGAGGAATAATGAGGATAGTGACACAGATATACGATGATTAGGATGTGCTGATTATGCTGCTGGAAAAATCGCTAAAAATAGACAGTAACATAAATTATGTGATATAAAAAGTTGCAATAAAATACTGTGCCGTATGTGATGACTTACAACTTGATGTTATAATCTAGAGTCAAAAGTGAGTGTTAACTGCCTAAATAATTACCGAACTCTTTTAGGCATTCGCATGACGCGATCCATAATTAGTAAAATGAATCGTGCGAGAGAGGAATTGACATAAATACATTGAAAACCGATTAAAGGGCGATTTGGAGAACAGTCACAAGCGATTCGTATTATTCCAATCTCCTCATTAAAATATTTGTGCTAAATTTTACATTGATAACACATGAATGCATGCACATAGTTATTAAGTAAATATAAAATGAATACTGGTAAGGTTAAATTACTATGATGTGACTAAGGCACTAATTAAATGCAGGAAATTCTTTAAATCGATTTTAGATAAGTACGTTTAACACTTCTAGCCTCTAGCCTTTAGCCTACTTTCCAGAATGGAAATAGGTTTATGGTTTCGCCATTGTCTTTCTGTCTGTCTGTCCTTCCCTCCCCTATTAACATTTAAAGCAATAGACCAATTTCATGAAACTTCGTAAAAAATTTCTTGCTACTAAAGTTGAGCTCCCGAGGATAGTTTTCGTTTCAAATATTGAAGTCCCGGGTTCGATTCCAGGAACTATCCTTTCCATTTCATTTACATGGAAAATCTGAAATCCATCGTGCAGGAAAATATTCTTTTTCACAGTAAAATATCTCAGAATGGTAATATCGGTGCGAGATTTGTACTATTCTCTGAGGAAAAGAATGAAATTTTGATTTGTACCGTATAATTATGCTGATCGACTGTATTTCTTAGAATTTGGCACAATTACTGCCGTTTTCCAGGTTCTATCACTCATTACGAGAGTGTTTTCATACCAAAAACTATTCTTGGACTTGGATTCGCTATAGTCTATTATATACATGCGATATTTTTGACACACAAATACTCGTGATCAATTTAGTTTTCCGTTCGAAAATATTTGTAATATTTTATAGAGCTAAATTTATGGAATTTTGAAACAAGTGCAACTCATTCGCGGTGCTTTTAAAGCTATTCAAGTCAACATCTAATACATATATTAAAGAGAATTCTGTCCTTCTTTCTGTGTGTTTGTACGGTTTGCACTGTTTTCACGTTTGCACAGTTGCGGCACCATTTTCATTTGCATTTTAAAATCACTTAGAATGGGGATATGAATACGGTACTTGCACCAAACGACGCTTAGAAGAACGGACATAATTTTCAAGCCATTTTCGATTAAGCGTCGAATACTTACACAAATTCGTTATTAACACGAGCATTTGGCTAAATTTTAGACGAAAAAATTTAGTAGTCAAGGGCGACGGAATTGTTACCGATCTAGCAAAATTACGTCTATATCTAAATGCATGGACATGAACTTTGATACTGTACTTCAAATCAATTGTGAGAACTCTTCTTATATATTTTGAATGCATTTTAATCGATAGGGAAGTTATGATGGCTTAATTTGAACGATAGGTTTATTTACTGCAGTACCATTTCTAAGGCGTGGAAGAAATGCAAACGAACATATGACCGCTAATATTTTAAGTAACTTTTTGTTTTGCTTACCTTTACGACGAAAGAACTTAGTAAGTAGCTCTTTTAATTCACACATTTTTGTAATTACTATAAATGCAAGGGCATGTGTCAAATATATTGCTTAATTATCGAAAGAAATTAATCATAATCGTTGTCAATATAGTAATTTGCTTTAAACTGCCAAATAAAATTTTCAAAAGAAAAGATATTTTCCATGTACGCGTGAAGTATCTTCTTCCTATTTGAAATGTTTAGTTTTCCATCATTACAATGCATTGGAGTCGTTTCTGCCTGAAAGTTTTCGTGCTACCTGTTTATTTGTTTTAAATTTACATGAAACTTTTCACATAAAATTTCAACCAGTTTTTGTCCTTTATGATTTTGTTTAATTGCAAACTCTTTATAAATTGTCGAAAAATCGAAAATAAATCCAATCTAAACTTATAATATGAGGAAGGAAAACGGAAGAGTGAAAAGAAGGAAGAATGGGAAGCGCCTTTAATTTAATATTTAATCAACAATACCCGTCATATAGACGGTTTTTTTACTAGTAATTATTAGATAAATGATTAAATAGAAAGTAGGCATCATAATTTCCGTTTAGATGAACTTGTTCAAATTAATTGTAAGAGAGAAAATGGAAATATTAAAGGGGGGTGGGCAACATTTATGGTTACTCGCCATCAAACTCTCTCAAGGTAATCGAATGCCTCGTCATGCACTCCGTTTGGAATATGTAATACCCTTTCTATCGATCGATTAATCCTTTCCTAATGGCATATTATTCCCGTTCCTCCCACATATTACACAACTTTCCCTTTCGCTAACCCGTTTTAACCTTCTATCCCTTAATATTTATAACTATTTGATTACGCTATGCCTCGTGTTATTTGATGGAATTTGCATTGAATTGTGCATATTAGCGGAACCGGATACATTTTCCGTGTTAAACGATACCTTTGTGTGACCAGTTTATCGGTAAACGAATATTGACAGACTGAAAAATATCAGGTCGGGAACAAACAGAAAGTTTGTGCTAATCAATATTACTGCATTTTCGCGTTAACAGTTTCCATTGTTTTCCTGTCAAGGAATATCTTATTCGAAGTTGATTAGAAGAGACACCCAGAGTCATATGGGTTGATGGGAAATTTAGAAATTGTTTTAATATCCTCATTCTAATACAATAATAACATCTCACGTTTGAAGGGTTGTGGAGTCATATTAGGAAAATATTATATCTCCGGTATTTTAGCATTAAAATTTCCAGAATTTCAAAAATAGGCATTTGTTTTTTTTTTTAAATACTGTAGTTGAAGGAATAAGCTCTATATTGCATGGATATGTGATCCTATGATAGTTTAACGGCATTTTATGTCATCACTAGTTTTAATGCCCATCAATAATGATGGGAATGCATGATCTAGGTATTAAATTAAAATAAAATGAAAATTAATGAAACAAAAATTTATATGCATTAAAAAGTAAACGAAAAATAGAAAATTCACAAAACTGAATGTCCTAGGAGTAAAAATAGTTTCGGGAATGTAAAACTCATTTGGGAAAGAAAAACAAATGAGTACTTATTTGTTAAACAACTTTCTGGGCGACTTTTATAAGACCATAAGTGTTTCAAATTTCTGGAACTTACAATCATTAGAATTTCATATTTTTTACTATCTGGTGAATATAAAACGTTGTTTCATTATAAATAAATTTAAATTTTATTTCTCTTTTTTAGTCAAACATTAATGACATACTCTGCATTCACAGAGAATTTACTCAATATGATTAAAAATTCAGTAATTTTAATTCGATATCTGAATTAGAAACACTGATTAACACAACCAATGAATAATAGAATATTTATTTATCTTCGTTGCCGTCGTTTTGTATATCGTTTCCAAAGTGTTGTTTAAAGCGAAGTGGACAGATGCCACGCGCAATTATAATTCAAGTGAACCGAATGCAATTAAACAAAACCGGCAACAATGAAAACCACCGAGACGACGAAAGATTTTAATGAAACATTACGTCAAGTTGTAGCTGGAGAACCCACTATAGCAACGTCTGGTAACCATTTTGTCTATCGGTTCCATCGTAATATGAAGGTCTCCAATGTATGATTCTATTCGTATAAGCTTGAAGAGAAAGAGAGAAGGGAAATTGATTTCCTAACGTTCTATCCGCAAATTCTCGCTCTGCAATCTGCGTCGGCCGACCCATTCCCCTTTCCTCGTCGAACTCGCTCATGGCACCCTTTTCCCTTCGCCCTAGCCCCTCACCCCCTTACCTCCTTGCCTTTTTGCCCTCTTACTCCCTCACTACTCTCTCCCACCCCAACACATAACGGTCCTTTAGATAAGACGGGCGAATCTCCCAACGGTCCCTTGATGAGTGCCCTTTTCCACCCGAACTAATTGGCGCGCAAGAGGAACGATCGAAGGACCTCCATCGGAAATCTCCTCTAGTCATTAAAGACGCTCACGATCCAAATCGGAAGCAGACGGCGTTAAAAGGGCGATCGGGGACGACACGACTTTTCGGCGGCAATATCATTCGATTGATCGATTTCAATCTTTCCTTTCGATTGTAGGCGACGAATCCGAGAATCGTGTAATGATGGGATAGTCGCTTGAGCGTTTCAGATTACGGTTAGTCCTAAATTCGAGGGAGGTTGTGTGGTTAGGGAAAGATAGGAGGGGGTTAGAGGGGGTTGGAGAGGAGGGGGTTGGAGGGGAGGGGTTGGAGGGGAGGGGGTTGGAGAGGAGGGGGTTGGAGGGGAGGGGGTTGGAGGGGAAGGGAAAGAAAGTGAGTGGGATGGGGTGGGAGAAGAAGATGCTTCGTGTGGGGAAGCGAGGTCCTTTCCTTAAAAGCCCCCGAGGGACATTTTTCGAAAGGATCTCACCTACCTTCCCATAATCATCCTCGATTCATACTGCTTTCTTGGCGCGATAATAGACTTTCTTTTGTTTTTCGAACCAACTTTCGCCGCTTCTTTTCGTTTGACCTACTCGCTCTTCCTCCACGCGACTCCCATTCCTATATTTTCGGATGGTATTTTTGCGCACAATGGCCCACGTGATGAGAAACTGAAGCAAGAATCGTCGTGATTATAGGCGAGCCGAGTTGCGCGCACGCCTGGCGGTGTGTGCTTGCCCACTCTCGTTATTGCCAATTCATCCTTCTGAATGGAAACAAATGACGGCAAATGAAGCGTACACAAATCATCCAGTCGGCGTGCCTTTTATTTGCGTCTTTTATGCTTTCATTCGACGCACTTTAAGAGGTTGAACCTCAAGAAGCGCATTCCGGGAATATTTTGATTCGGTTGCCATACGAATTCTGCATGGATTATTTTGTCATTAAATAACAAAGCCATTACTTTCTGAGCTAGAATTTAATGTGGTTTAAATAGAATTAGGAAGATTTCTTTATTTAATTTTTATTAATTTTTCTTCCTTCAAAAATTAAAACTCACGTGATATCTTATAGTAACCTCTGTTCCGAAACGGTATTTTTTAGACATAGTGCAACATTTTTCTTGTTTATTCATCATAATCATCATACTGCATGGTGTTAAAGATTTATATGAACAATATTTTCAATAAGTACCTTTACCCAACGTTCTAAGATTCAATGACACAATTAAAACACTTAGGCATACCTCCATTAACGAAGTCTCTGGCAACGAAGCTCCTTTTTTACGAAGTCAACACTTTTTTCCGAAATCTGCCCTGAAATGTATTTAAAATACATAGAAGCACGAGAAAAAAAAAGATTTTTTGTTATTACGAACTCTGAATGATTTTCTTGCAGCTTAAAGTTGTGAATCCTATGCAGGACGATAAAACCACATTTTTTTAGCGAAATACAAAAAATAATCTAAAAAACAAAAAGGGAGAAAATTGTATTTTGTGATATTTAATGCTGTTTCGGGGGGAGAAAGTATGGAATTTACTTCGTATCTCATCCTTCAAAGAAGTCCCTGATATCAGAAGGAAAATATCATTCGCTTTTAGTTATAAGTCGTCCGACGCGCAGTGAGCATTGCTTCCGTACTTTCTCAGATGCCTTTTACGAAGTGTTTTTTACGATCTTCAAAAGCTATACTTGGAATTTAAATCCATATTTTAGGGTTTAATTATGTAAATTTAACAGCAACCCTAATGTCAGCCAAACAACCATCGAGTGGTAGTGATCCTGGTGCTCCTAAGAAGAAACGAATGTCCATCCCTCTTGCTGAGAAAATGCAAGCGATACGACGAGTAGAGGCAGGCAGGTTATCGTGAGATGCTTCAAGAAAGGAAGAAGAAATCAAGACAATCTACCCTTGGTGCATTCCTTAAGAATAAATCGTATATACTACACAGCCCCAAGATCCAGGACCATCAACCCGGGATCCCAGCACTACTAACCCCAAGTAAGGTCTGCAATCCACCGTTGCCAAGTTAAGGCGAAGACGCTGGTAATTATAATGATTTTAGTTCCATGTAAAGTCTCTGGAAAGAGATATTAAATGCTCTTTTGTATTTTTATTTGTTGTATATACATGTTTCTATTATTTTTAGTTATATATATCTTCTACGATATGTGTAACGAAATACTGGAATCTATCCCCTTTTACTACATTTTAGATCTACCTCTGGCAACGAAGTGGTTGCTAGGAAGGCATCTATTCGTTATGGAAGGTATGCCTGTGTGTCATATCTATTACATTTATTGTTACAAATATTCTTATATTTATATTTCGAAAATTAATATGTATTTCGTTGTCACAGACATTAGGTCTTCTTTACCAGCTAAGCGGTAGTAGCAGAGCGCCTTACGGGCACGGATCGTCCGTCCGTCCGTCCGTCTCTCGTAAAATTAATCTCCTGAACCGCTAGACGGATTTTAATTAAATTTAGTACAAGTATTTCTTATTAAAATTGTTCTTACAATTATGATTTTGAACAACATTCGTCAAGTATAACTTTCACTGTATATTAGCAAATAAATCAACTTCTACTCGTATCTCGTTAAATGCCATTCTTCAAGCAACAGTTAAATATACAATATCTTTCTCTCCAGAGCTCTTTATGTACTGCAAGATATCGATTAAAAAATTTGTTTGGATAAAGGACGACATTTACCGCAAAAATACGGGGAAACCACATAATTTTGTGTCCCTCCCTAAGGACTGCATAACCTTACAGAGGTGGGAGGGTTTGTGTAGTCTTACGAACCAAAGAGCTATGCCGGCGGGAGTTAATTCTCCTGGTAGGACCATCCAAGCCGGAAAGGTCTGAGGGGAAGAGTCAGACTAAGAAGCAGTCTTGGGGGTTTTACATCCCCCTGTGCAAGGGCAGCAGCTTGCACAGTACCTCTGAAGGTGGTGATCATGTGGATCTGAACAGCTACAGATGGGTAATCACTCTGTGAAACTGCGATGAGGAAAGCAAGGGGAAACTACCTCATTATATTTCCCATGATAGGCTGAAAAGCTGAAAATACCTCAATGGATCTTTCTGGGGTAAAATATTCCGGAGGTAAAATAGTCCCCCAATCGGATCTCCGGGTGGGGACTACCCTAGGGGATGCACAGAGGAAATATAATATTAATAAGAAAGCAAGTAGTGAGAAATTAAAAATAGGCACATGGAATGTTAGGACTATGAATTCAGGGTGTAAACTAGAGAACTTAAAAAGGGAAATGAGAAGGAATAATGTAGGTATAGTAGGTCTTAGTGAAGTTCGGTGGGAAGGAGAAGGCGAGATAAATTCAGACGAATTTAAGATTATTTACTCGGGAGGGGAGAAAAAGGAAAGGGGAGTGGGGATTATAATGAGAAAAGAGATAGCTGAAAGAATTAGCAAGGTAGTGACAGTTAATGATAGATTAATAGCCGTAAAACTTCAGATGGAGCCAGTGGAAATGCTTATAATTCAAGTGTATATGCCAACAACTAATGCTGGCGACGACGAAGTAGATGAAATGTATGAACAGATTATGGAGATATTAGAGGAGGAGGGAAAAGGAAGGATCGCCACCATAGTAATGGGAGATTGGAACAGTGTAGTCGGAGAGAGACAGGAAGATAACATAGTGGGAAAATATGGACTAGGGAAGAGAAATGAAAGAGGGGATAAACTTGTGGAATTCTGCCATAGAAATAGATAAATTGTAACTAATACATGGTTTAAGCATCACCAGCGGAGACTTTACACATGGAGAAGCCCAGGAGTCCAGAGACGATACCAGATAGATTACATACTAGTCAATGAAAGATTTAGAAATAGCATTAAAAATGTGAAAACACTACCAGGGGGAGATATCGATTCTGACCACAACCTTTTGGTGGCAATTATATAATGTTGACTGAAGAGCGTTAAAGGAAACATAAGAGTTAACAAGAAATGGAACTTAGAGGAACTCCTTAAAAACAAGGAGGCTATTATGACTGAACTGGAGGAAAGGTTGGAGGAGAGAGCTGAAGAAAATAAAAAGAATGAAGATAGGAGTGGAGATACATCCAGAGCAACATGAAAGATGTAATGGAAAAGAAGGTAGGAAAGATAACTGGTGAAAGAAACAAAAAACCCTGGATCACAGCAGCCATGCTGCGAAAAATGGAAGAGCGGAGAAAGTGGAAGAACATAAACACTGAAGAAGGCCAAAGAAAGTACAAGGAGTTAAATAATGCTTTAAGAAGGGAAACAGATAAAGCCAGAGAACAGTGGATAAATGAGAAATGCGAGGAGATTGTCGAATGCGAAAGAATTTGTAGAACAGATCTCATGTATAGCAAAGCAAGGGAACTATTCAAGAAAAAAGCAAGAAAGATGGGACGTAAAGGAATCATGAACAAAAGTGGTAAAATAGTATCGGAGCCAGACAATGTAAAGAATGTCTGGAAAGAAAGGTTCTGTATGACAAAGAAGGAAAGCCAAGAAATATTGAATTACATGAAAAAGAGGATGTGGAAGAATATCAGCTAGGACCAAGTATTCTCGAGTCTGAAGTTAAAAGAGCAATTGATGACATGAAAAGAAGGAAGGCTGTTGGGAGTGATGACATACCCGTGGACGTTCTTAAGGTTTTGGGGTCTAAAGCAGTTAAGCAACTCACAAAATTTTTTAACCATATGATACTGGCATGTGGCCTGAAGATTTTTTAAATGTTGTGATAGTACCACTGGAGAAAAAGAACAATGCAAAATGTTGTAAGGATTACAGAACTATTAGTTTAATTTCTCATACAGATAAAGTTCTAACCAGAATAATAACCAAAAGAATTGAATGTAAAATAGAAAAGGAGCTGCAAGATAATCAGTTTGGTTTTAGAAGAGAAAGGGGGACTAGAGATGCTATAGGATGTATGAGGATGATGATAGAAAGAGCGCAAGAAGTCAATAAAGATATTTATTTTTGTTTGGTAGATTGGGAGAAAGCTCTTGACCGAGTCAAATGGGATAAAATGCTAGGTATTTTAAAAAAATAGGAATAGATTGGAAAGATAAAAGACTGCTTAAAAACCTTTACTTTGATCAAAAGATTAGTCAGGATTGAAAGAGAAGAAAGAGAAAGTGCTTCAATAGGGAGGGGAGTGAGACAGGGATGTCCTATTTCACCAGCAATATTAAATATTTATGAAAAAACAATAACAGAAGAAGCGTTGATGAAAGAGAAAGGATTTAAGATAGGAGGTGAAAGTATTACCACCATTAAATACGCAGATGATCAGGGCTTAATAGCAGAAGGCGAGAAAGAGCTTCAGAGGATGACAGACATACTAGTGTAGGTTGGCCAACAATATGGAATGAAGATCAATGCAGAAAAAACGAAAGTCATGGTGGTTTCAAAGGAACATAAAGAATTAAATATAATGGTAAATGGCCAAAAATTGGAACAAGTAAGTAGTTTCAAATATCTCGGCAGTATTTTAGCACAGGATGGAAGTAGTACACAGGACATCAGAAGTAGGATTGCAATGGCAAAAGCAGCATTTAACGAGAAGAAGGAGCTTCTCACAAGCAAGAAAATAAATTTAGAAACAAGGAAGAAATTAGCAAAATGCTACATATGGAGCATAGCTCTTTATGGTGCAGAGACGTGGACGGTAAGGAGAAATGAGGAAAAATATTTAGAAAGTTTTGAGATGTGGGTATGGAGAAGAATGATGAAAGTGAAATGGACAGAGAGGAAGAGAAA
Source organism: Tanypteryx hageni (assembly GCA_028673005.1). NCBI lineage: Eukaryota > Metazoa > Arthropoda > Insecta > Odonata > Petaluridae > Tanypteryx > Tanypteryx hageni. Next base: position 191,188,790 of record CM054115.1, on the reverse strand, counting down.
CGAAGAAGTATTAGAAATGGTGGGAGAAGAAAGGACGCTAATAAAAACAATCAGGAAATGAAAAGCAAATTGGATAGGGCACATATTGAGAAGACAGTGTTTACAAAGTACGATCTTAGAAGGAAAAATTAGTGGAAGAAGAGGAAGAGGGAGAAAAAGAATAGGAATATTAGATAATATAAAGCAGGGATATAATACTTATAGAGTTATAAAAGAGGCTTCTAGGGAGATTGAGAAATGGATGCAGCGATTCAGTTAAAACCTGTCTTCGGACAGAAGCATGATGATGATGATGAACGTGTGTCAAGGCAATAAGTAAAATTTTGTCTCAGGAAAACGTTTAATTGAATAATACTTAAAGAATAGATCGACGAACATGTATTTATCTAAAGATGTGAGGCTGCTTGCTCAAAAGTATTCAGGCTACCAAGGTCAGCATTTTTCCACCAATGCAGCCAAATAAGAGAGGAAGATGCATTTATTTTAAAGACTAAATCAAAGTATTACCGCCAAAAGTGTTTGAAGTATATGTCTTAAACATGCATCAAAGATGTGCAGTGATTGCATTGATAACAATTGAATTTCTGTTAGAATATTTTTTTAAATTCTTTTTGCAAATTTTTGGAATTTTTAATTAAGATCTGTTTTGAAGGAATTTTATTGGTTTTTTAAAGAAACTATTTTATATTAGATAAATATTTATTGAAGTATAAAAAAGAGCAAATTTCATGCTGTATTCTCTAACGCTTCAATATTTACAAGCCATTTTGTTACCTGGGTCACTTGGACCCAACGTTACCACTGAAGGGTTATGTGAAGGAGCTATTATCCCCCCAAATATGAAACGGTGGCTTTACTCAGGGTGTCGCGACTTTTCGTCACAGAAAATTGGTACCTTCGATATTTCGTCACACTTTCAAAATGGTAACTGCGACAACTCGTTACACATTTACATTCGTACCAGCGACATTTCGTCACACAAAATATTTGGTACCAGCGACATTTGGTCAAACATTAAAATTGGTATCAGCGACTTTTCGTCATAGAAAATAATTGGCAACTGCTACGTGACGTCACAAAATTATTTTCGTCACAAATTACTTTCCGTCACAAGTTGCGTTTCTAGATTCTTTCTGGGAACATGGGATTCATGAGTATGAAAGTACTCGGGACGATACGAATGTTGGAAATTTATGTATATCTAACAAGTTTAATTGGAATCGGTGGGGGAAAGGGGTGGGGGAATGGGGTGGGGGAAAAGGGTGTGGGAAAGGAGTGGGGGAAAGGTGTGGGGGAAAGGGGTGGTGGTTCTTTTCGGGAACATGGGCTTCATGGGTATCAAAGTACTCGGAACCCATTGACTTTTATAGAATGCAATATTATACTTCACTAATAAACCGATTTCAATTCCTTTTTCGTCCATCATTTGCAATAAGTTTTCAAGAAAAGAGCAGAAAATCTCCAGAATATGGCACAGTTTGTGCTGAGTTATGAAATTTATTCTCTCGGTTCATTGCACCCTACACCCCTTTCCCCCTCAGATTTTGGTTAAACTTGGTAAATATGCATAAATTTCCAACATACGTATCGTCCTGAGTACTTTGATAGCCATGAAGACCATGTTCCAGGATAGAAACCTCTTCCCCCCCCCACCTCCCTCCCCGCCAATTACCCCCTACCTCCATTTATCGACATTTATTCTCTCTCTTAGCTTGTAGTTTGACTTTTGTAGATGAACTTGTACACAAAATATAATATTTACAAAATAAGGCGAGGAGATGGCCATTGCAGGCTAATCCATGATATATTACAAAATATTTAACAGAAGCGATAAAAATGGATGAATTCAATTTCCAATGAAATAACGTCTCATTATATTTCCATTAAAACTTAACCCTGTAACTACTCGAAATATCGGCATTTCGTGTTACTTAATTATGGCATTATCATTTATCACATATATATCAGACACATTTTTGCATAAGCTGCAATGACGTTTTGTATATGTTGCAGGTACCAAATGTAACGTGTGACGAAATGTCTTAGGTATCAAATGCCGCCTGTGACAATATGTTGCAGGTACAAATGTCACCTGTGACGAAGTGTAGTAGGTACCAAACGTCGTATGCGACGAAATGTCGCAGGTACCAATTGTCCCTATGATAAAATGTCTGTGACCAATTGTCGATAAACCTCACTCAGTGAGGTTTTATGAATCAATTTGATGCTGAAGAAATAGTTTATAACTATTTGGATACCGTAACAAACAATTAAGCGGTTAATTAGGTTTAAAAGTCATATAACTTATACAAAGTATTAAATCAAATGTAATAAATTAAAATGCTTCATGTAGCAGATGTGGGGACATGTCTGGGAGAACTACCTGACCTTCGCGTTCGACTCTAATTAGAGAGGATTAGCGTCCCTCGCTCGGACTCGAATCACAGCGGGTGGTGAAAGTATCATTGCAAAATTGCAATACTTTTTGCAAATAAGGTAATTGAAAGTTACATAATTGCATTGCGATAAAAATCCTGATTATTGGCGTTTTTAAACGAAATTCTACGATACATATCAACGGAGCTAGGAAACGAGAGAAGTAGGGAGGGTGGGGGAAGAATGAAACTGGAGGAAGAGTGTGAGGTACCAACATAAGCTATATATAATTTACTCCTTTAAAATTACCTAAAATTAAGGTTAAGTCAAATTTGGTAGGGACACTTTACTTACGCCTTAAAAGGTAGTGAAGAGAAAAATACTGAATTAAGTCCTGGGTTCGACTAGAGCTCTTTTATATTTCCCATAAGATAACATGTAAAAACACATTTTTTCACGAAAATGTTCACAGACGATTCGGAGCTTAATGATTTGGACTGTATAGTTTTTGGATGAATTCTGATGAGTGGAAGTATATTTCAAAAATAAAAACATAAAGTCTGCAAACGTTTATATTTTATTTCGGTAGTCACTAATTAAATTTGAACGAAAATAATATGCTCGAGATGAAATGTATTAGGTAACATTGTAACCGTCTTTAAGTATCCGTATTCAGAGAGCATATGAGGCAAGCATTCTTTCCCACAAAACCGATAAGTTATTTACAGACTTAAATTCGCTATCGAAAACTGCAACAAAGATGGCTTCGCCGACGGTCGTCTAGCTGTATATCCATCGATAGATGCCGTCTTAATAAACAGATTCACACAAATATAATCACAGACACTTAAGAGCATATCCGCACTAAGAATGTAGTGTTTGGTTGAATTTGTTTATGATATTTTACCCTTCCTATAGAGTTGTTCAATGGCTTCTAAGTTTTTATCTATTTATGTACGTCTAACATCTTTGATTTAGTAAATTTAACTACGGTGTATGAGTGTTAATGCACACGTGAGTTAAACTCAATTAAAATAATTTTAATTAGTTTTTAGGTGTTAGTTTTGTTAAACGTTACCGAGGTTACTGATCAGTAGATCCATTATTTAATTTTAGATTTCTTTGCGAGTAAAATCGAAAAAACGGAGATCAAGCTTTAAGGCATGCTGTAAAAGCGTGAACTTATAGAATCATTCGAATTTCCTCATTTCAAAACGATATGGTGGTTCATAAAAAACGGCATTAATATTTTCATCGTATTAGTGCTTTTATGGAATCACTTGAATTATACCTGGTCCAAAACTCCCTTATTTTGCACAGATGAGATATTTTTCATTTTATATCTCCTGACGGTGTATTTTATCCTCTTAGAAAAACGCAGCGTTTAGCAGACTGTTCCTATTTCATCCAAAGAATAAAATGTGAAATGCCGATAAAGTCATGAAACAGACCAACAACAATTAAAACAACCGTATTTTCATAGGCGTTATTTTATGTTTAATATTTTGTTTCCTGGAAACTATTTGAAAGGTATAGCTGGAAGTACAGACACTGTACGTGTTGTACAAAAAAATACCATGTTAAATATTTTATATTTAACGCGGTATTCTAGCGGTAAAATATAAGTGATATTTTGCAGCCTACAAAGGATGATTTTCTTGTTGTTATTGGCAATAATTAGCGCAAATAAGTTCTTTAAAACAGATCAAAAGGAGATCTCGAGGAATAACCTTGATAAGGTGTTGTTTGAAATATGAAGTTCATTTTCAAGCCAATCATTTCCAGATTTTCTACGAAGTTCATGTCATGCGAAAGAAAAAACATAGGCTTAAAAATTGCTTTTAATACTTAGTTATTTCTCCGTTATTATCAATAACAGATATAGCTTTGAAGGCATTGACGCCACTAAATTCTGAATAAGCATTGAACAGTTGCGTAGAGTAGCCCAAATATCTCTCGCGTGGGCTTCCAATGCCTCCTCCTCCTTCTCGCCGGCGAAATCCCACTCCTTCACCATGAGGCCCCACACATTTTCTAGGGGATGAAGGTCGGCGGAGTGCGGTGGCCACGGCATCACAGTTATGCGAGGATTTTCGTCTAAAAACTGTCTAGTTAAATGCGCTTAATAGAGCAGCTATAGTGTTTTAAAGGCGCGAGGCGAAACCCGATTCTTGCGTTTCCATTTTCTCATCGTTATTTAGCATGATGACCTTAAAATTTCTCATAATAGTTCGAAGCTCAGTCATGGAATACATAGACAGTAAAAGAAGTTTGATGTCCATTATCGGCGAATGTGGCGCCGCACCATTTGAGGAAATACTTATAAAAATGACTGTACATACTTTCAGTTGAGAACCGCTGTTCTAGGTCATGCAAAAGTGCGATAAAATTTTAGCGGACGGAAAAAAACTTTCGGCTTTATTCATATAGACTAGTCTTCAATATAAGATTTATTAGGTTCAAGTCAACTTACGTTCGACTCTTAATTTTTAATGAGTGCCATAAGTCATATTGGAGAAGATTTGCTCAGGAAATTAAATAGGAAAAGCATGTCCAACTAAGGTGAGGAACGTTGAATGTTTAATAAACCACAAGCACATAAAAGAGGACAGGATATAACGGAAAGAAGATAAGATAACTAGAGCGAGAGTAAATATAGAACAAAGAGGATAGTTGCCTAGAGGGCGTTTGAGGATTTTTTTCATTTCAAGAAGAATATGGACATTTGGAACGCCATTTAATAAACATGGAGATGCTCTTCGTAGATGGTGACTGGGCATGTTTATTCCTTCTATTTTAAGAAAATGTTTATTCGACTCTTTCAAAATAAAGCATCCAACATTAAAGACAAACATAATTAATAAAAAAGAAACGAATTATAATAATAAATATGAAGTATTCAATGGCGAATTAATGAGCTAGTACATATTTTGGATAAAATAAATTCCATCGATTAAGTACATTATAAAAAGATAGGAAACACTACTATGCCGTCATTTAATAAATTGAGTGTCGCAAAAATGTAGAGGGTGAGGTAAAAATAAAAGGATGATCAAATAAAAATAAAGGTGAGAAATTAACAATCACAGTTTTCAGGGAGCCCGGGAGCCCACTTCCAGCACATAAAACACAATAGCCAAGCGTCTCCTGAGCGTAACAGAGCTTATAGACGAAATTACAAAAACACGCGATTGCAAAATAAAAACCTAAATGAAAATAAGAAATAAATAAAATTAAATAATTAAAAAACAAGAGATGAAGTGCGGCAAACACTAAATACTGCACGTTCTTTAAATAAATAAGTTATTATTAAGGTCGTAACATCTCAAACAGCCATAAAAATGTGATTAAAATCATGTGTGGATTTCATGAACTGTGCAGCTGTCATCGGTGATCTTCGTCGATAGTAAATCACTTTAGATATTATCGTTGAAGAAATGTGTTAAGTTTTCATGACATTTTTCTGCCCATTGGAGATACTTAAATACTTTTATTTAGTAACTGCAGGTATAAATGCATTTACGTGATATGTGGGCAACCTGATCCTTTACTATGGCTATTAAAATTAGAAACACACATCTCTGCTATATTCCATTGTTTGTCGCTATTGATACTGAGAAAAGCACAATGCTCACTTTCAAAGGTTAGGATAAAAGGTTTTTCAAAAAGTCATCTTTTATAACTTGCACTGCAACGAATTTTCTGTTTTTATAAACTTATACTGAATATCTCCATATATTTAAAACAGTTAATGAGAGCACAAAAGAGTCGCGAAGTTCAAGTGTGATCGAGAGGAAATCCCGTAGGCCAGTGGTTCCCAACCTGGGTGCCGCGGCACACTGGGGTGCCGCGATAAAATTAGTTTTTTTAAATAAATCAACGATTAGAATGTGTTTACAGATAACTAGGGCATTAACACGTTCGTTGCAGTCCAAAAATCTAAGAAATTATTGCAAACGAGTGTAACTTTCGGACTCAACAAATCACATAGATTTGCTTGTTTAATTTACGAGTTGTCGGTGCTTGCATACTGCAAGAACTTAAAAAATCACCATACACCAAGATCTAAACTAGTAAATAAACCAACGCGACATCATTTGAACTACACAGAGTCCATTTAAATAAGACAATAGTTTTCAATTTCCCAGATATTAAGGCATCTATCCGAAATTTCTAAATGCTCTGGCGATCTGCTCGAGTCCAAGTATCCGAATTTCAAGTTTCATGGCTGAGATCTCCCTTTTTAAGTCATAACTATAATCATCATTAAGACAATAACCTATATGTTACACTAAAACTTATGTAAAAATTAGAATATTTTGTGTGTTGTGTGTGGCTGAAATTAAATGGATTGTAATACAGTCTAAGCATGTAATCAAAGATCTTGAAGTATGGAAAATCAATTCCTGTTAAAAGGCATAGGAATTTTTGCTAAGGTAGTTTATATTTTTCATTGTTGAAAACCGAAAAACTTTTCATAATTTTATGATTAAAATCACATTTTTACCCAAATTCAGCATGGATTTGAATTTTGTCTTCAAGAATAATAAACTACATTCTTTTTCCCATAGTATGGTGCATGTTAAGACTATGTATCATAATTTAAATAATTTAAAAAAGCAATTTTATATGGTACTGCACAGTTTTCAATGCTTTTCTTCTTCATCTAAAGGCTAAGCCTTGTCGCTGCAACCATGAACTCCTATCCTCTGCCATTCTCTTCAACATCTCGTATTTCTCAACTCCCATCACTGACTCCACGTCATCTAGGTATTTCTTTCTTGGTCTGCCTCTTCCTTTCTTCCCTAAAAGTTTCCCCTCCAAGATGTTCACAATTAATCCATTATGTCTAATCACATGGCCTAAAAATTTTGCCTTCCTTTCTTCCATTCCTCTGATCAGTTTCCTTTCTTCTTTTACTTCTTCCAAAACTTTAAGGTTTGTCTTTCTCTCTGTCCAACTTGTCTTTATCAATCTTCTCCATATCCACATTTCTGTCGCTTCCAGACGGGACCTCTCCCTCTTTCCTAACGTCCAACTTTCACTACCATAAAGTATGGTACTCCAGACAAAAGCTTTTGCAAAGGATTTCCTTACTTCCAAATTCATATGACTGCTTGTCAGTAGGCTCCTTTTGCATTGAAAGCTTTGCAAGTGCTATTCTTCTTTTCACTTCCTGTACGCATCTATTATCTTCAGTAATTGTACTACCTAGGTAGCAAAACTGCTTCACCTGCTCAATTTCCTGATTGTCTATTTTGATCTTTGATATTGTCCCTGCATTACTTTTGCCTATAACCATCAATTTGGTTTTCTTGATATTTATCTTTAATTCCCACTGTTTTAACGTGTCCGATAATACTTTCAGCATTTTATTCATTTCTCTTTTTGAATAGCTGAATATTACAATGTCATCTGCAAATCTAATGCAGTGTATTCTAACTCCATTTATTTTTATGCCTTTTGTCTTTTCCTTCATAACTTCTATACATTCTTCAATGAACATATTAAACAAATATGGAGATAGCGGACATCCTTGTCTTACTTCTTTCCTTATCTTTGCTTCACTCTCTAATCCATTTATATTTATTCTTGTAGTTTGATTTTGATAAAGCTTAAAAATTAATCTTCTGTCCCTCCAATCAATACCTATTTTTTTTCATAGTCTTAAACAACAGTTCCCAATTAACTGTATCAAAGGCCTTCTCCAAATCAATAAACGTTAAATATAATGTCCTGTTCATTTCTAAACATCTTTCCATTATCACCCTGAGGGCTAATATAGCTTCTCTCGTTCCTCTCCCACTTCTAAATCCAAATTGATCTTCACTAATATAATGTTCTATTTTCCTTTATATTCTGTTTTTCACGATATAAATTAAAACTTTTGAGGCGTGCGAAAGTAGTGAAATTGTTCTGTAGTTACTACACTCCACTGCATTCCCCTTCTTTGGTAAACTTATAGTTTTACTTTTTATAAAGTCATCAGGTAATTTTCCTTTTTCGTAACAATCTTTTATAATTTTAAAGAAATGTTCTTTTGCTTCCTCCCCTAAGTTCTTCAAAAGTTCTGCAGGTATACCATCAACACCTGTTGCCTTGCCTGAATTAAGATTATTAATAGCTTTATAAAACTCTTCTTTGGTTATTGTTGGGCCTAGCTCGTCATTTCTTATTTCCTCTTCATTTTCAATAAATCTACATCCATCTCCAACATCTCTTCCACTATATAATTCTTCTATGTATTCTTTCCACCGAGCACATACTTTTTCATTTTCCCATAACATATTTCCTTCCTTATCCTTAACTATTGCCGATTTAGTTCTTGGTTTGTACTGGAGAGTTTTAATTTTGAAGTATGCTTTGTCTTGCCTTCCTCCCTTTGTATCTTCCTCAATTTCCTTCACTATCTCTTTGGTCCATCTCTCTTTTTCTTCTCTGCATTTGTTAATAATCTCATTCTTAACTTTTTTATAAGTTTCATCATTTCCATTCTTCCTCAACTTGTTCCTTTCTTCAATTAAAATCAGTATCTCCTCAGTCATCCAAGGTTTTCTAGGCTCCAATTTTCTCTTTCCAATAACTTCCTCTGTAGCTTTAATAACCCCTTTTTTAAATTCCTCCCAACTAAGTTGTCCTTCATAATTTCTCATCAACTCATTTGTTTTTTCTTGGTAATTCTTAGCCGTTGGTAACTCTTTCAGTCCCTGTAGATGCCAGTTCTTTTTAACTGTTCTCTTTATTTTCTTAAACCTAATATTGCATTTTGCCATGACTAGCTTGTGGTCACTGTCTACATCTGGACCTGGGTAACTATAACACGATTTTACCTGGTTCTTATATCTTCTTTTTACTAAAATATAATCTATTTGAAACCTTCTTCTGTCTGGCGCCTCCCATGTGTATCTTCTTCTCTTGGGAACTTCAAAGAAAGTGTTTGATACCATCATCTCATTCTGTTCACAAAACTCAATTAATCTTTCTCCCCTTTCATTTGTTTCACCTAAACCAAATTTTCCTACCATTCTACTATTTCGACTAAATCCAATCACAGCATTAAAGTCTCCCATTATTATTACATTATCTTTATCTTTTGTCATCTTTATAAGTTCTTCTATTTCTTCATACACCTTTTCTACTTCTCCTTCTTCTGCACTACTTGTTGGGAAATACGCTTGTATTATCACTGTATCCGTTGGCACGGTGCTCATTCTTACCATCAACAACCTATCATTTATGTGATATGTATTGCAAACACTGTTTGCCCATTTCTTACTAATAATGACTGCTATTCCATTCCTTCCTCTCTTTTCACCTCCACTATGAATTATTCTAAATTTATCACTGTAAAAATCTCCTTTCTCTTGCCACCTTGTTTCACATAAACCTAAGATATCAATCTCATTTTTCTCCATTTATTTCTTTATTTCTTCTAATTTACCTATTTTTAGTAATGTTCTGACGTTCCAAGTACCTATTTTGACGTTTTAACAGGGATTTCGTTGGATAACGACCTGGGAAGCCCTGCTACATCCCCTGCCGGATCTTGGGTTCCGAATACCATGATCAGTAACAAATTCCTTTCTAAAACCTTCCATGGTTGCTACCCTCGGGATATCCAATAGGATCTTTAATGGAGTGGTTTCCTGTTGCCTTCTCCATCCTATGCCGTTGACTATCAAAATAGTTCCTCCGCCTTTAGGGGCAGTTTCCCACCCCAAGGGCAAGAGGGTGCCCTACCCCTCCATCTTCTCATCCGCCCCTAAATAGGCCGTTGGCATTTGGTAGAGGGGGGACTCCTTATCCCGGGAGTCACTCGGACGCCAGAGCCTCGTCTGTGAAGCAGGGTGCACCACGTGCAGGTGAGGTTGACATTTGAGTGGGAGAGGCTATATAATCGCATCCCACCCCAAAACCCCCCTTTTCTTATGGGCGTTTAAAATTGGACATTGGGTTCAAAAACACCCCTTAAATGTAACAATTTCTAAAATTTCGGATTTTTCCCGAGGTTGTACTTAATGGCATATATTCATGCCAAATTTCAGCTCTGTAGCATTTTTAGAAGTACCTTAGGTTTTATATGAGATATCCTTTATATATATATATATATATACATATATATATATATATATATATATATATATATATATATATATATATATATATATATATATATATATATATATATATTAGTACTTAGTGCTTACATACTGCAAGCATTTTATACCACCTTGAAAAAACATTCATTTTTCAGACAGAAATTTCATCATTACAAATATTGTTTTAATTCTAAAAATTTCACCTCCGCAGCGATTTCCGTTTTTCCCACATGCAAAACTAATAGTTAAAAACAATCCCCAAATGTTGCAATTTTAAATATTTTACATTTTCTTCATAATAAGGTACTAATGCTACACATTTTAGCCAAATTTTAAAGTTGTAGCACTTATATAAATATAATAATATTTTTCTATTTGTATAAATTTAAATAATTTTTAACGGTCGCCAAAATTCATATATCATAAAACTGAAATGTTTATTTGTGCTATTTTACAACTTTGTACATAAACTGAAAATTTCAGCTTCCTAGCTCATACCGTAATTTCTAAACAGTTATCTATTTTTTTAAATTTAAGAATTTTTAACTGCCAAACAAATTAAAATATCAAAATTGGTATGATCCCTATTTCGTTTTTTTAAGAATTCTACTTATAAAAAAAATTTCAACTCCGTGGCACATTCGAAAATACATAAACCTTGAAAATTTGTTTAAAAAATTGCGAATTTTTAGCGGCCGCATTGTTGGATTTTTTCAAGATTTTCGTTTTTTTTGGTCGGTTTCGCACAAAATCATACCTAAGAAAAAATTTCGAATCTCCAGCTCATCTGGAAGTGCCTAAACATTAGTATCCTCCTATATATATGTTATCATTATATCGACGACTCTTACAGAGGAGGAGGATATAACATACTAGTAGTGTCTGCTTGCATTCTGCAAGCATATCATCTCAACATAAAAAACATTAATTTTCTCATATTTCATCATTACAAATATTTTATTAATGCTAAATATTTCACCTCCAGAGCGAATTTCGTTTTTCCCTTATGTAAAAATAATAGATTAAAACAATCCCAAAACTTTGCAATTTTAAGAATTTTATACTTTTTCCATTATGTGGTACTAATGCTACACATTTCTGCCAAATTTTAAAGTTGTAGTACTTCTAGAAGTGAAATAATATTTTTCCAATTGTTTCAATTTTAAACATTTTTACGGCCGCCGCAATATGTTTATGATGATATTCAAACGTTTATTTGTACAAATGCACTATTTTGTACATAACTTGAAAATATCAGCTTCCTAGCTCATCCCGTAATGTCTAAACAGTTATCTACTATCTAAATTTTAAGAATTTTCAACTGCCAAACAAATTAAAATACCAACATTTGTATAATCCCTATTTCGTTTTTATACGAATTCTACATATTAAAAAAATTTCAACTCCGTGGCAAATTCGAAAATACATAAACCTTGAAATTTGGTTTAAACAATTGCGAATTTTTAGCGTCCGCATTGTTGCACTTTTTCAAGATTTTCGATTTTTTAGTCAGTTTAGCACAAAATCCTACCTAAAAAAATTTCGAATCTAAAGCTCATCTGTAAATACCTAAACATTAGTATCCTCCTATATGTTATATCCTCCTCATCCTCTATAAGAAACGTCGATATATAATGACTAGTAGAAGGTGCTTGCATACTGCAAACATTTCATCTCACCTTGAAAAAACATTAATTTTTCAGAGAGATATTTCATCATTAAAAATATTTTTTTAATTTCAAAGATTTCTCCTCCGGACCGGTTTTCATATTTTCATTATAATGGAGTAAAACAATCACTAATTTTTAGAATTATATGAATATTATACTTTTCCTTCAATAAGTTAATAATGCCACACATTGATGCCAAATTTTAAATTTATAGCACAATTAGAAGTGATATAACAATCATATAATTGTTTAAATTTAAATAATTTTTAACGGCCGCAATAACAATTTCATGGATACTTTGAAATGTTAATTTGTATAAATAGACTAAGTTCTAAATAACTTTAAAATTTCAGTTGTCTAACATGCACCGTAGTATCTAAATATTTACCTATTTGTTTAAACTTTAAGAATTTGTATCTGCCAAACAAATTATAATATCAAAATTTGTATAATCCCTTCTTCGTTTTTTTACAAATTCTACCTTAAAAAAAATCAGCTCCGTAGCACATTCCGAAATACATAAACCTTCAAAATTTGTTTAAACAATTGCGAATTTTTAGCGGCCGCATTGATACAATTTTACATGATATTCGTTTTTTCTATTCGGTTTTGCACAAAATTCCACCTATGAAAAAAATTTCGAATCTCCAGCCCATCTGGAAGTGCCTAAACATTAGTATCCTCCTATATGTTATATGTATGTTATATCCTCCTCCTCCTCCTTTGTAAGAAACGTCGATATATAATGACTAGTAGTTAGTGCTTGCATACTGCAAGCATTTCATATCATCTTGAAAAAACATTCATTTTTCAGACATTTCATCATTACAAATATTCTTTTAATTCTAAAGATTTCACCTCCGCAGCGATTTTCGTTTTTCTCACGTAAAAATAATAGTTTAAAACAATCCCCAAATGTTGCAATTTCAAATATTTTACACTATCTTCATTATAGGGTATTAATGCTACACATTTTTGCCAAATTTCAAAGTTGTAGCATTTCTAGAAGTAAAATAATATTTTTCTAATTGTTTAAATTTAAATAATTTTAAACGGCCGCCGCAATTCATATATGGTGAAATTGAAATGTAAATTTGTGCAAATTCACTACTCTGTAAATAATTTGAAAATTTCAGCTTCCTAGCTCATCCCGTAGTACCTAAAAAGTTATCTATTTTTTAAATTTTAAGAACTTTTAACTGCCAAACAAATTAAAATATCAGAATTTGCATAATCCCTATTTCGTTTTTTTACGAATTCTACTTATTAAAAGAATTTCAACCCCGTAGCACATGCAGAAATACTTAAACCTTGAAAATTTGTTTAAACAATTGCGAATTTTTAGCGGCCGCATTGTTACGCTTTTACATGATTTTCGTTTTTTCTATTCGGTTTTGCACAAAATCCAACCTATGAAAACAATTTCGAATCTTCACCACATCTGGAAGTGCCTAAACATTAGTATCCTCCTATATGTTATATGTTATCTCCTCCTCCTCCTCTTCTGTAAGAAACGTCTATATATAATGATATATTATATGTAAGAACAGCTATTTATAATGATAATTTATTTTTATGTAAAATTAATCGAAAAATATTTTTTAATTAAATAAATTACGACGACATCATATGATGTCGTCCGCCCCGCGGATAGTCCCAAGATAAGCATGCAAAATATCACCAAAACAAAATATTCCGAATATTGTTATTATGGGAACAAATTTATTAAAATATTTAAATTACAGAACTAACTTAATATGTAACATTTTTAAGAGTAATTACTTAAAAACATGGTACTTAAATATATGCACTGCAACGGTAATTATTTGCTTAATAAACCCATAGCCCAACGATTTTCGTAAGTTTGATCTTACGTATTTTGAATAGGTATATTACATTATGGATGTTTTCTTAAAATATATATGCTAATCTTTGAAACATAAAAATATCATTTACTCTTTCAACGTTCTCCAGAAATATATGCATCATGTCAATGTACTGCCGACATAAGTAATAAACTAAAATACGAAGTAATAAAATTACGCACATGCATATAAATAGTACTTAGATTAAAATGATCTTCGCAGACAAATGCAGTTGTACGTTCCGATATATCAGATGCGTATCTCCTCATGTTTTTCAACCACAATATTCTCCGCTTCTTATTTCTTCCCAAGGAGCTCGGTAGCGTGAAGAACAATTTTCTCGGGATTTTAATCGTTGTATTTAAGCACAGACAATACTTATAACCCTTCTTAAGTTCCATATTCTCCATTTTAGCTACGATATCAGGAAAACGCAACAGGACGAAGTATCAAAACCGCGTGCTTTCAGTACGATCGTAAGCGTCGTAAAGCATGCGATGACGTCACGTACCCATTACTACTCTCTCTCCAATCAGGAAGCCGTTTTCGCGGGATATTTCAAAGAGTTATTTTATATATTTTTTGCATAATGAGGACGATTTAACAAAAAAATGTTCACAGGGAGTAATTAAGTCAATTACAAAGAATTAAGATATTCACTGTGGGCTACGAACTCGACGCTTTTATTAAGTAGCGGATATAAGATGAAAGATTGTTGTCTATAGCAAAGATAAAAGCAGGCGCACTCTGAATCTGCCAACAAAATTTTAGAGCGTTAAATCTAACGCACAACATGTAAAAGCAATATTAAGGAGATGAATATCGTAATACTACAGAGAGTATATTTAACAACAAATACACTATGACGATAAAATTCTTTCTTGGACGTAGAATTGTATCGGTAAGGTAACTTAAAAAAAATAAGAAATATAAATAGAAAAACTCCTGAAATACTGAAATATGCAAAATACATTATGTTATATATATATGTCTCCTACTATGAAGCACTTCAGATAATTTATATAACTAAAAACAGGAACGATAAAATAAAACCTTAAACACTGGTTTTCGGAAGATTGGGGAAAATATACTCGGCAGAAATTAAAATGATGCTATTCACCACTAAGCTAGAGTCGTACTGAAAGGCGAGATATCGTTACAAATGCATATACCGCATGCGGGTGTTTGTCCCACCTCTTTGAAAAGAAAAACTCACACTCGAGTCGCCCTCCCCTCCGTAGAATCCCGGGTGACTCACACGTGTGAGTCGCCCGCACTGAATGTGTTAAAAAAAAACAAATATTTTGAGTCCCCCATTTACAAAAATAGTATCACTTTACAATAGACCCACATATTTAATAAAAGTTACAATTTGCAATTATATTTAAAATTTACAATTATATTTACAATTTACTTTATAACTAATTGTTTCGAGAAATACAATTATTGATTATTATTATCATCTTTTATACATAATTACTCAAAGTCTGTCGGTCTGTCCGTCCCCCTTCGTCTCGTATTTATTATAGTTATTTATTTTAATGTTGTATTATTTGTAACAGTTATATGTTTCAATGTAATGGGGCCTCTATGCTGTTTTTTTAAATAAATAAATTTGCGTAATCGGAATTCAGATTATTCCGTTCACTCACGTTCAAGCGGTTACTGAACCGTTTCATTTATGGAAGTATTTTCAAAAAGGAAGTGCTAATTAGTATCGAGGAATTTAATGTTTAAATTTTACAAAAAATCACAGACAGAAACATTGACCGAAAATTAAATATATTTCTTCTATGATAGCCGACAATTTTCCCAGAGTTCGCAACGCAATATTGTAGGAATAGAACTCGTGAATTTATTATTTAAATGCAGTCTTTCGGCCATTGGAATTTCCACGATAGGAAGAAGGGACCATCCCACCTCCTCAACGGTGGGGCCCTTTTGCACTGATTCTGTTGATGCAGCGGTGCAGCTTATAACCGTAGGTCAACATGGTTTCTAGATGCGCCTCTACGATCGGACCAGATAGGATAGAAATAGAAGTCATTGCATTAAAAGAATATTGGGATGAATAAGAGAGGAAGGGATGTCGGAGTGGGGATGCGGTGGGAAGTGCTTCTCAGAAACCAGCAATGCATTTTAATGTTTCTCATTCACCCCGCGTGTGCTGCCCTCCTGTTTCGCCCTTCTCCGCCCCGCCTCTCCCCACTACCTTCCGCCCCATCCACCAATCCCCTTTTCCTCCCCTCTCACTGTTTCTCTCGCTGTCTCTCCAGAGCGGCGAATTCGTAGCCTCGGGGGCTGCTGACAGCGCGCCCACGTCGTCGCCTCTTCTCTAAATTGCAGTTTAAAACCCAAATTGCTCCGCATTGAGAGAGGGCGGCACATCCTAGTACTTCTTCTGTTGCCTCGGCTGCGGGTCTCGCCAAATGCGAGACAGCCCCCTCCCTCCCAATTCCCGTCTACAATCCCCCCCCCTCTCTCTCTCCATATATTCACTCCATGCCTTCACCACGATCCAACCTTCCCTTCCTCTTAGCCCCTCGTCATCTTTCCATTTCCTCCTCTCCTTCTCTCCCTTCCTCTCTTGCTTCCATCCCTCCCCTCCCTCTAACCCCTCCCTTTCTCCTTTCCTCTCACCATATATACCCTCCCTCTTCCCCATCCCTCTTTCCCTCCTCTCCCTCCCTTTTCCCCTCCCTATCTCCCTCTTTCCCCTCCCTTTCGCCCTCCCTCTATTCCTTTCTACCCTCTCTCTCTCACTCCTCTCCCTCCCTTTCTCCCTCCTTTTCTCCATCCCTTTCTCCCTCCCTTTTTCCCTCCCTTTCTCCCTCCCTTTCTCCCTCCCATTATCTCCCCTTTTTCCTTCCCTTTCTCCCTCCCTCTCTCCCATTCTCCATTTACTTTCCTCGTGGACTCTGTGACCTCAAATCTTTATATTCCCATTCACCTCCAAAAGCGTCCGAGAGGCGAATTCAGCTCCGCATTGCGTTCCACCGCAAACAAAATCCATGGATGTGCCACAGTTGATTTGATTGGAGATAAAATAAAAAGAAGGTTATCTAAGCGTCATGAATGTTTTTCCAAAGGCTAACGAATGTTCAATCGAGTATCCAATGTGTTTATATAATGTTCCGCAAGCCGCTTTTCATTTTCTTTTTAAGCACTCATTTTATGGATTGAAATATCATCAAGATTCTACGGATGAATAGTTCGGCGATTATACTGCATTACGTCGAGAGCAAAGGGACCTTCCAAATGAAAAATAACGCCTATAAAATAAAAATTCGACTCATTTCAGCTAAAGGAAAACATTTACTCAAAATAAAGGCTTATTGTTACATAAACAATACTTTAGATAAAATTAATTTTCTTTAGAATCATAAAATTTCTGTTAATTTCAATTTCTACGTTGGGCAAAAGAAAATATTTTAACCAGTTATAGGATTCAAGAATTAGCATTTTAAAAAAGGTACTTGTCTCGGCTATATCCAATAGCCACAACAAGGTTGTATGGTGTTTTGCAACTTTGTGTCCATTGGAGAGAACTGAAACAAGTATTTTTTTATTTTTTCAGCCATAAGGTGAGCTCAGTAGTTCCCTACTAAATCAGTTATCGGTCGTTTATGTTTTAGTCCTTTTTTCGTGCTACGAAATGAAAAATATTAATTGTCCTTTATAGGTATTATTTTCTTGATTTGAAAAATTATATAATAGTGTGTTCTTATATAGTCTTGTTTTGAGAGGTTCATCTACAATAAAGTTTGAAGAAGAGAGTACTTGGGTTGATGATCCTTACGTGCTGATAGAATTCAACCAACCTTTTAAATATGAGCCGGTTGGTTCACTATGCAATATACTCTAAGCCGATAGAATATATGATAAGACAAAAAACCGACAGAAGAGGTTCGTTCTTGGCATTCCTCATTGGTTTTAGCTTTTAATAGATTGATTACATCGTGCTGCAGTTTTAAAGAAAAGGTTAAATTATTGCTTTAATATTGTAGTTCATGAAATCATTTCCTTCTCATAGGCTCATCTAAAATGGTGGTGCGTGAGAGTACCCTCGCGGGATGCTAAATAAAACGGAGCAGTGAAAATAAATATATATAGTGTCAAATGTGGGTAAATGTTAACGGTAATTGGTAAGAATGAATAATTACAATTCCGATTATGGATTATCTCTATTTAACATCAGCCAAATTTTATGATAACATGACGGGTTCAATTTCACGATTGTTTCCCTTCTCTATTTGATTAACTAGGGTTAAGTGTCACATTTTATATTTTCGTTATATTAAACGTGCTTTCGAACTCTTAAATGGCTGAAAAAATTCGAATACATACCGAATTAAGTATCTGTGTTGAACACTTAACCCTCAAATTTAACTTTTTGAAGATATGGATAAACACATTGTTGCTGAATTGTTAAATCGGGTAGCGATTTTTATTTTTTTTTGTCTAAACGACTGTTAGGTAGAGAAATATTATTCTTTAATTTGTGAAATCATAATTCATATTGAAGAAAGAAAACACTAAACGATATTTTGGGCTCATAAAGCAATAAAATTTGTTTCGGCCTAAAACGTTCATATTTTTACTCGATAATGCCATTAGAATTTTGTTTAATCTATAAGACATTAATGCTTTGATGAAAAGCAATGTACAGAGATATTTTTTCCACAATTTCAGCAGCTATCCAGATAATTTTTTGCTTATATTTTGCGCAAAATTATTATTCTTTGATATATAGAAAGATGTTTATGCTTACAGCAGATTCAATAGTAGGACACATTGGATTGAAAGGGATGACAGATATTGTATAGTGAGATTTCCCAAAGATGGCGCAAAATTCTAAATACAAAACTCTTCAAATGTTATTCATTCGATATTATCCCTTCATTTTTTTGGGCTATTACGTTCTTATGTGTTGCCGATGGTTCTGAGTGAATCTTTCCAGCTGAATGTGTCTACAAACGCTGAATGTGTCTATAAACACTGAAAATTATACAATAATATTTACTAAGTGCATTCATAGAGAGGTATATGGACATATCATCACAACTGTATTTTTCGTTTGCTTGCTCTCTCTGTGAGACTTAATTCGCTGTCATTCCCTCCGCACTTGTCTTCCCTTTCATTCCCTCCTCTTCATCTCTCTCCAATCAAATGACCTTCAACTCCACTTCCATTTTATCGCTGTTTTCTCCATTCCATCCATCTCCCATCTGTTTGGCCTCCCAGTTTCTCATCCGGCGCTTTCATCTTCCTACCTCGTTTTCCTCATCCATCATAAATATCGTCCCAGAGACAAAGTCAAGATCAATCCAAAGATTAGAAGCTCTGGGGAGAGGGAGATATCTGGAAAGGAAGCGAAGTCACGCCATATCCATTTCGATGTCATTTAACTGTTAATCCGCAGAGGTTGCTATGACTCGACGGTTTATCCAACTGAATTATTGTGTTTATGTGTGAACAATGGGTATAAATGAACGCGTTATTTTATTTGGAACTGGATTTAATTAGGGTTAAAGACTTGTTCGTTAATTTTTACCAATTATAAACAATGTAGTGGAATAAGTCAACTAAAACTATCAACATTCGTGTTACGTTAAATGAATGACATTTCTATTCCCTTCAGTTAGAGTAAAATGGTTTGGCTTTTTTCACGATATAATATCAAAGCCAATTGAATTTGTCCGCTGTTCTAAATTAACCTACTGAGGCGAATAAATTTTTCCTAATATATATTTTTAATACTGGAGTGACTCCAATTAAATCCTCACGCTTCAAATTTGTCTGGAATTATAAGCACCTCTCCCCCTCCCCACTCTCCCCACCCCCACTCTCTCCCCCCTTTATCTCTCTTCCCCCTTTATCTCTCTCCCCCTTTATCTCTCTTCCCCCTTTATCTCTCTCCCCCTTTATCTCTCTCCCTCTCTTTCTCTCATCCTCTCTCTCACCCTCTCTTTCTCACCCTCTTTCTCAGCCTCTCTCCCTCTCTCACCCTCTATCTATTTCCTCCCTCTCTCTTCCTCCTTCTCCCTCTTCCTCCCACTCCCTCGCCCCTGCCCCCCCCTACCTCTCCGCTTATTGATTTTTCAAAGGTAATTTGAAGTATTGCAAGAAGTAATGAATATGGCAATAATACGAAAATATGACATTGTAAAATAAATTATTGGTCTATATATCTTAATTTTATTTCTATATAATTAATAATGTCAATGAATGTAGAAGTTCAGCACTATTTTAGTTCTATTCTGTTATACCCTCTTCAATTATGTGCTTTAGGTATCTTTTCTGTTTTACCCCCTCCAAATATTTTCTTTATTTAATTATAGAATCTTGTTTGCTTTAATTTGTGTATAACTACAATTGATGCATATTTGTATCTAATTTGGTTATTTTATTATAGAACAAATCCAACCACTAAACCAAACCTGGGAGAATGTGGGGATTTAAGGGAGCGGCCGCCCCCTTTATGGATTGCAACAAAACCTCAATGTCGAGGTTTAAGGGGAAAAGGGGTTTGCGAAACAATTCCTCTACATTCACATTTGCACTTTCAATCGAGTTGGGTTGGGTTGGGTTGGTTTTCCTTCTACGTTCACATTTTCACTTTCCATGATTGAAATTAAATAATTAGACCCAAAAAGTAAACAATTAGAGGGAGGTAAAACAGAAAAGATACCTAAAGCACATAATCGGAGGGGTGGTATAGCAGAAGAGAACCGCTATTTTTAATAGTGTTCAAAAATAAAATAGTCATTTTAATCTAAAATAAAATAATCTAACTAACTTGCACTTCATTATTTCAGCGATATTTTTGGTTATTTACAAACACTGATTTGCATTTGACATAATTAAATTATGCAACCTTTCCATTAATTCACCAGCCATATCATATTAACCCCTGATCATTCTTTACTTTTCTCTTTTACGTTTTTTCATTCTATCTTTTATGAAACAACTTAAAATATAGCACTATTATTTTCCAACTATTATGTGAGAACCCATTCCTTTGCATCGGTAGCCATGGAAATTTTATTATCGATAGTTTTTATTTAACCTTTGAAATAGAGATAGTTAAAACTTAATGTGAGAGCTAAAAATGCCGTAATTCCCTATTTGAACATTACATTAAAAAATTCTCATTAAATTTCCGTCTATGTAGGTTAAATGAAATAAAAACCTTATTGCACAATTGAATTTGCGATTATATCAGTTATACATTTCAAAAGTGAAAGGATGCTGCAAGGTATTTGCTCAGAAATTTCCTTTAAAGTTTATGTATAATTAATACGTAAATAGTAATCCACTCATACTTGATTTATGGGCTAAAATCTATTTTGCCTATATTTTTCAGTCAGAGTGATAAATATTTTGTAATTTAATTTAGCTAAAGACGAAAACTAAATTAAAATCTTTCCTAAATATTGATGAGTTGATTAATTAACAACGCAAAACCAATTTTTTCTTTATTATACCAAACATAAATAGTCTATCCATGCAATATTAACTTATTCACCTACGCTGTTTGCATAGGAGTTAAAATATATATTTGGGAAAGGAACGCTAATTTTAACGCCTAAACTATATTAACATTATAATTGAGCTTTATAATTTAAATATACAAATTCATATCGACTCCAAAGATATCTCAAATTCAAATGACATAGATATCCATTCAATTTTGTATTGAAAAATCTTTCAGAACATATTTTTGGCATTAAATGAATAATCGAGTTAATAATTTTTAGTGAAATGTAAATGTTATTTTTTATAGTTAAGGTATTGTTTGTATAAGGTCAGTGGAAATAAGATAACAACACGCGAGGTTTCCATAGCAATTAAATTTTGCCATTGTCGAAAAGTTGTTTTCGGATATAAAATCAATTTTGTGGCAGATTCGGGTTGAAATTGAATTTCAGTGGTAAACAAATTGATCTATTCTTTAAGCCGACTACCAGATAATTCTCCAATTCGTATCTAAATTTAAATATTAAAAAATGCTATTTCAACTTTCCATGCAGTGACACATTCTTATTTTTCTTAAGTGGGGAACAGCGAACAGGATATTTCGGTCGGTTATATTTAATAACCTACCACCATCCCAAATTTCAGGTCTGTAGCCATTCTAAAAGTTCCTTTGAATTTTAATAGGGCTTGAAGCTTTATACGAGTAATGACAGAATCGATGATCGTGATGTTTCTTCCCTTGAGGCAGTTCTTTCGTCATTTACCGCAGCACGGCGCCGCCTCCTCGCCGCTGTCCTTCCCTCTCTAAATCCTTCCTTAAAAGCCTCACCAAGCATTTCTCCATCATTCTCCCCCCGCGGTCATCACACTCAGATTCTGTCCGATCGAGAGGCTTCGTTCCTCGCTGATGAGACAGTCAAACACGGTCGAGAGAGAGGGAGAATGAGAGATAGAAAGAGAGAGAAAGAAGAGAAGAGGGAATAAGAAAAAGAGATTGAGAGAATGAGAGGCGCGCCCACATCGATCAAGGCGGGGGGCAGCTCCATTTAAGCCGCAAATAGCAATCTTTCCTCATTTCCCGTTCTTCGCTTCAAAGTCGTTCTAAACCTCCTTTCCGTTTTCTTCTTATTCCTTTTTCCACATCCTTTAACGTCACTTAGCAACGGCGGTCGCTAAAAGAATGGAGCGGTAGGAGGGCAGAGAGGACGAAATATCAATGCCATTATTCCCTTTATTTTCTCGCCGCATTTTAGTGGCATGAAATGCGATTCATCTGGTAAACACGACCGCGCAAACAAAATTCCATTCCTTTTGTTACGATTCAAATATGGAGCGATGGAAATTCAAATGAATGCTAAATAATTCCAAATAGAAATTCCGATGCTTGTGAACATTTTGAAATATTACGCTAAACTCAATTTAAGCAGTGTATGCACCCGTACTTAATCAGTTGGTTGTACGGAATGGATTGGTTTAATTAAAGTATAGTATTTTCCAAAGAACGCCAATAGATACTTATTGAGATTCATTTGATTGATTAACCCTCAACTGGTAATATCGGTCTTTAACACCGCTACGGTTTTTGCTTTCTCATATACGTATAAATACATTGAGAAAGTACTTTTATCATGAAAAGATTCGACTTCCAGATTTTGATGGAAATACACGTTTTAGGTGTCCCTGAGTTCATAAAAGTGGTGTTCGCCATGTCGTCTGTCTGTCTGTTTGTCTGTTCGCCGTTCTAGGGCCCAAACGCGTACATAACATCGAGTGATATCTCTTATTGCGCAAAATATCATATTTCGCAGATCGTTTTTTCATAAAATAGTATTGCATAAAAATTAAGGGTAGTTTATTCTTGGAGAGTTTGAGAAAATTTTGATTTACTGAAAAATGGCTGCAGAAAATTTGATTAAAATAAATCCAATTGTAAAACCTGATGTCACAAATAATACTGCGTATGCAACATATCTCTTGAAATAACCATATGGCGTTCATTGACATTAAAATGTTCGCTAAGCTACCTTACCAAAGCCTTATGACATCACGCCTCCGCCGCGACCCATTCAAAATGCAGCTTTATGGTAAAACTAAATCGAATGATATCTCATATTTATGGATAATATCATTCATAAAAGACATTTCGAAGAGATTGACGATATTGCGCAACAATTAAGGGTACTTTATTCTTGGATATTTTAAAACAAAATTCGATTTACTCAAAATTGGCTTTAAGGTTTTTGATTAAAATACATCCAAACGAACAACCTGATGTCACAAATAGTACTAACTAAGCCATATGTCCCAAAAAAGTTACTATATACCGTCCTGAGGAATTATTTCTGTAAAAGACGCTCAGCGCACGCGTCAGAGGGCAGGGGAGCCGAGGGTTCCCTAGTATAAATTCCATACTTCTCTGTCATCGTTTAAACGGGCAAGAGGGATCATATTTGACCCCACTCAGCTGTTTTGCTTATTATTGTAAAAAGTTTTACTTTATGCAACTTCTCGTTTTTTTATGATTATTTACTTCAAAGTTTCTTCTATGTGAATGAAAATTATCATAATATGTTTCATATAAAAAGATAAATAATAAATGTAGGATTGGGGTCATTATTGACCCTACTAATAACTAACTACATATATTATTGTAAGTGTAAAAAGTGTTACATAAAAATTGTAATTGTATTTTGTAGTTATTTTCATACCATTATATTCATATTTGTCTCATTGTAAGAAAATAAATTAATTATCAAAATCAACAAAAAACAAATATAATGTTAAAAATTTTATGCAACAGTAATATTGTTAACCATTTCATTATTAATAAGTTAAAAATATAATCCATACTACTTTAGTCAAGTTGCTTACTATTTAAATATTTGGGATTAAATCTGTCCCCACTTGCCCGGTTACGGTACAAATTAAGCTTGTCCGTTTAAAGGTTAACGCATTAGACGTGAGAGGTTGATGGTGTCAGTTGTTTTGTTTCAGTTGCTACGCATTATTAACATAATTGTCAGTGAATTGCCAATCACACAGAGTTAATTTCGGGGAAAAGTCTAGTGAGACCAAACGAAAAAACGTATATGAGAAAGTTTTTGCAATGTATATTGCACCGTTTATTTCTTTTCGTAATACTGACAACAATTTTCTTCGAATTTTTGCTTACTTCTAGTTAAGTGTCCTTTAGTATCTGTGCAGACATCGAGTGGGTCGGCTGTTTCATTTGTAGTCTCACAACTCTTTGTTAACTTTGTTCTACATAAAATCTGTCGGTCCCTCAGACCGATATATCATATAAGGTAAGTTTTCTACCGGTCTCTCAAACCGATATGTCGTGTAACGTATACTTAGTCAGATATGTCGGTTTTGCTACACCTTTTTATTTGTTTTTAGCTATGGGAGAAAGTCCCAATTCATCGAAAATGGGGTTTGCACCTGCAGATCCCAGCTTTGTAACTAAAATTCGAGAATGCTCGATGAAGCTGGAAGAAATTGATGACGACCCCAACATCGAAGACTCCGACGACGACCCCGATTTTGTACTGGATGGAGAACAAGAGGATGATTGCAGTACCAATGAAGAATCTGATGACACACAGATCGATATCGAAACATCTACCATGATAAATGGTGTAGAAGAGGAACGCGGTCCTTCACCGTCCGATAGTTCTTCAAGAAGTAAATTTTATCTAGGGAAAAATGATTTTATTTGCCATTCTCAACAACAATGTGTTGTGAGAAAAACACCTTCTCATAACATCATTCGAGGACTTTCTGGACTCACAACTACGGCTAAATCCCTTGGTGATAAGGTCAGTCTAATAGATATTTGGAACTTACTTTTTACTGATGCTGTACTGAACGAAATTGTCTTGCGAACCAATCAGAAGCTGTTAAATATCAGAAGAAATTTTTAAGATCGTACCAAATTGTCGAATTATCGCGATACGCATTATTTGAAAATAAGAGCATTTATTGAGTTATTCGTATTTTCTTCAATTTTCAAGTCGAGCCATGAACAAGCAGATTCATTATTTTCTTCTGATAGTACAGGACACCCAATTTTTAGGTCTACTACGTCTTTGAAGAGGTTTAAAATACTTTTATTATGACTCCGCTTTGATGACGCACAGGATAGAGAAAAAAAAATACAAACAGACCGCTCAGCTGAAATTTCCTTTGTGTTCAGTCAATTTATATAAAACCGTCAAAACTTGTTTTGTCTTGGAGAGAGTGTGTGCATTGATGAAATGTTAATCCCATGTAGAGGCAGGTGCCCTTTCATAATATACATACCTAAAAAGTCTGGTAAATATGGGGTGAAAGTGATGTGTATGACGGATGCTAAATGTTCTTATCTTTACAATGCCTACGTATATGTTGGAAAGGATTTGGACGGCATAGGTCTCAGTAATGCTGAAAAAAAATTGGGGAACCAATGCAGTCTGTATAGCGTCTGTCGAGACCAATTATGAAGACCAACAGGAACATAACAGCTGATAATTGGTTTTCGTCTTTGGAGTTAGTCAACAAACTAATAAAAACGTGGCTTGAAATATGTAGGAACAAAAAGAAAAACAAAAGGAAAATTCCCCTATAATTCCAGGCCTCACAAAAAACCTGTGGATTCGGTTATATATGGTTTTACTTCTGACGTAACTTTCGTTTCATTTGTTCCGAAAAAAATCGTTCGGCTTTACTAATATCATCCATGCACAATTCTACCACTGAAGGCGAAACGAATAAAAAATCTGAAATTATAAATTTTTATAATGGAACAACATCGGGTGTGCTAATTATTCATCAAACAGAAGAACAAGACGATGGCCCACAGCTGTGTTTTTTGCGCCTTCATATTGTTCCTATGCTTCGCCAAAAATGAAGATATTAGCAGACTTCATTGCATAAAATATCTGAGAATGGAACTTTTGAAAGCCCATCTTTACAGACGCCTTAGATTACCCAACTTACCGAAAGAGTTGATAAAAACTATTCAAGAAATTTTGGGAATTCAAGATTCTTCTTCTTTCGACAGTGACGCAAAAAGTGATACGCTTGAAAAAGGAAAACCTGCAGTATTACCAGGAAAAAAGAAAAACATCATACAAATGTGTCAAGTGTTCGGCAAAAATGTCTGGAGTGTTCCTACAAAGTATGCAAAAAAGTGTCTAAAATGTGTGTAAATCATTCACATCACAATAACAGATTAACCTTTTTTAAATAATTTCTTTCAACAACATTAAATATTTGTTCAATAAAAATTATTTTGTTCATATAACTGTTTAATGAATATTATTTTTTCAATGACTGATTTTTTCATTTTCTACAATTAGTATTACATGTCCAAAAATAGAGATGAATATCACAAAAAAAAACTTTTTTTAAATTTTAATTATTTTGTAAAAGATTTTTTAATAAACAGTGTTTGTTCTGTAATAAATGATTTATTACTAACCTTGAAAATCCAGTAATGAACGAAAGTATCTACTATAAATTGAAAGAGGTATTTAAGTCAGTCTCACAGACCGATATTACTGTTGGGGTAATTTGAATCGAACTTACCAGTTTAGGGTTAGGTACTTCATATTGCAATATTTTAAATTAATAAGCTTCGCTGGACATGAATTTTTTTGGTGCCAATAAAAACTGTTAACAGAAATCTTCTGAGCGTTTATTTTATTTCGAAAATCTATTGAGACTGGTACCAAAAAAACTGAATTGTGAATATTAGGAGAAACTATATATTTAAAACATTTAATGTGGCCACCACATGACTTTCTCCATATCTGTGGTATTTCTAAAAATTCCAGTTAGATTTAGTGATAATAAATATTTTAAGGGACTACGATAAAAATTTGAAGTTTACAAATAACAGAAATAAACTAAAACCGTAGCCATTTGATATTGGATATAGCCCCGAAGCTCCACAATTAAGAAAATAAAAAGGAGCGTAAAGTGTTTACAATAGTCGCCGGTAGGTGGTGTGGTTGTGGCAGCGAAAAAATTTAGTTTTAAAATATCTTCTCAACAATGCATTATATGGGAAAATGTTGCGAACAAAGGTTGTATAAAATTAAATTTCCTACAACTTTTATTCGGATACTATTTTACATTCATCAAATATTAAAGCAAATATTAAATAAATAAACATATACTTAACAATGCGTTCTACGAAAAGATGTTTCAAACAAAAGTTATAAATATTATTATTATCTATGAAGTTTATAATAAAAACATTTATATTTATGAACATTTAAGCTAGTTATTTGCCAAAAACCAAAACATGACTAGAGTAAAGATTCATTTTCGTTTGAGCGATTTGATGCGAAAACCTAATCAGGATTTCATTATACAGTACTTTTTATAAATATAAAATTTAGTATTGATATGAGTGTAAGTTTTTGAGTTAGAGTGCCAACAGTATCCTATCACATACAGACCAACAGACAGACATACACACAGATATCATCGAGATAATAGTCAAAACGTGTTCAGGGGACCTTAAGACGTATTTCCGTTGATATCTTGAATTAAATTTTTTCATGAAAACAGTACTTTCTCGTACATGGAGAAAGAAAAATTTAATCAAATGAGATATTCGGCTTGTATTAGAACTACGATAACTATAACTCCAAATCAGGACTAATGAAGTCTAGTTTCTCAAATATGACGTCCCGAATTGATTATATTGACAAGATGTGTTTCAGTATGTGGTACTCATTCCAAGAAATTCTCATACCAATATTTCCATTTTTAATTCATAGTTTATCAGTGATAGAGAAAAATTCGAAAACAAATTAATCAGGTTTAAAATACTAAAGTCTATGTCAAAATCGCTTTCTGAAATTATATTTAGCATGTATTTGTTAATTAAATAAACTAATATAATAAATTTTACTTTTTAAACGCTAATATGTATGAATCGACTGTCCATTGCTGAAGGATGGTCGGGTGGAAAAGAAAGTAACCCATTTGTTCACTAGTCACTGATCAAGCCGACTTCGGTAATAATCGTCCCCTTGGCAACAAATCGATAAAATGCGATTTAAAACGCAAAACTGCAGTTTTAGTAGAAATTCAAGAAAATACGTTCAATTATTAAAATTCTGCAATTAGAATTAGAATCTACATTCGTTTCCCTTAGATCAGTATCAGCATTGCTCCGATATCACAATTTTAATGTATTAAAGATTATATCTCCGCACGATGGATTTCAGACTTCATATGTAAAATTTCGAAAGCAAGATGGAAACTATAACATTACAACCCCTAGTAATGATTATATGGTTGGACAATACGAGTTCTCTAGAGGTAAAACAATCAGGAGGTAAAATAGTCCCTCAATCGGATCTCCGAGCGGGGACTGCCTAAAGGAAAACATTTGTCGAAATTAATTTACGAATAGGCACTTGGAACGTAAGAACTATGAGAAAGGCAGCCAAACTAGAGATCTTGAATGAAGAAATGAGAAGAAATAGAGTTGAGACTATAGGACTGAGCGAAACTAGACGGGAAAGAGAAGGACAGTTCGACGCGGAAGAGCTCACAGTAGTTCACTCTGGAGGAAATACTGATGAAAGGGGAGTAGCTCTGGTACTTAGGAAAGATATGATGAAAAGCGTGACAAAGATAATAGCAATAAACGATAGACTGATGGCAATAAAACTAAAAGCAGTCCCAGTGGACATGCTGATAATCCAGAAATATATTTCAATGTCAGCTCATGAAGATAAAGAAATCGAGGAGATTTATGAGCAAATTAATGACATTTACATAGAAGACAAAAGAGGAAAGGTGAACTGCATAATGTAGAAAGATTGAAACAGCATAGTCGGAGGAAAGGAAGAAAATATTGTCGGGCAATACGGACTTGGGAAGAGAAACCGAGGAGGAGAAAAACTGGCAGATTTCTGCATCAATAACAACCTTGTAATGACAAATACATGGTACAAAAACCATTAACGAAGGTTATAGACATGGAAAAGCTCAGGAGATGAATGAGATGCCAAATAGATTAAATCCTAATAAAACAAGGATTCACGAACAGCATAAAGATCACCAACGCAGACATTGATTCAGATCAGAGCCTTCTAATAGTTGACGTAAGTACAAAGCTCAAACAAATAAGAAAAACGAGAAGAGAAAGACAGACTTGGGACCTAGGAAACTGAAAGAAAGGCAGGATATAGTCAGCATGAAGTTGGAAGATCGCCTAAGAAATTTTGAAAACAAACCAAATAACGTGGATATATAAAGGGAAGAAATTAAAACCATTATTAAGGATAACTTGAATAAAGAGATTGGGAAACAAGAGGAGAATATCAGAAAACCATTATCATTACGGAAATGCTGGAGAAAATGAATGAGAGAAGAAAATGGAAAATTAAAAGTGAAGAAGGTAGAGCCAACTATAGACGTTTAAATAATGAGTTGAGAAGGGTAACATAAAGCTAAAGAATACTGAATAACAGAAAAATGTGATAAAATAGATAAAATGTAGAAGATATAACGGAACGACATAATGTATGCTAGAGCATTGGAATTAGAAGATAAGAAGTACAATGGAATTCGTGGTAAAGGAATTACGAATACGGAAACAGAAACAAAGGATGTGGTCTACAAATGGGAGGAATACATTGAGAAACTATGCAGCAAGCAGGCAGGATCGGCAAAAATAAAACTGGAAGATGAGGAAAACATTGAAGAAGATAGATTAAGACCAAGTATTATGGAGAATGAAGTGAAAAAAGCGATAGTGGAACTAAAGAACAGGTAGCGATGGAATCCCGGCTGAGGTACTTAAAGTCATGGGATCAGAAGGACTAAAAGCGATCACGAAATTAATTAATAAGATTTACGACACGGGAGAGTGGCCTCGGGATTTTCTAGAAGTAAAAATAATCCCTCTAAAGAAGAAGCCAAAAGCAATGCAGTGTAAAGACTAAAGAAAGATAAGCCTCCTGTCACTCACTTCGAAGATCATCACGAGGATTTTTAATAAAAGGCTGGATAAAAAAGTAGAAGAAATGCTAGAGGAAGATCAATTTTGTTTTAGAAAAGGACGAGGAACTAGAGATGCTATAGGTGTAGTTAGAATCATATCAGAAAGGGCAATAGAGTGCAGTCTGATATCTACGCATGTTTCGTAGACTGGCAGAATGCTTTTGATAGAGTAAATTGGGTAATGTTGATAAAGATATTAAAGGATATAGGTGTAGACTTGAATGACAGCAGACTAGTCAGAAATCTATATGTGAATCTATTTGTACAGGTCAGGTTGGGGAATGCGGACACCTGCGGATTAAATATCGGTAGAGGAGTAAGACAAGGCCGCTGCCTATCGCCGACCCTATTCAATATATATGGAAAAAGTCTAATGCAAGAAGCGTTAGAAGGCTCAGAAGATTTCAAAATTGGAGGAAGGATTATAAGAACAGTAAAACACGCGGATGATCAAGTACTTCTACCAAGAAAGGAAGAAGATATCCAGAAAGTAATAAATAGATTAGTAATAACAAGTAGAAAATACGGTATGGAAATAAATACAAAAAATCCAAGGTCATTTGGATATCGGGCAAAGAAGAGAATCTAAACATAAGTATTGGTGGAAAGCCTTTAGAACATATTTCAGCCTATAAATACCTTGGAAGCATCATAACAAGAGAAGCAAAATGTACGGATGAGATCAGGACTAGAATAGAAAAATCAAAAGCAGCTTTCAGAAGAAATATACACCTACTTATGGGGAATATAAGAGAAAATATCCGCTAGAAGTTCATAAAATGCTATGTATGGAGTATTGCATTGTGAGGGGCAGAAACATGGACGATAAGGAAAAATGACATCATATACTTGGAAAACTTTGAAATGTGGACTTGGCGGAGAATGCTGAAGATAAAATGGACAGATAAGATGAAAAACGATGAAGTACTACGATGAGTAGGAGAGAAGCGGATGTTTATACAGACTATTAGAAATAGGAGGGCAAACTGGGTCGGTCATTACCTGAGGAGAGAGAGTATGATTAAAGACGTGTTAGAAGGAAAACTAGACGGAAGAGGGGAAAGAGGTCGGAAAAGGTTTCAGCTGAGAGACGATTTGAAAGGGAAAGAGAGTTATCAAGATATGAAGAGAAGAGCGGAAAATAGGAGTATATGGAGAACCAGGATTAACCATGAATAATCACAGACCTGTCTACGGACAGACTACCTATGATGATGATGTAAAACAAATAGGGAAATTCTGTCCCTGGAATCGAATACGGTTCTTCAATCTTTTCCAAAGAAAATAATGCCCGGAGGTGGACCCTGACAGCACAAGCCGCATACCATGTTTCATGAAAATCGGTCAATTGATGCAAATTTTGTTAGTGGGGGCAAACAAACAGGCAGGGCCAATACATAAGGCTGTTTCCTATGGAAACCAGCCTAAAAAGTGGTCTTCAAATTGGTAAATGGAATTATTTAAAGGTTTTGATTGATCTACGGCTAATTTTAGCTAGAGAAAATTATAATAATGGAATTCTAATATTTACTACTATTTAGTTGAAGTAAAATCGCAATATTTCTGATATAATACCTGAATTGAAAATCGTTGTCTTGTATTTTACCCTGCAGGACGCTTATGACCCAGTATGTAATCTCTACTATCTTAAAATTGGATTGCCAAAGACATTCAGCGATGCTTAATTTAATAATAAAAGACATTGTTATAGAAGTATTCACTAAACCTGCCACAAAGTGAATAAGCATCGCTTCAATGGAACAGTTTCCGGCGAAAGTTACTTCTTTAAAGAGGTAAAAATACAAATTTCTTCTAATACTCAAATATGGCACTTTTTTATAAGACCCGCTTGTCAGAGACTCCTTTGGAATGTAAGTCTTCGAAACAAGCGGTAGCAAGATTTCAAAAAATATTCAAATTAAAACTAATACTATGAATATGTTAAAAATCAAGAAATGTCTTTAAATATGAAAAAAATGAACGATATTGCATTCAGGTTAAATATGTTGCAAGCAATTCACTCGCGTTTGTGCGGTTTCAGGAGACCGCGCAAATTCAGCGTTCCGTCCTCCGGAAGGGACGTTAAGCAGTTGGCCTACTTGGTGCTTTTCGTAAAGAGTAGGCTAATGCTGACGCTGGGTTTCCCTCCTCCCTTCTGTTTGTACATATCTCCAGTTGATGACAGTGCAAAATGGCCATAGCCGTCGACGCACTTAAAAAATCAATTAATACTATTACCAATGAATCTCTTGATATTGTTTTGCTTAACAGGATGCCATTTTTCTAAGAAATTCTATTTCTTGGAATTACTGTATTTAAATTTGTTCTATCAATTACAAGTATTGTTTTTCATTTTCAAAAAATACTGTTACTGCTTATTTTCCCCACGTTATGGGCCATTCATGCACCCCAGTGATAAGTCCTCGCGACAGGTGAATTCCTTAAGTACAAAGTGGTTAAGTTTACAGAAAAATATTTTCAGAATAGAAAATGATTATTACACAAACTTTTTAAGATTCAAATCTGTTCAAAACCGCTATATGATTCTACTATTTTTACAACAGAATTCCACGCATAAATCAATATTTTGCTATATCATGGCTGTCACTCACATTATCCAAGAAGATCGCAAGGCTTCAAATAAGTTCCAAATGTTCCCCCATGAAATTTTTCG
Organism: Tanypteryx hageni; assembly: GCA_028673005.1. NCBI lineage: Eukaryota > Metazoa > Arthropoda > Insecta > Odonata > Petaluridae > Tanypteryx > Tanypteryx hageni. The sequence goes on along the minus strand of CM054115.1, from coordinate 191,155,618 downwards.
TTGAGAAAATAATACATTACCTCTTTATAATTCAAATAAAATGTACGCAAAGTTACACTGCAGGTAAGATCAGAATGAAAATATTTTAATTTTATGGATCATAACCGAGGCGCATTACATTCACCAAAGAATGAGATGCCTTAATATGGCGGCGAATACATTTTCAAGACAAGAGGAGAAGTTGGTTTTGTTGTTTTAAAAACTCAAGTGAATAATCATCGCCGAGCGAAAACTAATGTTAGTTATCTAAATATGAATACAAAACAGTTTAAAATATAAATTTAAGTACCTGATTTTGAAAATCGCAGCACAGACAGGAGGGTAAATGTAATAAACAATAATAAAAAAGGCGGAATACCAATTCATCAAGTACACAGGTAGTGAGGTTAACCGTGAACATTATAAAAGTTCAGATTTCTCTCGATTTCAATTACAATTATAAATGGCATACAAACCAATCCCAGAGTTTTATTCATATTAACCATCGTTGAACATTATTATTAGTTAGTTTTAGGCTATGGATACGTGTACGAAGAATTGCAGTCATTCACACTGAAAGAAATTAAACTATGGATTTTGGGGAATAAAAGAATATGGAACACGTGAGGGAAGGTGAAGGAGGGAATATGGAAGGAACAGAGAGGAGAAAATATTTGAGAAGTGAAGGAAAGAGAGTACGTGCTGGAAATGCGCGCAGCGGTGCACGATCCGATTGAGCTGGGGAGTAGCACGTCATAAAAGAGAGGAAATGCAGAGAAATAGCAGAGAGAGAGAGAGAATGAGAGAGTGGAAGGGGGTACAGACAGTGCGGCAGAGTAGCTGGATGGGAGGAAGTTCGAAAGGTTTCTAGTGGAATTGGGAGACCGGTGGATGTCGGGAAAGTTGAGCACGTCTCCCTTAAAACTTGTAAAGGTTACTCGCCCGCATGAAAATGTCATCAATTCATGATTTTTTGCTTGACAATCTGTATTTTTTTTCTAAAAATGCTACTGTGAATCTACGCTAATTAGAAAGTATAAGAAAACTTGAATTGCAATTTCATAAAAACAGACTGTTAACCTTTTTTAACCCAACCGTGGAGCGAGACTCGACACCGCTAGCACCTGCTCAGCTCGTAAATCGAATGTGGCTTGATACATCATTTCAAAGGATAAATGTAGAAAGCTTTGTCAATATATTTCTCTGGTCAGTCCGCAATTGCGTTTAATATGTTTCAGCAACCCTTGTACTAAGGATAAATTATCTAAATACTCGACAAACACGAAAGAATTTAACAAGATTTAAGTTGGAATCAAACCCAACGGTGAAGTGAATTACACGAAGTATATGGGCGTTGATGATTCCGCCCATCATTACATCTTTGCATAGACTTTTATATGTAAGGCATAAAAATGGATTAATAAGATTATTTTCAGTGACCTTAAGGTATGTTTAATTCTTCCATAGAGCGCATGGAGTGTAAACAGAAATAACGGGAAAACTATCTCTCATGTCAGTTTTATTAGCAAAATTGTATCTCAACTGTCTGGTGATTTCCGAGGAAATGCTGATAATCGAAGAAGGCCGTCATCTACAAAACAATATCAGCCTATTGATGAAAAACTGAATATAATCAATTTTCACCCTGCGGGAAAGCAAAAATACTCTATAATTTGAAGAAAGATTTGAAGCTTTCCCGGCGAATCATCATGGTGAATTTTTCTCGGGTTTCCAACCGGGTTGTCTCGGAGATTTCTTCCGACGTTTCGGCGACTAGCTCTGTCGCCATCTTCAGGGATCCTGAGTGCCAGGCCCCGTGGCTCATACCCTCCCGTGGTATCTATTATTTCTGAGTTGCCTTCCAATGTGGCTTTACTCAACGTCGGGTATTAAATTACAGGCACCTCACCCGTGTTTCATAATGGTCAGTGTTAATAAAAGTTATATTCGCCGCTTTTTAGGAGGGACCCTATCCTCTTCACCTGTGGATGCCAATGCTCTCTTGTACTTATCCCAGACCGACACTTTGTTAATTGCGAGATCGCGGAGAACGTCATTCGTTTTACTTTCCAGGGCGAGTTTGTATTTGTTAGCCAAATCTTTGGCAAAGTCCCTAATCGTTGGTATCCCTAGCATTTCATGGACATCAACATTTCTGCCCCATGTCCTGCCTATTCGGCTTAAAATCTTTCTCTCCGCGATCTCGAGTATTTTCAAGGATTTCTGCATGAGAAAACCCGTCCACACCGGTGCAGCGTACATAAGTGTCGGTCTGATCATTGCCTTATATAGGTGTGTTTTTAATTCCCTGGACACGTCAGTTGATTTAAAAATTGGGAAGAGTCTGGCTCTCTTCCCTGCTGCTGTAAGGTTGACCCTTTTTACATGGACGTCAAACCGTAGTTTCTCGTCCATTGTTACGCCAAGGTATTTAATATGTCTAGCCCAGGGAATTTCAACACCTTCTATTGAGAGCTGTCTCGGCAAGTCGGCATCCCTTTTTTGGAAGAGGATTGCTTGGGTCTTTTTGGGGTTTATCTCAATTCTCCATTTCTTGTAATACTTAGTGAGTTTTTCAATTTGCCTCAGGGCGTAACGGACGGCCATTTCCGGCTGGAAGCTTCTTGTAATTATTGCACAATCGTCCGCGTAGAGGGCAATGGTGGAGTTCCAATCCCCCTCATCCGTCGGAATGTCACCCGTGTAAATAGAAAATAGTAATGGCCCTAGGACACTCCCTTGTGGAACACCAGCTGCTATCCTCCTTGTCGAGCTTTCGGCACCATTCCATTTTACAGTGAATGGCCTGTCGTTGATATAAGACTTTATAAATTTCACCTGCCAAGAGGGAAATTTAGCTATAAAAAGTTTTTGCAGTAGGCCTAAGTGCCATACTTTGTCGAAAGCTTTGCTTATATCAAAAGCTACTCCAACAGATACATTCTTCCTGTTGAAGGCGTCCGTGATAAAATCTACCACCCTCTGCAGCTGATGTGTTGTGGAGTGTCCTGCCTTAAATCCGAACTGCATTTGGGGGATCACACCATGCCCTTCCGCGTGTGTCAGTATATGCGGGTAGATAATTTTTTCGCATACTTTCCCAAGGCAGGAAAGGAGGGATATCGGTCTGAAGTCAGTGGCTTTTAAGACCTTCCTTCCTACCTTGGGTATGCATATGACATTTGCATGCTTCCAGCCGGCAGGGTAATGTCCTATCCTCACCACTGCATTGAGAATCGAGATAAGGTATTCCCCTGCAGAGATTGGCAGTCGCTTTATTAGTTCGTAGGGGATGTTGTCTTTGCCTGTCGCCTTCCCCTTTGGTAGGCGTGCTATAACTTCTGCCAATTCTCTGATGGAGAACACCGGAGTGGCTTGATCCTCGATGTGCTGTACCCTTAGCATGGACTCTATCTCCTCCATCTTTATGTCTGGGGTGTATTCTGTTGCGTCATTGGGCGTGAAAACCTGTTCTAAATGAGACGCAAGGAATTCGGCTTTGTCAACAGACGTGGTAAGTTTGCCTCTTGGGCTCTCCACCAGAGGGTCGCTCCTGGCAGAATCCATTAGGGAACGCGTATACTTCCATATGGAGTTGTCGCTTATATTGAGGTCTGCTAGTCTAATGGACCATTGGTACCTCCTCAGGCGCCTCAGTTGATCCCTGATTTCTCTGTTTAATCCCCGGAGATCCCTCTTTTGGTCGGCAGTACCGTAATGGTTAAACTGCCGCCTCACCCAGTTTCTTTTGCTTATAAGATTTTTGATTTCGTCAGGGATCTCCAGGTTTTTTTTGATTTCCTTGCTCTACGCGGAATAGCTTTTTCCGCTGCGTTATTGATTGCGTTCCCCAACAATTCTGCCGCTTCATCAATTCCCTCCCTGGTGGATATCGTGGGCACATCGCTTGGTAGTGACTCCGTAATTATTTTCCTAAAATTAGCCCAATCCGCAAGTCCATAGCACATGCGGTGGTTGTCCTGTTGATAAAACAATACTTGTGTTCCGATCATCAGAACTACCGGGTAATGGTCGCTCGTTAGCTCTGGGATCGTTTTAGATATTGTCCGTTGATCAAAATTCTTGACCAGTGCAAAGTCAAGGACACTTCCTGTGTTCCTTGGTCCTGGTCGCGTCGTTGTTCTCGGAGCCACTACCCTAAATTGGTTATCTCGTGCCCATGTCTTTAAAAGATTACCACGCCTGCTCTCTTTACTGCAGTTCCACGCCCAATGCGTTGCATTAAAGTCACCCGCTATTATTACTCCATTGTCCATGCTAAGGAGCCCGTTTAGGTCTTGCATGCGCAATTCTTTCCCTGGTGGGATATAGGTGCTTATGATGGTGAGGGTTCCCATAGTTGTATCCGCTCTGACCCCTACTGCTTCTATCGGGCCAGAGCTTCTGTCGTCTATTTTTGCGCATGCAATACCTTCACGGGCGAGGATAGCCACTCCACCCCCTCGAGTATTATTATCTCGGTCCCTCCTAAATATCTCATAACCAGGAACAGCCCAATCCTCATTCGGTTGAAGGTGCGTCTCCTGTATTAAAATAATCTTTACTGAATGTTTCCTCAGGAACTCAATGAGCTCCGGCGTCTTATTTCTTACAGCCCCGTTTGCATTCCAGTGGGCCATGATGATCGCAGTCGCTTGATTGACCCTAGCGTCCATTGCCGTTTTGAGCGGTTATGGCGGCTACTAGGGTCTGAATTAACGTCATCATGGCCGTCATTTGCTGCTGGATAGTTGCCGTAAATTGGGCCATAGTCGCGACTAGTGTTCTCATATCTGGGTCGCTTTTAAAATTTTTCTCTTCCCTATTGGGCTGCTCCTTGGTTTTTTCTCTTCTAGCGGCGGAAATTCTTTTTCCTCGATCCCTTTGCCAGGTTTACCTGGGAGAGTCCAGACTGATGGCGGTGGGGGGGGGGACCTGGATGGTTCTGTGCGTTTTGTCGTTTTTCTTTTCTTTGGATTTGAGCGCCTCTTCGTGTTTCAAATAGACTGGACACCTACGAGAAAAAGATACGTGCTCCCCTCCGCAATTACAGCATTTGGCCTTGGTTTGAGTTTTGTCTTTAGGGCAGTCTCTCCCTTCGTGGGCCCCAGCGCACTTATAGCATCGAGGTGATGCGGTGCAGTTCTGGGACCCGTGTCCATACCTATTGCATCGAAAGCACATCTGCGGCCTCTGGTATTTATAAGGTTCTAGATGTACCCTGTGACTGCATATTTTTTTTACTTCTGCCATAGCCGTAATTTTAAAATTTTCGTTTTTCTCTATCGTCGCGACGTATAAGTCTTTTCTCGTAGGTGCCAGTTCGCGTACTGCCACGCACGGTATACCTAGTTCTGATAACTCATCTCTGATAAAACCCAGGTCCATCCCCTCATCCAGCCCTTTGATAAGGTACCTGACAGTAGTATTTGTCTTTCCTGCCCAGGTATGCATCTGGGCGCCAGCCTCTATTAGGTATTGTTTAATGCAATCGTACTCCTTCTTAGTGGTCAGTTGAAGTCTTGACCCGTCCTTCGTCTTTATAATGGTAAAATCATTATTGCCGATCTTTTGTCTGATTGACTTAACAAAAGCGGTATAATTCATTATGTCATATACAACAATGGCCGGCGGCCTCTTTTCCTTGGGACTTGGTCTGGGGGTATCTCCCGGTACGTCTATGAGTGGGTCGTACCTATTATGGGTATTGGTCGTAGAAGTAAAAGTATGCGGTTCGTATCGTCGCCGTCTTTTCTTTGCCCTCTCCACGGTTGTGAAGATGGCCGCGTCATCGATATGAAAATCTCCGGCCGGGTCAAGCCCTACTTCATCCTGACCATCCTTGTTACCTTTGGCTGGCGCTATATCGTCCTTTCTTTTCGTCTGGTCTCCCTTGTTATTTTCCCTATGAAATAAGACGCTCCTAATTGCAGAAGGGATCGGGATCCTATCCCCTACATGGGTTGAGGTGCCTTCTTCGCTCCGTGGAGCTGCTTCCCTATTAGGGGGCGGTGAGCGGATCATTCTGTGGGGGAGAGTTAGGCCTGTCGCCTGTCGAGATAGTAAAAGGGCGAGCGGGTAAGAAGGTGGGGCAAGTTAGCCACCCCCCGCAGAAGGAGTGGGCCCGACCGTGCAATGGTAGCCCCGGGGTTAACCCGCTCGCGTCAAGGCGTGCTGCCAACTCCCTGGTGGCACCTGGTCGAGTCCCGGAAGGCTCTGGGGAGTCCCGCAGCGACTTACGTACTTCCCCCCGGAAGGGGGTTTTCCCGCACCAGGCAGACGAACTCCCACAGAGTGTTAGTTTTGTCCTGTCCTATCAATCAAAATAGGAAAAGGTCGAACGGGTGAGAAGGTGGGACAAGTTAGCCACCCCCCGCGGAAGAAGTGGGGCCGACCGTGCAATGGCAGCCACTCGGGATTGGCCCGCTCGCTTCAAGGCGTGCTACCAACACCCTGGTGGTACCTGGTCGAGTCCCGGAAAGCCCTAGGGAGTCCCGCAGCGACTTACGTACTTCCCCCTCGAGAGGGGTTTTCCCGCACCAGGCAGACGGACTCCCGCGTTTAAGCTCTCTCTCTCTTCTTCCCCATGGCACTTTCCTATTCGAACAAATTATAGAGTGAATTTTTCTCGGGTTTCCAACCGGGTTGTCTCGGAGATTTCTTCCGACGTTTCGGCGACTAGCTCTGTCGCCATCTTCAGGGATCCTGAGTGCCAGGGAGATTTCTGTGGAGGTTTATATACCTGCCGGGGGATGACAGCAGGTCGGTGATTGGCTGTTGTATGGAGCAGTCCTATTGGCTGGCTCTCGTTGGTGATTGGTTGTTGCATTGTGTGGTCCTATTGGCTGAGCGCTCGTTGGCTAATTGGGCTATCATAGGGTCCCACGCCTTGCTGAGAAGGAATCCATTGTCTCGGTTGATGTTATTGCGGTTCAGGCGGATTTCGATGGCTTCCTTCACTACGCGGTCCCAATAGCCATTAGCTCTCGAAATCCTTTTGGTGTCCTTGAATTGTATGCGGTGGTCCGAGGACAGGCTGTGTTCGGCCACCGCAGACTTCTCCGGGTAATTAAGTCTGATGTAGCGAGCGTGTTCCTTTAATCTGGTTTCAATTGTGCGGCATGTCTGTCCGATGTAGTCTTTCCCACACTCACACGGGATCCTGTAGATTCCCGACGTTTTTAGTCCTAGATCATCTTTTACTGGGTGCAGGAAACTCCTGGTTTTCCTCGGCGGCCTGTGGACGGTTTTGACCCCATGTCTCGCTAGAATCCTTGAGATTTTCCCCGATATCGTTGAGATGTAGGGCAGGCATACTGTAGTTTTTGGTTACAGGAATTACAGGATTACAGGAAACTCCCACGGGACCCAACTGAGTCAATCCTAAGGAAAACCTCTGCTCTTGTCAAGAAATCGGGGCTACCTCAAGATATGCTCTGGACTCTCCTACCCCAAGCAGCAATACCTCCAAGACTGTATGGCCTCCGGCATCTACAGCACACGTTTCGGCAGAATGGTCACAAGGAATGGGAGATCAACAGGGCCCTAAAAAGGGCCGAACACCCACCAGACAACAAGAACCAAGAACGGGAAAAACCAAAAACTACAGTATGCCTGCCCTACATCTCAACGATATCGGGGAAAATCTCAAGGATTCTAGCGAGACATGGGGTCAAAACCGTCCATAGGCCGCCGAGGAAAACCAGGAGTTTCCTGCACCCAGTAAAAGATGATCTAGGACTAAAAACGTCGGGAATCTACAGGATCCCGTGTGAGTGTGGGAAAGACTACATCGGACAGACATGCCGCACAATTGAAACCAGATTAAAGGAACACGCTCGCTACATCAGACTTAATTACCCGGAGAAGTCTGCGGTGGCCGAACACAGCCTGTCCTCGGACCACCGCATACAATTCAAGGACACCAAAAGGATTTCGAGAGCTAATGGCTATTGGGACCGCGTAGTGAAGGAAGCCATCGAAATCCGCCTGAACCGCAATAACATCAACCGAGACAATGGATTCCTTCTCAGCAAGGCGTGGGACCCTATGATAGCCCAATTAGCCAACGAGCGCTCAGCCAATAGGACCACACAATGCAACAACCAATCACCAACGAGAGCCAGCCAATAGGACTGCTCCATACAACAGCCAATCACCGACCTGCTGTCATCCCCCGGCAGGTATATAAACCTCCACAGAAATCTCCCTGGCACTCAGGATCCCTGAAGATGGCGACAGAGCTAGTCGCCGAAACGTCGGAAGAAATCTCCGAGACAACCCGGTTGGAAACCCGAGAAAAATTCACTCTATAATTTGTTCGAATAGGAAAGTGCCATGGGGAAGAAGAGAGAGAGAGCTTAAATGTACGAGACGTGCAAAAGTGAATCAGGGATTTATGCGGATGTTTGCTTCAGAAAATGTCATCCATTGAAAAAATATAAATATTAAAATTAATGATATGATGCATTTGTTAGATTTGCCATGTAAAATATTAAGTAGGGAGTTTATTTAAAATTACATGTATGTTATCCGCCAGAGCATGGAAATTTAAACTTTAAATCCGAGTAGATTCCCGGTAGAAAAAGGAAAATTCCGAGAGCAAAATTTATTTTGGCGGAAGTTTAGATTTATTATTACGCTAATAATCCTCTAAAAGGTAAGACACCGTTCGCAAATTATAATTTGGTATATGTTACCGAATGAAACAAAAATATTTCGTTAGGTCAACTCAATGACATTCCTAAGAAACAAACGGGCGAGAAATTGGAGAATAAAGAGCAAATTTACATATGAAGTGGTTAATATGGTAGTCGTACACGGATTACTTTAAACAAGTTGTTCTCAACATTTTAGGAGCCGCGAGCCCCTTACTAAGTCCTACAATTTCTGCTAACCCCTTGCCCATGAGAGGTTGAAAATTTTTTCATTCACTGTCTCGTTCTTTTTCCTTTAAAATATTAATCAGATCTTTGACCTGGATCATACAAGTTTCATAGTAAATAATAACTACGCTTGTAATTTTATACTATAAGTTATAGATAAAAATATATATTGTCCTACTCATCTCGGGGACCCTCGAAAAATTACGCGCGGATCCCTATGTCCGGGGACCCTCGGTTGAAAAACACTACTTTAAACAAAGGCGTTCTTATGCTAGTTTTACAGACCATATAACACTGGTGTTGATTGAATTTTAAACTAGAGAAGCAACTATCAAAGCTTAGACTGATTGATCAATGGTATCATTACAGTCGGTGTCGACTTTAACTTACCCTCAATTGATTGGGAAAATCTATGTTTCGAATCTAGAGGTAAAGAACACGAATCCTGGGAAGCATTAATCGAAGCATTCTGCGAGATCTCCCCTTTAATTAGTCAGAAAGCCAACGCGATCGGGACATATATTAGATTTATTGGCATCTAAAGTCGCAGAAAGAATAAAAAAAGTCACCATTAAAGATGGAATAACCGATCATCTGGCTGTAAATACAGAGTGTAAGTTGAAAATCGACAGACACTTTAAGCCTACAAGAAAGTTTTATATTTTTGTTAAGGCAGACTTTTCAAGCTTTAGGTCGCGCCTACGTGAAAAACTACCTGGCCTCCGTGATATGACCGAAAAATCAGGTGCTGAGTCGTCATGGACATTATTCAAGGATATAATGCTAGTGAGCATCGATGACTACATTCCAATTAAATTGAAGGTCGGCAATAAAGAGCCTCGTTGGTACAATTGGCAAGTTAGGAGGGTGATTAGGCGTCAGAGAATAAGCTACGCGAAAAAAAGAAATATGCCGTCTACATCATCCAACGAGAATAGAGCAGCTATATCTCAAACGTATAAGGAATCCAGCGCTAAAGCAAGAAATATTATTATTATATTAAATAAATGTATGAAGGAAGACCCTAAAGCGTTTTGGTCCAATATGAGAGACGTCCAAGGCAGAGGTCCGACCGTACCTTACACATAATGACTCGGGGGCCGTTATTCATGATAGCGTAGAGAAAACCAACCTGTTAAACGGTCATTTTGTAAAATCATTTACAGTCGTCAACGAAAAATGCATACATTATGCATCCGCTATAAGAAGCGACCTGATGGAAGCTATAGTATTTTCTGAGGTGGCAATTGCAAGGCAATTAATTTCCATCAGACCTAACAAAGCTACTGGGCTCGAAGAAATTTCTACTCCCATTTTAAAAGAATTACCTGAAGAAATAGCAACTTCTCTTCGGATAATATTCGGGAAATCTATTTCCTGCAGAGAGATTCCTAAAGACTGGAAGTTAGCGAGCGTTAACCCTATTCATAAGGGCGGCGACAAAGTGAACCCAGAAAATTACAGGCCGATTTCCTTAACTTTGATGTCGTGCAAGATTCTCAAGCACATACTCGATAGCAAGATAATTCGATTTCTCGACAGTAATTCATTGATAGATGATTGTCAACACGGCTTCAGGAAAGGTAGATCATTTGATACTTAGCTCGGTCTTTTTGTCAATTGTATACTAAGAAGCGGAGAAAATAATAGGCAGGTCGATGACATATTCTTAGAATTTAGGAAAGCCTTTAAGAAGCTAACTCACAGGAAGTAAATAACGAAATTAAAAATCTTAGGCGTTAATTCCAAAATTGTTAGCTGGATCCGTGAATTATAAATCATAGGAAGCAGAAGATTGATATAATTGGGAAACCTTCAAACTAAGTGGAGATTGTCTCTGGTGTTCCACAGGTTAGTGGAATTGGTCCGTTAATATTTTTAATTTATATAAACGATAACAGCTCAGTAGATAGAAGTAAAATTAGGCTTTTAGCGGACGACGCCGTCATTTATAGAGAAATAAGCAGACCACCAGTATCTCCAAAATGACCTAGATACTCTTTCTGCATGGTGTAAGGAATGGCAGATGAAGATCAACCAAAACAAAAGCTGCGTCCAAAATTTCTGGAGAGCCAAGAATATCTCGTTGGATGTTAATTATTTGTTGGATTCCAGTTTCTGACTCGGTTAAATATCTAGGACTAACGATCCATCGTGATCTCTCGTGGGACACCCACATTCGCAGATTGATAGTTTCCGCTAACAAAAAGTGGCCTTTATAGGGAGAATAGTTCAAAGTAACTCCGAAAAAGTGAAAGAATTATATTAATTATCCTTGGTTCGACCGCAGGTCAAATTTACGTCAGCTGTGTCGGATCCATACGAAAAGGAAACGGCTAACGAGATAGAAAATATTCAACGCAGGGCAGCTAGATTTGTAAAGAGAAATTACGATAGTAAACAAAGCGTAACATCATTAATAGAAAATCTTAAATGGGCATTGTTAGAGGAACGTAGGCTTTAGGCTAGATTTAAACTGCTGGAAAAATTTATGTCGGAGGGACTAGCGAATGAGGTAGTAGGACTTATCAGAAGCCCGGCGTATCTCGGAAGGAAGGATAGTGAGGATATTATTCTTGAGATCGATTGTAGAACGGAGTAATATAAAGGGTCATTTTTCCCTAGGACGATAAGAGAACATAATAGGAAAAGGTAAAGTAGGAAAACTAGGTACATTTGGTGTACTGTGCCCCCTGCCATCCACGAAAATTGTGGCTTGCAAGGTATCATGTAGATGTAGATGAAATTACGTTTTCTGCTCCGTAGTGTTCCTGCCTTAAAGGTATTTCACTTATGTCTGAAAAATGCAGATAATGCATTTGTTCGTAAATCTACAAAAAGTGGGAAGATACCAATAGATAGCGCCATAAATCGTAACGAATTGTCGCGGAGAGAAGCTCCGCGCATCGTTCGAACATATGGAAGGACCCCACGCCATTAAGGTTCCATTGGGACGCGTTGGGTGTGATCGAACTAGCGATCGTATTAAGGATTGAAGAGGATTGGCTGATGGAGTCGGTCGTATTCTACGGCGAACATGAAGGAAGCGTCACAAGTACCGCCACGAGGTACGAAATATAACAGAAATATGTTTAAAATTTCAATCCTAGTCTCCCTAAAACGTTTCGTGACCAAAAAATAGTTATTTAATTGCTCAAGCGCTGGATTATTGAAATCACCTTCCACGAAATGGGCAAATTTCCTTTCGGGAGAAGCATTGATAGTTTTGCAGAGGACATTTATAGCGCGAAGTGAATTTGGGGAGCTGAATGGCCCTATGAAATGCCCGCCATCCTCCGAGCTGAAATTGAACATAAATTCCTTTCGCCGTATTCGTCTTGTCTGCGCGGATACATAACTCGCCGCGAAACGATGAGATAAAGTGATTCGATGCGAAAAAGAGCGAACACGCGATCCGCGACACATGTTGCGCGTGAAGCGCGGAAATAAAGTATCAGCCTTATATTTTATTATTCTTAATTTTAAATCGCTGTATCTCAGCAGAAATGCGGTGGCGATATGGAAGAGCAGCTCTGTTTTAAGTAATACTGACTGAGATGAAAGTATTTCGTTCCTAAAAGGGAGTATGATGGAGTTTTGATACATTTTTCTGAATTAATGACAACAGGAAAACAAAAGAAGGCGAAGGAGTAAAACCGAATGGTTCCAACAGATGGCCTCCAGATAGTATCTTAATACATTAGTACGCCTAATTTCAAATGAAGGGCTTCATTGAATGAATATAGTAATAAACGGCGCAATAAACATTGCACAAACTTTCTCATATGCGTATTTACGTTTGGTCTCACTGCACTCTGTCCCGAAATTAACTCTGCGTCCTTGGCATTTCACTGCCAATTATGTTAATATTGCAAAGCAACAGAACCAAAGCGACTGACATCATCAACATCTCACATCTAATACCTCTCACTAATAAGCGCGTGGCATTAACAGATAATTACGGAATGAGGTAGTTTCATAAAATTTTTTTACCACTCAAAACCTTTTACGATGACAGAACACACCATACGGAATATGATGAAAAAGTATTAGTTTATATTATTTATTTTTACGCTTTTAAAAGTTTATAAGGGTCGATTAGTCGTTCTCGACACGCACAGATATGTGACGCCATTGGTCGCGTTCACATTATTACCGGAAGTCCGAAATCCTGTAAGATATCTTCACTTTCTATCGTACCATCCGTATGACCAGTGTGTTTTGTGCTTGCGATATTTATTCTGCCTTTGTTGAGATTTATTGGGATTTATTTGGATCTATTAACAAACCAATATATTGGCAGTTAAGAAACTCGTGCTTTTCCACATAGGAACAAAACAATAGTCGTATTTTTTATGACTTTTCTTCAGCTCGGCCATATTTAAAAGACATAATCATTTAAAGCAACCTAAAAAATCATATATGCCTTAATGATTTATAATTAATACCGTTTTTAACGTAACTGTCAGAGAGATGATATATTATTTGTATGGGCGCCGACCAGCATCCCGGCACGACCTGTGACATCACGAAGTATCGATTTATCCATTATTTGCCTTTCCACCATTTGATTTAAAACGCTAACTATTAAAAAAATTCTCTTGCAAAATAATGATCGCATTTATATTCTGAATTCAGATTCGTAATTAGGTTAAAAAACTGGATAAGAAAAAAATTTGTTTAAAATTCTAATGCGGCCTCCACATGACTTTCTCCATACATATAATATTTCTAAAAATTTCAAATAGGTTAAATGATAATAAATATTTTAAGGAACTGTGAGAAAAATTTTGACTTTACAAAGAAATAAACTCAAACCGTAGCCTTCTGATATTGGATATATCCCCAAGTTCGAACAATTAAGAAAATAAAACGGAGCGTAAAGTGTTTGCAATACTCGGCGGTAGGTGGTAATGTGGTGAGGTAAAATATATAGTTTTTAAGATATCTCTTAAACAATGCATTATATGGGGAAATGTTTCAAACGAAGGTTGTAGAAAATTATATTTCCTACAACTTATATTCTACTATTTTTTACATTAATGTATTATTAAAGCAAATTTATCAAACAAACGGAAAAATGACAAGAGTAAACACCCACTTCCGGTTGATCGATTTTTACCGAAGACTAATCAATATTTTGCCTTTAATAGAAATTTCAAATATAAAATGTCGCAGTGATCTGATTAATAGTTTTTGAGTTACCGCACCAACAAAATTCCGGTCACAGACACACACATACAAACATTAGCGATAAAATGGTCGAAACGTGTTCAGGGGACCTTAAAACATTTATTTCCGTTGAAATTTTGAATTCGATTTTTTTCATGAAAACAATATTGTATACTACTTCGTATATGGAGAAAGTAAAAATGTGAATTTACCTCATTTTAGACTAGGGAATCCCCGGGTTCCCCCTCCCCTCTGATACGTGCGCTGAGCGTCTTGTACAGAAATAATGCCACTGGATGATATAGTAATTTTTAGTACATAATGTTTAGTATTATTTGTGACATAAAACTCTAAGATTGGATGGATTTTGATCATAATCCTTACAGCCATTTCAGAGTAAATCGAATTTTGTTTCAAAATATCCTAGAATAAAGTACCCTTAATAGTTGCGCAATATCATTCATCTCTTCAATGTCTATTATGAATGATATTATCCACAAATATGAGATATCATTCGATTTAGTTTAACCGTTTAGGCTGTAGTAAGATTTGGAGAGGATCGCGGCGGAGGCGTGACGTCATAAGGCTTACATGGGTAAGGTAACTTAGCTTACATTTGAATGTCACTGGACGTCATATAGTGATATATATACACATATTGCTTCCGCAGTATTATTTGTGATTGTAGGCTCTGTAATTGGATCCATTTTAATCAAATTCTCTGGAGCCATTTTTGGGTAAAATAAATTTTTCTAAAAATCGCCAAGAATAAACTACCATTTATTTTGTGCAATACCATTCTTATAAAAAAAGGGTCTGCGAAAGATGATATATTGTATAAATACGAGATATTTTTCGATTTTAAATACGCGTTTGGGCCCTAGAACAACGAACAGACAGATAGACTTACAGACGGCATGGCGAAAACCACTTTTATGGACTCGGGGACACTAAAACGCGTATTTCCTTCAAAATCTCGAAGTCGATTTTTACAATACATTCACAATATACTACGTATTTGACAAAGTAATAAAGAAATAAATTAATGACAAATAGACGAATTTGTTTATCTGTAAAACGATAAAAGCACATGTATGAAAATATCTTTCGAGTGTGTGATTTTTTTGCTGAATTAGTTCCGTTTAAAATTGAACGATTTCTGTTTACTACTAGTTCAAGAAAAATTATGTTTCCATTTTCCACACCTAATGACAAATTAATACACTCCTTTTGAACGTCCTGTCAAAATATCCGCTTCTATAACATGGGAATATATAGTATGGACCTGAATACGTATTTCATTATAAAGTTTTGGAGTATAGAAATTCTCCAGTAATATAATTTGTGCACAAACCTTCAAAACCATTTAATGAGGAGGCATCACTGGAGGGTTCTATGAATTAAAACAACCATATAATTTATTACTTCTTCCACATTTTTGATCGTATCTAAAGAGTTATAATCTAATTTTAGCAACAAATTCATTTATAGGAATCTCACTGAATGATGGCGGAAGTAGTTATTTCACATAACCGTGATTTTTCACTTAAAAATGAAATTTCTGCGTAATTTTTAAGGTTCAGAGCATCATCAGATTTTACCACATCGCTTAGTTTTCTGATATTTCAAATTCGCCATTTATATTTGGAATATTTCCATGACCTATTTGAAAACGTAATTCGCCAGGTATTTTACTCCCTTTTAAATATACTAACACGTTTATTTCTACTTTCCTCCGTTTAAACGACGATTTTATATAAAAATTTCTTAGAGAAGGAACGTTTAAATCACCTAAACAAAGCTTATCTTCACTTAGATTTTCAATATTTAGCTAACTCTGCTTGTAAACGATATGTAGCGTACTTACAGGGTAAAAATGTAAAGCTATTAAACAGTGGGAGAAATGAATGAAAATAATTGCATTAATTAAAATGTCAATAAAATCGGTTAAAAATCATATCATAACATTTTGCTTTTTATTTTGTTTTAAACAAATCCTTTTTTAGTTACTATGTTGTTTTGTTTGTTATTTGTAGAATCACACGCATGCATACAAAAACTTTATTCTAAAGATAGTTATAGAATATTTCAACCGTACATTTACCACATTCATATCACATCTACTTTAGATGGAAATTTCTTTCTTGATAACGAATAATTCAGTTAACAAGTTTTCGTGGTAATAAGCTTCAGTACGTGGTACGTTCTCTTATGTCTATGGATAAGTTCGGAAAAAGACGCTGAGAAAATATTCGCAACGAAATTATACATATATTTAGCATAGCTTTTGGAATTTAACGAAAGTTAGAAGGCGATACCGTGACGACAAATGTAGGAATTTTTTCGTGGTACAGCAATTTCCATAATGGCTGAAGTCCTCCCCATTTGTGCTCGCCTCAGCTACGGAATTCGGACAAGTACGACGGAGCGGTTGTCTCGATCACCGCCTCTCCAGGCTTCCCTGTTAATTATTTGTTGCTACGCTACCCGTTTTTCTAGGAGCTTAGGCAGAAAATTGTTTTGATGCTGAAATTCATATAGATAATATCTTTTAAGAATTTGCTAATTACAAGCATTCATCGCAAAAAAGAAGACTGAAGGCCTTTCTCAGGGGATGTGTCAAGTTGGTACCATTTTGAATAGTTTGAGGTTTCTGAATAATCCGCGAGGCAATATGCATATTCCTCTATCCGGGTATATTCTCACCTATTTGTATTCATGTAAGACACGAGAGACTCCTGCTCCGCCCTCGCACACCTTTTCTCCCTTATTTACACTCCGAGCATTCAATATCTATCGGATGACCTTTTATTCTCCCCCCTCCGCCCCCCCCCCCTCCTTCCCAAACCACCCCTCCTTCCCCCCTCCATTTTCAGCTCTCTCCCTCCCTCCCTTTCTCATCCTCTCCCTCTCTTCCAAATCTACTTCCTCCTCTTCCTTATTTTTTTTCCCGTTTTGGATGGCAACACGTTGCCCTGACACCGGCAGCCCCTCTTCTCCCTCCCTCCCTATCTCTCTCTCTCTCTTCGTCCCTTCTCACTATCTCTTTCTCTCCGACGTCGCGACGCCTGAAGAAGACGGCGAAACGGGATATAGAAACCTGCGTGTTTTTTGCCCGCAAAAGAAACAGAGGTTCCATAAATTCCTCGCCTTTCCTTCGTCCAAACATTCCAAATTTGACTGTCTCGTGTTCCTGTTTTTGTAAAAAAGCAGATGCCGTATTTGCTCGAATACTAGCCGAACTAGAATGTGAACCGACTCCCTAAAAATTTTGCTTTATCTTTTGAGGGAAAAGTAAGAATCAAAGGAATATTAAGACGGGAAAATTTTAAACGCGCGTAAGATTATTAAATTGACTATGGTAAAGATTGCAGCAAAGAAATCTGATGATTGTGATCAATAAGAAAAATCCAACAGAAACAATTTTTTGATAAATAATTGAAAATCAAAAAATTATCGTAACGTCAGAAATATTTAATAAACTAAAATTTGAAAATATTCGGATCAATATATATTAATTCGCCATTTTTAATATCGGTGAGTTGATCACTCCGGAGAATTTAAGCCGAGGGCCTTCTTTTTGATCTCTCACTGTGTGATAAATGACACGCCCTTTTTTGTATTCGGGAAATTGGGGTAATATGAAATGGTAAAAACGGCAGACATAACCATAATCGAAAATATCAACGAGGCTAGACTCTTTCCATGCGAAAACTCGATTCTTTCTAAAAGTTTATTCCAATTTTTATGGTATTTTTCGTAGTAAAATGGTCCGAAAGTCTGCCTCCACGCCGTAAAACTGATTTTTTCAATCGATACAATGATAGATAGTCTGTCGAATGTAATTGCGCTTTTGCCACCATCTCATATTTTTACATTAATTTTTTTCTTGCTATTCTTTCGTTACGAAGGAAAAATTATGAAATTAGATCTTTCTTTGATATTCTCTATATTACGAAAACTTGGAGGTGAGGTTGGTTTATAATTAAAAAACATTGTCGTGGTATATTTTCGACAGAAACGGAATGATATCACGTTTCACGTAAACTCGATTTCAAACAAGAGAAAGTCCCTGGTTACCAAGATGGGATGCCTCGGTAGCTCCTCCGGAAAGGGATTTTTGGGATAGATTCCACGCCCGACAAGTACGCTGACGCAAATGGCTGAGGGAGTGAGTGGAGGGGGAGAGGAGGGAGAGGGAGAGAGAGGTGGAGAGGGACAGGGGAAGGGAGAGAGGGGAGGTGAGGAGGGAGAGAGGGGCGTGGGAATATGTGCTGAGAGAGAGAGAGAGAGCCGAGGGCCCTAAATCGATCGCTCGACTTTATTTGTGTCAGCATAATATATGCTGAACCAACCACGCGTGTCAAGCGGATGGATCGAGGCAATGTATTAGAGATGGAGTTTATGCCGTGGAGGTAATAGAGCTCTAAGTGCCTTAAGCGTAAACAATTAACAAACACTTTGATTTAAATGAGCTAAATTCATTGGTTAGATTTCGTGCCGCCGAACTAATACAGCAGATCGAATTATCGGTGATATAGATCTTAAACGTGACTCCAAGCGTTGATTTTATCAGTGCTACAGACGCATTACGGATTCTGTGCGAGACTAAGCACAACGTCTATAATCTTAATTAGCTGGATTATTTGGTTGCAATGTGAATTTAAGAGCGTGTGTACATATGATTTACTTGCTTATTCGCATTCATATATTGTGCGTATTCTTATCTCTTGATTAATAATTGAAATTGAAACAAAGATATATACAAAATAATCAAAAATAGACAACTAATTCACGATCGAAGATATCAGGGCGTGGGCATTTTTATAATTTTGATAGAACTATTGATCAAACATGGATTCTAATATATCCAAGTTTCAGAGGTTGGTAAAATCAAAACAGAATCTCGAAGATAATGGTAGGAGGGAGAAGCTTGTGGAATGGTGTACGAGGCGTAAAATCGAGCAAAGAAAAGCCAATCGGCAAAGTTTTCTGCTTGAGGCTATTTGGGAATTTGTGGGAGCCACAGAGAAGGAATCTTCGAGGATGACGTCAAAATAAGGATAAATGAAGGGAGAATAGGATAAGAATGAGGGCGCGAGGGAAAATTTTGGTGAAGTAAATGACCCGACAGGAGAATAAAGGATTAAGTGTTGATAGTAAATGAGAATTCTCGCTAAAACCAAAGATAATTTATTTGAATAACTACAAAACTATTGCTAGTTAATCTGAAGGTTGTTATTTCTCGTCTATTCCTACAAAATTCAAGAATATATAGGCACAAGAAATATTGTTATTAAAAATCAATTTGTCTCAGATAATCATAAATTTATGCTTATAAAATTTATCCTAATTATCAAATATATTTTAGCATTAAAAGACGAATTCAATAACCTATCCTTGAATAACAGGACTATAGACTGTTAAATCTTCAATGTGATGCTTGGATAAATGGGATGATGGATGATCTTCTGTGAAAAAATACTGACGTCCCTGAATTCATCTCCGTCTGACCAGCAAACTATGTCCCACGCCTTTTTTTAATACTTCAATTCCGCTAGCAATTCTGCGAGGTAAAAGAGGCTCCTTCATCCACTGCAGAAATTTACATTAATGCGCTATCAATTTCGTTTCTTATATCCTTCCTAATCAACATTTAAAGCTAAATCATTGTCTGACAATGATTTATATATATATATGATATTCAGCAGCTTCTAGTTACATTTAGGACATCTACGCTGACGAAAGCGCTCAATTGTGGAAATCTATTATAAAACTGAATAAAAGGTCAAACCATAACTTCCGCAAATAAAATAAATGATAGTGGAGTTATTTTTTAGTCCGTTTCATTAAAGAGGTATGTCATTAGTCTTACCAAAAAACATTCAAAATGCAGACTGAAAATTAAAGTGGTAAGTTAATGATATAAAAAAGCTGTTGATAAAAAACGCTTTTAAAAAGTCGTTTTATTAACCGATTTGCGTATATTTCGTATAACAACTGTGATTAACCCTGGAAGAAATTTGTAAGGATATATAGTATACAGTAAAACAAGTAAATAAAAACAAAGTACGACAGCTGCGTTATAAAATTGTACATGGTGAAGTATATCTCCACAAAATATGCGCCATTGCGCGATAACGCGATAAGAATGGGGGAGGGGGGAGAGGGGGGAGAGAGGGGAGAGGGGAGGAGGGGGGGGGGAGGGGGAGGGAAAGGATTAAGGAGAGTGGCCAAAGGCTGATGGAGTCCAGAGTGTCATTTCATTCTCACTCATTCACTCCTCTTACTCTCATTTGAAACTGTATTTTTAAATCCACTTGCCCACTCAAAGCATATGCGTGTAAATGACAGATCAGAGGCACTAATCCCTCTCCCAGATCACATCCCTATCTGTTTATCGTTATTTTATTACCGTTGATGGATAAACAAGTTCTTTGACGTCTTCCATTGAAATAAGCACTCTTGGTGACCGATCATATCCCTAGATAAGATCAAATATAAAGTTGTATACGCAAAATATGAACTTACTGCAATTTGATTATTGCACAGTTAATTTAAATAAGTTACCTATGTTGATAGATTCCATTTCAATATCGTGAATAAAATTTTCGGTACTACCAACAGTGTGAGCTAAGTAGTTCATTTATTAATTGGCAATGTACTTGATAAATTACCTGTCACCGATGATCATAATCAATTCAAAGATAGCTTCCGTTATGCAGATGTGGTTAAACGAGGTTCGTTCCCGGGGTTGGCGAGTAATTGGAGCAAATCGGACTGAAACCCATTGCCAACTAGCGAAATCATTCTAACCAAGCATAATACCATTAAATCATTTGGATTAGGAGCAGTACCATCGATGATTCACGAGAGGCAATCGTCTGCACGGTTGGCGTAACTTTTTTCCTATGAGATTTGATCAATCAAGAGGAAATTGCTGCTGATGCTATCAACATCGACCATTAACATCTAAAATACGCAAAATTGTGCAGGAATCTTTCAGCTAACAAACATGAACTGCGAACCTTTCCTGAGAATTAGCGCGTAAATGTTTGTGGCAATTGCTGAACCACGTTCGAAGCAGACATTACCCCGAAGCCAACGATTAATTTCTCTTTTGCTACGCAAATGATCACACGCCCAATAAAAAAGTTTCTAAGTACATTGCACCCCTGTTTAACCTCTACACGAGATATGTTTTTTTAGTGGTCAGAAATATGGCATCGCATCAAATACATTACATCAAATTTATTCTGAATATTTTCGGGACTATAACATTAAAGTGAACATTATTTTTTAATTTTTCTATAACCTAACAGAGATCGATTTATCTGATTCAATAACTGAAATGGTTTATCAGTCGGCCTCAATTCCTCTGTTCTTATGATATCTCTCGACCAACCATGGACGGAGGGGAGGGTAGGGGAGTGGTCAACTGGTAGGTGTCTTTCCTGAGCAGCGAACCCCTAGCCTTAGCGAATATATGTTTTTCGTATCTTTTTACGTATTTATAATTGGCTATATTTTTAATAGTACAAATATACGGATTTTCATGACACTCGGTGGAGATCACTTGTTACTGATGCCGAGCTCCCGAGAACTAGTTATTGTTACGAAGATTGAAAGTCCCGGGTTCGATTCCAGGAACTATTCTTCCCATTTCATTTACATGGGAAATCTGAAATCCATCGTGCAGGGTAGTATTCTCTAGCATAGCGTTTCTCAATCTGTGGTCCGCGGACCACTGGTTGTCCGTCAGCCTGCTGTAGGTGATACGCGGCGATAGCAAATTTTATTGATATAATAAACAAGTAATATGTAAAATTGGTCTACCAGACGGAGTCTACTTGGACCCAATTGACTTATCTAGAACAGTTATTTTCGAATAAATATGCAAACTTTTAACATACTTGTACCCATGTTATGTACGCACTCTCTTTGTTATACACCTAATGTTTTCCGTTCGTACGTCTCCGATAGTCCGACCGGGACGTAAGAACGAAATGATGCGAGCAGCGATTCGCGAATCCATCCGAGCGAAGGAGGCACTTTCCCGTGCCCGCCTTGCAAGAGCATTGCGCACCTACAATTTTTTATGTTGCCCGTCATCACAATTTCATAAATTGATGACAATTTCATGTGAGTGGCAGCTTAAATTGCTTGTCCGTAATACATGCCCTAGCTCGGAGATACCACACGCAACTTAACTATTCGCATTCAAATCTTTCGCACCCTCAATAAAAGGCCGCTGACCCCCTTTTATGAAGTCCATTACTTCGAAAATTCCCACTATGGGCGGAATTCTGCAGGCAATGGAAAATGCCTTCCCTTGTTTACGCAGTATTCTTCTATCCACTGAGATCCGATCACCTCTCCGAAAACAAAACACGAGCGAAAATGCTACCCACAACGGTGAACGGATTCGCGAATATCTCTCAGTCTGTCTCTAGCCTTTTGCTGGCATTGTATCTATTGGTGCATATTTACGTTCTCTTATAAGCGTAGTGTTTAAAAATTATTATTTGATTTAGTAATTTCAAATGAACCCCTAATTGAACAATATGGCTAAGTAGATTCAAAGTGGAACTTTGAAACGAAAAACCGATGCTAGTTTTGAAGTGGATTTTAGTAATGAAACCGGCAACGTTGAATTGCAAAGAGCTACTTCAACTTCTGATTCAGCAATTGTACCGAAAAAAAGACGATAGTGAGGAAGTATAGTGACGATTATATTAAATAAGGTATTACATGGAATGGAATCGAAAGTGAACCTAAGACCCAATGCGTTTTGTGCTACGAAGTTCTGGCGAACGAAAGCTTAAAACCCACAAATTGGCATCGCCACTTAGAAACAAAACATCCTATTTTCAAGGATAAACCGTTAGTTCTTTTTAAAATAAAATTAGCCAAACTTTGGAAAGGAAAAAATATTATATCCTTAGTTGGATCTCAGATGAAGTCGTTGGAAGTTTCATATTTAGTTATTTCGCGAATTGCAAAATTAGGTAAACCTCATACAATTGGTGAAGATTTGGTGCTTCCCGCAGCAAAAGATATTGTGAGGATAATGATTGGTGAGAAAGCAGCTTGGACCTTATTCCGCTTTAAAATGATACAGTTTCTCGGCGTATCAGTGATATGGCTTGTGATGTAGAAACTCAGTTGATAAGTACGGTGAGAGCAAGCAACTTCTTTTAATTACAGTTAGATTAATGGAATAATAGAAACTATGCAGAAAGGCATAAGCTGTAATTTTGGAATAACTTTGAAACAGAAAAAATTCTGCTATGACCGGGAATCGAACCCGGGTCTTCCACTTGCCGGGCGGATATTCTACCACTGAACTACCTTAGCAGATAATCTTTCCTGTTTCTGAACGCGGGTGTTTTTCTTAGTTGGGTCCGGGCTAGCTAGCTAGCTGTAATTTTGGGATAACTTTGAAACAGAAAAAATTCTGCTATGACCGGGAATCGAACCCGGGTCTTAGTTCAGTGGTAGAATATCCGCCCGGCAAGTGGAAGACCCGGGTTCGATTCCCGGTCATAGCAGAATTTTTTCTGTTTCAAAGTTATCCCACAGTTAGATTAGACAACAGATATTGCAAATGTATCACATCTGTGAACTTTTGTATGATATATATTTGAAGGAACTGTTCAAGATTTTTTCTTTTGCAAGTAATTGCCCTTAAGGACTACTGCCAAAGATATTTTTACGACTCTCGAATAACTGAAAATAAAATTGACTGGAATCGCACCGATGGTGTTTGTTCTGATGGTGCCAGAGCAATGATGGGAAATCATAGTTTTGTGATGGCTCGAATCAGAGAAATTCTTCCTAATGTTACTTTGATACACTGCAACATTCACAGACAAGCCTTGGCTTGTAAACGTATGCCAAACGAATTTAAAGACGTATTAGATGTAGCAGTAAAAATAGTTTTTATCAAGTCAAGACCCATGAATAGCCGATGATTGGCAGCTCTTTGTGAAGAAATGGGAAGCGAACACCGACAACTTCTTTTGCGCACAGAGGTTTTCTGCCTTTCCAGGGGTTAAATACTGACAATATTATTTAATCTTCATCAAAAAGTCTTGGGTTTTATTAGAAAACTTGCTTTGTGGATACAACGCATCAAAAACACAATGTTAAATCATTTGTTAGAGTGGAAAAAATTTTAGAAGGAAATAATTAAACTCTTCCTTTGGATATATCTGCAAATATCTGTTCTCATTTGTCTTCTCTCAAACAAGAATACGAAGATTACTTTCCCGAAAATCCATTTTTATACAAAACCAATACAGAACATTTGCCAGCAAAATTACAAGAGGTTTTGAATGAACTTTAAACAGATGGAGGCCTAAAATTGAAGCTCCAAAATACACTTCTAACAGACTTCTGGATTCAGATTAAAGAAGAATATCCGGATTTACCAAATATTGCGCTAAATATGTTGATTCCATTTTCCACTTCGTATTTATGCGAAGCAGAATTTTCAGCCTTAGTAGCTATGAAGAGTAAGTACAGGATACAACTGGATGTTACATCGAACCTGCTAACAAAAAACATAAAACCAAATATATCTCAACTTTGCAAAAGAAAACAGGCGCAAGATTAAACTCAAGAACATTGCCACCCGAGTCACGTATATATAAAATGTAACTGTCTTTTTTTCAATAAAAAGTGTTAAAACGCCTTAAATTTGCCTTATTTAAAAATTACTCAAACTTTATCTACCAAGTGGTCCGCGGTAAGTAAAATAATAATTGTGGCTGTCCGTTGGTGAGAAGAGAACCGCTGCTCTAGCACATTAAGGGGGGACACTACTGAGTTTGATTTTTTTTTTATTTTAAATTCAATTTGTTTCATTTTTGGAAGGATTGTTTGTTATGCTAATAAAAAGGTTTATACAAATGTTGACGTAAATTGGTTGTAAAGTTTTTGATAATTGATTAATTTTATGGAAAAAAGTGCATTTATTTAAAAAATTCCTGCCTCACCAATTTTTGAGCTTTCACTTTCAAACTTCTACAGAATACACATAATATTTATGTATATAAATCGTGGTAAGCACAATTTATTTGAGCATTTTTGATATATTTTTTTAAATTTTCAAATTTGGAGATTTCTGTTTTTTTATTATTTACAATTTTTACAGGTTGGTAAGCACTGATACCCAAAAGTTTTCATCTTATCTTAAAATTAATACTATAATTGGTGTAAAACATAGATATAAACTTATAGTAATATTTGTAAGCAAATCAAGCCAAAACTGATGCACAGTGAGCATTTTATTTGCTAAAAATATTAGTTTTTAGAAAATAGCATTTTTTGTACATACAGTGCTATAAAAAATATTTCTCCAACTCAGAATGCCCCTGCTTTATACATTTCCCCTTCCCTCTGTATCTTTCTCTCTTCCACTGCAGTCTTCATCATTTTTTCTTACGTTGAGGATTTCTCCTTGATTCCATGCATTTCAGTTCACTCTTCCGTTTTCGCCTTGTGTCGCAATCCACACTGATTTTATGAGCACTGGCAGTAATTGCTACCCCAAAAAGGTCCATTTTTATTTTCTGGCATCCAAGTGCTCCCAAATTAAACTTATAACTTAGAATATAAATATAGGAAGGGAATTTGCAATATTCCCTGAGGAGAGGAATAAATATTCTAATTTTTATGGTAGAACTATGCTAATCGATCATATTTCTTCGAATCTTACAAAAATACTGGCGTCTTTGTTTTTAGGCGTTCCTTACCAGGGAAGCGGTAACAGACGAACGCCTTATGGGTACACATGGTCCGTCCGTCCGGAAAGGTGTACTCCATGTCGGAGTACACAGAGTTACCAAATGTGTTCTGTGAGATTTCACGATGTTCTCAACATTTTTCGCTCAGATGACAATTTAACAAGAAGCAAGCGAGGTACGTTGTAAAATACATGTTGGTCTTCATGTAAAGTAGTCTTCATTATTGTCCGATTTTAACCGAAATTGGAATTGATAAATTAAATATAACAAAACTAAAATTGATGGAATGATATGATCCGAAGATCCTATGCAGACAGGCATAAGCTGTGAAAGTTGGAACAATTTTTGAAACGAGAAAAAAGTCTGCTATGACAGGGAATTGAATCCGGGTCTTCCACTTGCCGGGCGGATATTCTACCTCTGAACTATCGTAGCAGAACATTTTCTCTCGTTTCTGAACACGGATGTTTTTCTTTGGTGGGACGGGAACTAGCCAAGCTAGTATCAAACTGCCCCAACAGATGTCCTCTAAGAGAATCATCGAAAGAAACTCCTCCCTCTCAAATGGTGAGATTGCCAAACATGAAATTGATGGAATGATATGATCCGAAGATCCTATGCAGACAGGCATAAGCTGTGAAAGTTGGAACAATTTTTGAAACGAGAAAGAAGGAAAGGAAGATGAAAGCGCCGGATGAGAAACTGGGAGGCCAAACAGAGGGCAGATGGATGGAATGCAGAAAGCAGCGATAAATGGAAGAGTGGAGTTGGAGGTCATTTGATTGGAGAGAGATGGAGAGGAGGGAATGAAAGGGAAGACAAGTTCGGAGGGAATGACAGCGAATTAAGTCGCACAGAGAAAGAAAGCAAACGAAAAATTACAGTTGTGATGATATGTCCATATATTTCTCTATGAATGCACTTACAATTAGTAAATATTACTGTTTAAATTTCAGTGTGTTTATAGACACATTCAGTTTCCATAATACACTCAGAACCATCGGGAATAAATATGACGTTAATTAGAAGATTTCAGCTCCGCTAGCCTAACAGCCCGTCAAAAACAGAAAGAGATAATGTTGAATGCATAACAGTTGAAGTGTTTTGTTTTTATAATTTTACGCTATCTTTGGGAAATTTCACCATACAATGTCATCCCTTTCAATCCATGTCCTAATACTGAATCTGCTGTAAGCAAGAACATCTTTCTTATCAAAAAATAATAACTTTGCGCAAAATATGAGCAAAAAATTGTCTGAATAGCTGAAAAATGGCTCATGTTAACTAGATAGGACCACATCCGAAACTGACCGCTGTACAGACCTCACAACTGTCATTAACTCAGATTAGGACTGCGGAACTCGGGGGTTCAAACCGAGACCAAGCTGACGCACATCCAACCTGAGGTCGAACCAAGGAAAAAAAGCATAATTTTCACTTTTTCGGAGATACTTCGAGATACTTGGAATTCTGGCTCTCGAAGAGGACGGACGTGCCTTTCACTCCCTCCTGCGAGCGCTGACCAGCCTGCGAGCGACACCTGTAGTAGTAGCATTAGTTTAGCAGTAGCCGTATTGTTGTGTTAAATTGAACCAGTATTTCTTTCCTTACTTATTTTTATTACCTATATTTATCATCTTATTTCGTTATTTGTGTTGTAGTTTAGTTAATTTATATCTGAACAAACACTGTACTCATCCTTCTCTTGCCATATCGTAGTAGCTAATAGCTTCTCTCAACCAATCCATCCGTAATATTTTCATAATTTTATTTATAGTAGCTTATTACCTTCTCCGTTCTTAACTATTTGTCCTTGCGTTCGTATTACTTTAGTTTCTAGATCTACGTTGCTCTTGTGCTAAACATTCTTGCCTGTTTTATAACGTTGTTTGCGTAATGAATCACTCTATCCCTTTCAATTTTTACCTGCGTTCGACCCTATATTTTAACCTTGAGGCCAGTCATCGATGTAGTTAACCGAGTATTTACATTAATTTTAATATGATTTATCTATAGTACAGATTAGTTAAGAGGATAGGATGGCTGCTCCGAGGACTCCTGTTCTCACCAACTTGAGCGACGCTGGTTGCGAGGCCATGAGGTCTCGGATCACGGAGCTGGAGAGGGTGGTTGCGGACATCCTTCAGAGCGTGGAAAGATCGGTGGCAGCCTTGGCGCGTGGGAGCAGAGCGAGTTCTTCCCTGAGAGCAAACCGCGCCAAAATGGCGGTTCGAGTTCGCCTGGGTGCGGAAGCAGGTAGAGCGATCGGAGAGGACCCTGGCTCCACCTCGCGGGTCGAGAGTCCTCCGGTCCGAAAGCCCGATGAGTGGTGTGTGGTGTCCATTCGGGGGGATAGTGGGGTGGTGCTGCGGAGGCAGGGAGTTGGGAACGCTTCAGTGGACCCCCATCCTGTTAGTAATCGGTTTGCGATGTTATCGGAGGACGACTCCACTGCCGTTACGCCCGCACCCGCTCCCGTCTCCTTGATGGGGAAAGGGCCAAAGGGGAGCTCGGGGATAAGAGGGGGCTGTTATTGGTAGGGAGCTCCAACTTCCGGCATGTGGTAGCGCCTTTAATGTCAAGGGCCCGCCGGGAGGGATTTCATGAATGGGTGTTCTCCAGGTGTATACTAGGAGGTTCGGTGCCCCAGGTGACGAAGGAGTTCAGGGCGTCGGTATTGGGCAAGGGTTGCTCCCCGCTGCGGGTGGTGGCCCATGTTGGTACTAACGACGCTTCGAAGCGCGGGTCCGAGGTGTTAAGTTCTTTTAATGACATCGCCACTGAGGATGCTCGTGTCCAAGAGGAGTCGGGTGCTGATGCGCGGATTACTATCTGTAGCACTGTTCCTCGGACGGACTGCGGTGCTATGGTTTGGAGCCGAGTGGTCTGGCTGAACCGTAGGCTGTGGGACTTCTGAAGGAGATCTTTCCTCATGAATATAGCGTTTCTAAAAAAGATCGATGTATCCGGTCCGGAGGTGGAATCTTTATAGCAGTAAGCAATAAATAAGTAAGGTAAAGTTTCAGCCTTATAACTTGCAGCGTAGTGTCTAAGCATCTACCAATTTGTGTAAACTTTAAGAATTTATAACTGCCAAACAAATAAAATATCAAAATTTCTATAATCTCTATTTCGTTATTTTACAAATCCTACCTCTGAAAAATTTTTAGCACCGTAGCACATTTGGAAATACATAAACTTTGAAAATTTGTTTAAGCAATTGCGAATTTTTAGCGGTCGCATTGTTGCACTTTTTTAAGATTTTCGTTTTTTCTAGTCGGTTTTGCACAAAATCCTAACTAAGAAAAAAATTTCTAACCTCCATCTCATATGAAAGTGCCTAAACATTAGTATCCTCCTATATGTATTTTATATCCTCCTCCTCCTCTGTAAGAAACGTCTATATTCTAGTAGAAGGTGCTTGCATACTGCAAACATTTCATCTTGACCTTGAAAAAACATTCATTTTTTAGAGAGATATTTCATCATGGGACATATTTCTTTAATTCAAAATATTTCTCCTAGGGACCAAATTTCTTTTTTTCCTTATGGAAAAATAATGGAGTAAAACAATTGCTAATTTCTGCAATTTTATGAATATTATACGTTTTCCACATTGGGTTAATAATGCCACACATATATGCCAAATGTAATATTTATAGCACATTTATAAGTGAAATAATATTTATCTAATTATTTAAATCTAAATAATTTTTAGCAGCCTCAATAAGAATTTCATAGATGCAATGAAATGTTTTTTCGTTTAAATAGACTAAACTCTAAATAACTTGAAAATTTCACCTCTCTAACTTGCCCCGTCGTATCTAAACATTTACCCATTTGTTTAAATTTTTAGAACTTATATCTGCCAAACAAATTAAAATATCAAAATTTGTATAATCCATTTTTCGTTTTTTTACAAATTCTACCCATAAAAAAATTGTTTAAACAATTGCGAATTTTTAGCGGCCGCATTGTTGCACTTTTTCAAGATTTTCGTTTTTTCTAGTCGGTTTTGCACAAAATCCTACCTAAGCACTCCTCCTCTGTAAGAAACGTCTATATATAATGATATCATCTTTTTCAGACCTTTTTTCGTAAAAATGATATTGCACAAAAAAAAGGGTAGTTTATTCTCGACGATTTTTAGAAAAACTTGATTTTCTCAAAAATGACTAATAGAATTTGATTAAAATCATTGTAGTTGTAGATCCTGATATTACGTAAGCCATATTTCTCAAAAAATCGCCATATGGTGTCCAGTGACATTACAATTTACACTAAGCAATCTTACCTAAGCCCTATGACTTCATGCCCTCGCTGAGATCCACTCAAAACCTTACTACAGCCTTAAAGTTAAACTAAATCGAATAATATCCCATATTTGTGGAAAATATCATTCCTAAAAGACATTCTGAAGAGTTAAACAATATTGCGCAAAAAAATAAAGAATACTATATTATTGGATATTTTGAAAAATCGATTTACTCAAAAATGGATTTAAGGATTTTGATTAAAATAAATACAATCGTACAGCCTGATTTCACAAATAGTCATCATCATCATGCTTCTGTCGAAAGACAGGTTTTAACTGAGTCGCTGCCTCCATTTCTCTCTCTCCCTAGAAGCCTCTTTTATACCTCTATAAGTATTATATCCCTGCTTTATATTATCTAATATTCCTATTCTTTTTCTCCCTCTTCCTCTTCTTCCACTAATTTTTCCTTCTAAGATCGTCCTTTGTAAACACTGTCTTCTCAATATGTGCCCTATCCAATTTGCTTTTCTTTTCCTGATTGTTTTTATTAGCGTCCTTTCTTCTCCCACCATTTCTAATACTTCTTCGTTTCTCTTCCTCTCTGTCCATTTCACTTTCATCATTCTTCTCCATACCCACATCTCAAAACTTTCTAAATATTTTTCCTCATTTCTACTTACCGTCCACCTCTCTGCACCATAAAGAGCTATGCTCCATATGTAGCATTTTGCTAATTTCTTCCTTGTTTCTAAATTTATTTTCTTGCTTGTGAGAAGCTCCTTCTTCTCGTTAAATGCTACTTTTGCCATTGCAATCCTACTTCTGATGTCCTGTGTACTACTTCCATCCTGCGCTAAAATACTGCCAAGATATTTGAAACTACTTACTTGTTCCAATTTTTGGCCATTTACCATTATATATAATTCTTTATGTTCCTTTGAAACCACCATGACTTTCGTTTTTTCTGCATTGATCTTCATTCCATATTGTTGGCCAACCTCCACTAGTCTGTCTGTCATCCTCTGAAGCTCTTTCTCGCCTTCTGCTATTAAGCCCTGATCATCTGCGTATTTAATGGTGGTAATACTTTCACCTCCTATCTTAAATCCTTTCTCTTTCATCAACGCTTCTTCTGTTATTGTTTTTTCATAAATATTTAATATTGCTGGTGAAATAGGACATCCCTGTCTCACTCCCCTCCCTATTGAAGCACTTTCTCTTTCTTCTCTTTCAATCCTGACTAATCTTTTAATCAAAGTAAAGGTTTTTAAGCAGTCTTTTATCTCTCCAATCTATTCATATTTTGTTTAAAATAACCAGCATTTTATCCTATTTTACTCGGTCAAAAGATTTCTCCTAATCTAAAAGCCAAAAATACATACCTTTATTGACTTCTAGCACTCTTTCTATCATCATCCTCATACATCCTATAGCATCATTAGTTCCTCTTCCTCTTCTAAAACCAAACTGATTATCTTGCAGCTACTTTTCTATTTTATCTTCAATTCTTTTGGTTATTATTCTGGTTAGAACTTTAGTTGTATGAGAAATTAAACTAATAGATCTGTAATCCTTACAACTTTTTGCATTGTTCTTTTTCTCCAGTGGTACCATTACAACATCTAAAAAATCTTCAGGCCATATGCCAGTATCATATACTTGGTTAAATAATTTTGTTAGTTGCTAAACTGCTTTCGACCCCAAAACCTTAAGAACGTCCACTGGTATATCATCACTCCCAACAGCCTTCCTTCTTTTCATGTCATCAATTGCTCTTTTAACTTCAGACTCGAGAATACTTGGTCCTAGCTGATATTTTTCCATATCCTCTTTTTCATTTAATTCAATATTTCTTGTCTATCCTTCTTTGTGATAGAGCACCTCAATGTATTCTTTCCAGACATTCTTTACATTGTTTGTCTCCGAGACTATTTAACCACTTTTGTTCATAATTCCTTTACGTCCTATCTTTCTTGCTTTTTTCTTGAATAGTTCCCTTGCTTTGCTATTCATGAGGTCTGTTCTACAAATTCTTTCACACTCAACAATCTCCTCGCATTTCTCATTTATCCACTGTTCTCTGGCTTTATCTGTTTCCCTTTTTAAAGCATTATTTAACTCCTTGTACTTTCTTTGGCCTTCTTCAGTGTTTATGTTCTTCCACTTTCTTCGCTCTTCCATTTTTTGCAGCATGGCTGCTGTGATCCAGGGTTTTTTGTTTCTTCCACCCGTTATCTTTCCTACCTTCATTTCCATTACCTCTTTAATGTTGCTATGGATATATATCCACACCTCATCTACATTCATCCTATTTTCTTCAGCTCTCTCCCCCAACCTTTCCTCCATCTCAGTCATGATAGCCTCCTTGTTTTTAAGGAGTTCCTCTACATCTACATCTACAGTTTAAACTGCAAGCCACCGCAAGGGTGTGTGGCAGGGGGTGTATTAACACCAAAGGGGAAAACTCCAAAATTAGGCCTGGGTTTACGCCCCTACGCGAGGTTACTTTTGATCGCAAGTTTTATTCTGCTTAGCTATCGTTCTAGGGAAAAATGAGCCTTTGTATCTCTCTGTCCTACAGGCTATCTCTCTTATTTTACGAGGATGGTCCATTCTACCGATATAGGTGGGAGTTCTTATTATTTCTTCGACGTCGCTGGAGAAAGTACTCTTTCTAAATATTTCAAGAACTTTTAACCTAGCACGTGATCGGCGCTCAGCTAGTGATTCCCATCCTAAGTCCTGTATCAAGCCTGTAACGCTTTTATTTCTATCATAACAATTTGTGACGAATCTAGCAGCTTTTCGCTGCACTTTCTCTAACTCGGCGATTAATCCTTTCTCGTACGGATCCCATATGCTCGACGCATACTCTAGCAGCGGTCTAACTAAAGAAAAGTAACATGTCTCTTTGACTTTTTCTTCGCTTTTACCTACTATCCGTTTGATGAATCCTAGTTTCTGCTTAGCTTTCCCGGATATATTTCGTATGTGTGTGTCCCACGAGAGGTTACTTGTTAAAATGACACCTAATTATTTGACGGATTCGGCTAATTTTAGATGTACGCCTTCTATACTGTAATTCATCGCCTCAATTTCTTTGTTTCTCCTGAATCTCAAGACGGAACACTTACCTAAGTTAAGCTCTAATTGCCACTCTTTACACCACTCGAGAATTGCGTGTAGGTCGTTAGAAAGTAATGCTTAATCAGCAGGACTGTTAATCTCTCTGTAAACTACCGTATCATCCGCGAATAACTTGATTTTACTTGTAATAACATTATCTAAGTCATTTATGTATATAAGGAATAATAAGGGACCGATGACACTTCCCTGTGGAATGCCGGAGGACACTCTGATCGAATCTGACTTAAATCCATCAATGACTACCATTTGTTCCCGATCATTTCCATTACTTGTTAGCTCTTATGTTTCTCTTAACGCTCTTGAGTCTACATTGTGTATTTGCCACCAAAAGGTTGTGGTCGAAATCGATATCTGCTCCTGGTAGTGTTTTCACATTTTTAATGCTATTTCTAAATCTTTCATTGATTAGTATGTTATCTATCTGGTATCTTCTCTGGTCTCCTGGGCTTCTCCATGTGTAAAGCCTCCGCTGGTGATGCTTAAACCATATATTAGTTAAAATCAATCTATTTGTATGGCAGAATTCCACAAGTTTCTCCGCTCTTTCATTTCTCTTTCCTAGTCCATATTTTCCCACTATGTTATCTTCCTGTCCCTCTCCGACTACACTGTTCCAGTCTCCCATTACTATGGTGGTGATCCTTCCTTTTCCCTCCTCCTCTAATATCTCCATAATCTGTTCATACATTTCATCTGCTTCGTCGTCGCCAGCATTAGTTGTTGACATATACACTTGAATCATAAGCATTCCCACTGGCTCCATCTGAAGTTTTACGGCTATTAATCTATCCTTAACTGTCACTACCTTGCTAGTTCTTTCAGCCATATCTTTTTTCATTATAATCCCCACTCCTCTTTCCTTTTTCTCTCCTCCCGAGTAAATAATCTTAAATTCGTCTGAATTTATCTCGCCTTCTCCTTCCCACCGAACTTCACTAAGACCTACTATACCTACATTATTCCTTCTCATTTCCCTTTTAAGTACTCTAGTTTATCCCCTGAATTCATAGTCCTAACATTCCATGTGCATATTCTTAATTTCTCACTACTTGCTTTCTTATTAATGCTACATTTCCTCTGTGCATCCCCTAGGGAAGTTCCCACCCAGAGATTCGATTGGGGAACAATTTTACCTCCGGAATATTTGACCCCAGAGAGATCCATAGAGGTGCAAATAGTACTAAGTCATATATCCCAAAAAATTACCAAATATTGATCAGTGGCATTATAATATACGCTAAACTACAGTTAACTTTGAATTATAAATATAAGTGTACGCAGTGGACCATACGTATATGAGAAAGTTTGTGCAATGTATATTGCGCCGTTTATTCACTTTTAAAACACATCCTAACAAACAGAAGACAGAGTTTTAATTTGAAATTTGTAAAAAAGCAACTTGTCTCATGTAAGAGTTCTTAATTTGAAGACGTTATCAAAGCTATCGCAATAATATCTTATTGAAATTTTATACCTAATCCATATAATAGCAATATTTGGTTTAATACTTATTTTCGTTCCATTGTGCCATTTCGCGTGTCTATTTCACATTTTATAGTGCCTGAACTTCCGGACTCTACTGATGAAGAAAGATTTTTTCATAAAAAACGTAACATTTTTATGCTCATAAGAAATCTGTGCATGAAAAACACGTCTATTTAAAAATCCAAGGTAAGAAAATGAAGTTTCATTCTTTTAGGCATTCTTTAGATATGCTCTCTAAGTTGTGCGATTATTATATATATTTTTCAAGTACAAATCAAAAATATATTATTCAAATGGAGGAGTTTAATGGTAATGGGTTCCAACTCGGGGCGTTATATTATTTCGTACCGTGATTACTTATAAGCCTCTTTAGGTGTGTATTTTTAAAACCAAAAGAAATACTAAAATAGATTCTGCGATTCCGAGTAATACGAAATTCTTTGGGGTTTGAAAACATATATTATGTGTTTATATATATATATATATATATATATATATATATATATATATACACACACACTAGGATGTCCGTTGCAGCTTCGCTTGCAAAAAAAAACAATAAAAATTGGTTATATACAGTATAACCTCGATTATCTCTCACACTCTTATTCGTCACTTTCTGTTAATCGTCACCCAACTAGATTTTTTTTTCGAAGTTTCAGCATACATTCATATTACCTACTAAGGACTACATTCACCCATGTAAAATTTTGGTTATGTAATGTTTACGTGTATACAGGGCCGGCAGAATGGGGAAGCAAAAAAGGCAACTGTCTAGAGCGTCAGATATTGAGTGGCGCCATGAAGAGCCAATGTTTTGATTTCACAGCACAGTACAATGTACATCATTAATAGAAAATCTGAAATGGACATCGTTAGAGGAACGTAGGCTGCAGGCTAGATTTAAACTACTGGAAAAATTTATGTCGGAGGGACTAGCGAAAGTGGTAGTAGGACTCATCAGAAGCCCGACGTATCACGAAAGGCAGGACAGTGAGGATAAGATTCGCGAGATCTACTGTAGAACGGAGCGATATAGAGGATCGTATTTCCCTAGGACGATAAGAGAACATAAAAGGAAAAGATAACGTAGGAAAACTATAGACCCTTGGTGCACTGCACCCCCTGCCATCCACCAAATAGGTGACTTTCAGAGTATCATGTAGATGTAGACGTATTATGATATATATATTGTTTTCTAAAGGGGAGAATGAAATTTCTAACAAAAACTACGAGGCTAACTAAGAGTTAACTATTACGGTAAAGAAAATGAAAACTATAACGTAGATGTTATAACAAAACTAATTAGGTAACTTAAACGAATGTTGAAGATAATTACCGAAGGATATCAATAGAATAAATAAATTGTTAGTTCTACTTAACACTACAGCTACTCTAATACTACTGCTACTCTAGTCGCTCGAAGATTCGTAAGAGCTCGCAGGAGCAAGTGAAAGGCACGTACATTCAATTCAACAGCCAGGTAAAGATTGTACCTGTACCTTTGGTATTTTTCTTGCTTCCTAATAAAACTGTTAAAGTGTATATAGAGACTTTTCAATATATAGTCTTCGAATGCTTTGAACTCCAGTTAAGTCTTTCACTAAATATAGCGTACATACATACGCCAATTTCGGGAAAGCTACTGTAAGTACAGACAGTCCTAAGTCTTTAAAAAATGGGAATGAAAATTATGTTTAGTGGTGGGACTGAGTTGGTATGTTTTTTTGACCGCAGGACTGAATTAGTGTGCACCGATATCACGAGGCGCCATGACACCATTATCATCTCATTTCAACTACCATGAGATATAATTTCGTCCCGCTTGATTGTCTCGTTTCCTTAACAATAACATGTGGATACATCAATATTGATGCCAACGCTACTGATAGAAAAATATCAATTCCAACTTTCCGCCCAGCAAATATAGTCCCGCTCCGATAGATATGCTCTTCCTGCAGATTTCTTTCCGCATCTGTACTGTGACTCCCTCGTTATCCCCTTTAATGAACGAAATAATTTGTATATAAAACCAATCGATTGCATTTTGTTATGTAAATTTAACTGACATTTGACCTGTTAAGATTTTTGAGATGATAAAAAAGGATAAAAATTTGAATAAGGCAAATAGAAAAACTCTTAAATAAGATTGAAAATACCTTTGGCTACTTTATTGTAATACTGTTAAATTATTCATGAAATTTATAAATTAATTTGTAATTAAAATAAACAAATGAAAGTGTACTGTCTCTTTTCTAAACATTTTTATTTCAAATATAAGGCTTAGAATATCTAAAAATAGCAAAATTCCAATTGCCCCGTTATTTCAAAATGTCTCGAATTTTCTCCTTCAAAACTCATTTTGTCCTGGTTGTGACGATCGCATCTGATCGCCCTATTCACATGGGGTCTCCCAACAGAATATAAACTGGAACATACGG
This sequence comes from Tanypteryx hageni, assembly GCA_028673005.1. Taxonomy (NCBI): domain Eukaryota; kingdom Metazoa; phylum Arthropoda; class Insecta; order Odonata; family Petaluridae; genus Tanypteryx; species Tanypteryx hageni. The sequence goes on along the minus strand of CM054115.1, from coordinate 191,118,501 downwards.
AGGGTCGAGATAAATATCTTAATAAGTTGGTTGAACTTGACCATTGATCTTTAAAATCTATTATTTTTAAAGCATTTAAAAATTTAGTTTCACATTTTTATATTTCAAGCGCAAAAATCAAGCAGAACGAAACCAAAACTCATGGTAGTTGGAATGAGAACATAATGGTGTCATGTCACCTGATATATAAGAGCGTTTAAATGTGGCAGAAATCGCTGGAAAATTATCAACTTCCTTAATATTTGCCGTAGAAAACCGTTTAAAAGATGTGCATAGTCGAGAAATTACGTACAGCGTTAAACAGAGATGCATTCTCATCATAAATGTATTAAAAAAGTTTTCATTAATTCGTGCTTAATCATCCCTGCGGTTATGGGATACTCCGCTGGGAAATGTGAGCTTGGGTGTCGAGGAAGGGGCGCACATCTCAGGACTAGAGGTATCTTACGGCCTAATGACAGTTCAAGGGATTGGCCTTCGCGAGGGCCCCGTCTATCTACTTTTATCCTTGGAAAATGTGTATTTATTGAAGATGTTGACGTACCAACTAACTTACGAGCCTAAATTTATGATTTGCTTAATCTCTTGCTAAAAAATATTCTTCTTAACGCCCATTTTCACCGCTATTACTAACCATAAAGTTTTTTAATGTGCCAAAACATTGTTTTTAGTAATTATGATAAAAATTACTTAATAATAAAAACGATCTTTTATTAATAATATATTTAAATACTACCGTTGCTTATAGACGTCTTTGAGTAATTGCTATTAAAAATAATTTTCATTAGATTTTTAGTACCATTTAGATTGGAGTAGGGCGCAAAAAATGTTTGTCTAGGGCGCCAAACTGCCTTGCGCCGACCATTCTTGTTTATGCCATTATTTTTGCAGTTCATAAAAAAAATTCGTGTTCACTTCTCGAAAATGATTGTCGGAAAAACATTACACGTTTTCGCATACACAAACAAATCTCCGAATTAACACCACCATTTTTTCTGTTTGTCACTTAAAATTTTCTTTCAGTTTTGAAAGGTATGTGATAAGTTCATATTTTCTATATAAATATGGCAGAAAACGACCTTCTATGTTAAAGGAAAGGCAAAAGTGCTTCCAATTTAACAGAAATTTTCAGTGTTGCAAAAATTATCATTAACGATTTGTAGCGGGATAGTGACAAAATAGAGGATTCGCTAAGCAAAATGGAAGAGAACTGTAGAATCGTAATTCGATGGAAAACGATAGTCTTTACCAGGCTCTTGAAGACGTACGTGACTTTCACTCCCTCCTGCGAGCGCTGACCAGCCTGCGTGCGACACCTGTAGTAGTAGCAGTAGTTTTGCAGTAGACGTAGTGTTGTGTTAAGTAAAACCAGCATTTCTTTACTTATTTATTTTAATTACCTATTTTTATAATTTTTAACATCTAATTACATTATTTGTGTTGTAGTTTAGTTAACTGATTTCTGAACGAAACGCTATATTCATTCTTCTCTTGCCATATCGTAGTAGCTAATAGCTTCTCTCAACCACTCCATCCGTAGTCTTTTTGTAATTTATTCATAGTAGCTATATATAGCTTCTCCGTTATTAACTATTTGTCCCTGCGCTCGTATTTCTTTAGTTCCTAGATCTACATTGCTCTTGTGGTAAACATTCTTGCCTGTTTACTAACGTTGTTTGCGTAGTGAATCATTCTATCCCTTTCACTTTTTACCTGCGTTCGACCCTAGAATTTAACCTTGTGGCCAGTAAACGAGGTAGCTAACTGCGTATTTACGTTAGTTTAAATAAAATTTATAGATAGTACAGATTAGTAAAGAGAATAGGATGGCTGCTCCTGGGACTCCTGTTTCCTCCTTCTAACGCGTCGCTGGTTGCAAGGACATGAGGTCTCGGATCACGGAGATGGAGAGGGTGGTTGCGGACCTCCTTCAGAGGGTGAAAAGGTCGTAGGCAGCCTGTGCGCGTGGGAGAGGTGCGGGTTCTTCCCTGGGAGAACCGCGCCAAAATGACGGCTCGGATTCGCCTGGGTGCGGAAGCCGAGAGAGCGACGGGGAGGCTCCTGGCTCCTTTACGCGGGTCGACGGTCCTCCGGTCCGGAAGCCCGATGAGTGGTGTGTGGTGTCCACTCGGGGGGATCGTGGGGTGGTGATGCGGAGGCAGGGAGTTGGGAACATTTGGGTGGACCCTCTTCCTGTTATTAATCGGTTTGCGGTGTTATCGGTGGACGACTCCATTGCCGTTACGCCCGCACCCGCTCCCGCCTCCTTGGTGGGGACCGGGCCCAAGGGAAGCTCGGGGGGAAAGAGGGAGCTGTTAATGATAGGGAGCTCCAACGTCCGGGGTGTAAAAGCGCCTTTACTGTCAAGGTCCCGCCGGGAGGGAGTACATGAGCGGGTGTTCTACAGGTGTATACATCTACATCAACATTATACCCTGCAAGTCACCTTTTTGGTGGATGGGTGCAGTGCAGTGCACCAAGGGTCCATAGTTTTCCTGCCTTACCTTTTCCTATTATGGTCTGTTATCGTTCTAGGGAAAAACGATCCTATATATCGCTCCGTTCTACAGTCGATCTCGCCAATCTTACCCTCGCTGTCCTGCCTTCCAATCGGCGTTGCCTCTGACTCCTAATCGCGGGGTGAGGGTCCTCGGGCTGGGAAATCCAATGAGTGGAGAATGGTGTCCACTCGGGGAGATCGTGAGATGGTGCTGCGGAGGCAGAGATTTGGGAATGCTTCGGCGGACCCTCTTCCTGTCAGTAATAGGTTCGACGTGTTGTAGGAGGACGATTCCACGGCCATTGCGCCCGTACCTACTCCTGTCTATTCGATGGAGGCCGGGCCAAAGGGGAGTCGGGTTGGGAAGGTAGCTCTAACGTTCGGCGTGTGATGGCTCCCCTGTTATCCAGTGCCCGCCGGGAGGGAGTTGAAGACCGGGTTTTCTCTAGATGAATATCAGGAGGCACGGTGCCGCAAGTGACTAACACGGTGATAGAAGCTGTAGTGGCGACAGGTTGCTCTCGGCTGCGGGTGGTGGCCCATGTTGGGACTAACGACGACTCGAAGCGCGGGTCTGAGGAGATTTAAGTTCATTTAAGGACTTGGCTTCTGAGGTTGCTCGTGTCTGAGAGGTGTCGGGTTCCGATGTGCGGCTTAATGTCTGTAGTATAGTCCCTAGGATTGATCGTGGTTCTGAGGTTTAGAGTAGGGTTGACGGTCTGAATTGAAGGCTGTGGAATATTTGTCGGGACTTGGGGGTAGACTTCGTCGATCTACGGCCGAATATCGATCCGTGCAGGGCACCACTTGATCACTCTTGTGTTCACTACACGCCTGAATCGACTCAGAGAGTAGCGCGTAGGAATCTCGAGCAAAGAAGAGATTTCAAAAATAGAGACTTGGCCAGGGTGTAGGTCAGTTTTGGGTAAGGGGATAATCGATGCGTTTGCAGAAAATAAGAATTCCGATAGATTATCTAATGATAAAATATACTCCGAACGTGTGTTAAATGCACTTACCTTGCAGCACCAATTTTGCGTTAGGTCATTGATAGAATACTCCGTAAAGGGCGCGACGGGTCGCAATTCCAATTTTTATGCGATGCCAAACAGTCGTGTGAGTGATTGTGATGGGAGCGCATGTAGTTTTAGAGTGAAAGAGAGAGTCAAGGGTGAGATTGGTATGCGAAGTGATAGTGAGAAATTAAACTTCGTCGTACTAAACTTTCGCAGCATCCGTAGGAAAATTGCTGAGTTCGAGCATATTATTCGCAGTTTGCACGCCGACATCATGATAGGCACAAAAAGTTGGCTAACTGATGAGATTCAGAGTCAGGAGATATTTCCTAGAGACTATCGTGTCTATAGAAAAGATCGCGCTGATAGATCGGGCGGGACGGGGGGGGGGAGGTTTCATAGCGATTAGCGATAAGTACGATAGCAGAGAGATTCCAATAAGTGACGAGGATATCGAGAGTGTTTGGTGCCGCATAGGTAAAGATGGCTGCAAAAAGGTGTTCTTATGCTAGTTTTACAGGCCACCTAACGCTGTTGTAGATTGTATTTTAAATTTCGGGAAACAATTATCAAAGCTTAGGTGAAATTAACTTACACTTAATTGATTGGGAAAACCTATGTTTAAAGTCTAGAGGTAAAAAACGCGAATCCAGTGAGGCATTAATCGAAACATTCTGCGAACACTCTCACCTTCAATTAGTAAGAAAGACAGCGCGATCGGGAAACATATTAGATTTATTAGCAACTAACCTCCCAGAAAGAATAAACAAAGTCACCATTGAAGATGGGATAAGTGATCATCTGGCCGAATATGAAGAGTGTAAGTTGAAAACCGATAGGCACCCTAAGCCTCAACGTAAGGTTTAAATATTTGCTAAGGCAAACTTTTCAAGCTTCAGGTCGAGCCTACGAGAATTACTACCTGGCTTCCGTGATATGACCGAACGATCAGATGCTGAGTCGTCATGGGCACTATTCAAGGATATAATACTAGTTGGCATCGATAAGTACATTCCAATTAAAATGAATGTCGACAATAAAGACCCACGTTGGTACAATAAGCAAGTTAGGAGTGCGCTTAGGCGTCAGAGAATAAGCCACGCGAAAATAAAACATATGCCGTCTACATCACCATCATCATCATCTAGTGGTATATGGGCGTACGCTGTAGAGGTAACACCTTTTGTCAAGGACGATCACTTCAGTATGATGAAGCTCTCACTCATGGCTCCTTTCCAACCCGACTCCCCTTGAGCCCGGCCTCCATCGAAGAGACGGGCGTGGGTCGGGGGGCAATAGCGGTGGAGTCGATTTCCGACAACACCTCGAAACTATTACTCCGCAGCAGCAACCCATGATCTTCCCGAGTGGATACCACTCTCCACTCATCGGATTCCCCAGCCCGAGTACCATCAGCCCGCGGTAAGGATTCAGAGGCAACCCCGATCGTTCTACTGGCTACCGCGCCCAGGCGAACCCGAGCCGCCAATTTGGCGCGGCGAGTATTCAGGGATGACCCCGCACCCCCCACACGAACCAAGGCTGGCTCGGACCTTTCCACCCTCTGAAGGAGGTCTGCAACCACCCTCTCCAGCTCCGTGATTCGAGCCCTCATGGTCTCGCAACCAGCGGCGCACAATGAGGAAACGGGAGTCCTTGGTGAATCCATCTTAAACTCTTACATAATTTCTATACTAAAGCAAAAGAGTTACAATATATAAGCAAAAGCTTAAATGGTATAAGGCTAAAATATTTGGTCTGTTTTAATGCGGGGACGTTCTTCATGTAGCGTACGAGAAAGGATCAAACGCAAGTATAAAGTGAAAGACGTAAACAACACAAACAAGGTTAGATCACGCACAGGAGATGATAGTACACAACAACGAAAAATATAAATTCTATGGAGCGTAAAAATAAAACAACCTTACAAATGTAACGAGAATATGCCAATACACAATAAATATTATGATATAAATATTATTTTCTAAAGGGAGAATGAAATTTCTAACAAAAAACTACGAGGCTTAAGAGTTACGGTATTACGGTAGAGAACATAAAAACTATAACTTATATGTTATAACGAAACTAATTAGGTAACTTAAACGAATGTTAAATAAAATTACCGAAGGATAATAATAGAATAATGTTAATTGTTAGTTCTACTTAACACTACAGCTACTCTAATGCTACTACTACTCTAGTCGCTCGAATCTTCTTAGGACCGCGCAAGTGAAAGGCACGTCCGTTCACTTTAACAGCCAGGTAAAGAATATACCAGGAGGTTCCGTGCCCCAGGTGACGAAGGAGTTCAGGGCGTCGGTATTGGGCAAGGGTTACTCCCCGCTGCGGGTGGTGGCCCATGTTGGTACTAACGACGCTTCGAAGCGCGGGTCCGAGGAGGTGTTAAGTTCTTTTAAGGACATTGCCACTGAGGATGCTCGTGTCCGAGAGGAGTCGGGTGCTGATGCGCGGATTACTATCTGTAGCACTGTTCCTAGGATGGAATGCGTTGCTATGGTTTGGAGCAGAGTGCTCGGGCTGAACCGTAGGCTGTGGGACTTCTGTAGGGTCAATGGAGTGGACTTCGTTGACCTGAGGCCGTTTCTGAACGCATGTAGGTCATTCCTTAACGGTTCTGATGTGCTCTACATAGCCGATGCTACGGAGACGGTAGCGCGTAGAGTGATCGAGCATGATAGCGCTTTTTTAGGTTAAATTTAGGGAATGGTAATTATTCACCAAGCGTTGAGAGGCACGTCAATAGTAGTAATACTTCCGAACGTCATACCACTATAAACGTTAATTGAATTAACAGTATAATACATTCTAAGCGAAGAAATAGTCGACGTAATAGGGAGTACAAGGAGGCAGAAAAAAAATAATAACAGTTCAGCAGCGCGTTACGTAGTAATAGCGATTAACTAAAAGTCATCACGTTTAACTGTCGCAGCATTCGCAGGAAGAAGGCCGAACTTGAACATGTTATTCGTAGTCTGAGTCCTGACGTAGTGATAGGTACAGAAAGTTGGCTAACGGCGGACATAGCCAGTCAGGAGATCATTCCTTGTGACTATAGCGTTTTTAGAAAAGACCGATGTAGCCGGTCGGGAAGTGGAATCATTGTAGCAGTTAGCAATAAATACGAAAGTTACCCAATACAGATTAATGACGACAAAGTCGAAAGTGTTTAGTGTAGTGTGAAAGGTGGCTACTGTATAACTGTAAATATATGTGCCATTTTATAGACCACCTTATGCGAGCGTGGAAACTATTTATTATCTAGAGAAACAAGCGGCGACGCTAAGTTCCATTAATAAAGGTAAAGCCAATATAATCGGGAGCGATTTCAATCTTCCGTCAATTGATTGGAGGCATAATTGCTTTTATCCCGGTAGTACAGAGCGTGAATCTTTCAAGGCTATACTTGAAACTTTCGGCAAACACTCATTGTATCAGTTAGTGATATTTACCTCGAGATTTAATAATATATTAGACTTATTGGCCACTAATCTTCCTAAGCGTATGAATAAGGTATCTGTTGCTCAGGGAATAAGCGATCACAAGGCAGTGTACGTGGAGTTTCAGCTCAACATTAAGAAACACGTTAAGGTTAAAAGAAAGCTTTATATATTCGCCAAAGACGATTTCACTAGATTTAGGTCTTTCTGCGAAATATACTAAATGCTGCGAGGTAACAGATATTGAAGACGCGGAAGAATCCTGGTGCATGTTCAGAGATATGATGCGAGAGTGTATAGATAAATATATTCCAAGCTATCTGAAGCGTGAAAATGCAGAACCTAGATAGTATAACCAGGAAGTTAGGAGCACTCTTCGACGGCAAAGAAAATTCCACTCTGACGTAAATAACACATCTCAAAAGCTACGGTCGAACAAATTGCAACGTTAAGGCAGCAATACAAGGAAGCTCGCTCCATAACCAGAGTGTCAATGCGTAATGTGTCTAACAATTACAAAAAGAAGCTTTTACAGGATAACTTGAAAGAGAACCCGAAAGCATTTTGGTCATATGTCAGAGAAGTCCAAGGTAGAGGCCCCACTATTGCGTCACTAAGATCGTAAACGGGAAATTTATTTCACGATAGTGCTGGGAAAAGCAAACCTTTTAAACCAACACTTTCAGAAAGCTTTTACTCCTAATGACGATGCATGTGAAACCACTATTCCTATGCATCAGGGCGACTCGATGGAAGATTTGATATTTTCCGAAAATGGTATCGCGCTCCAACTTCATTCAGTTAAACCACATAAATCTCCTGGGCCGGAGGAAATACCTTGCCGAATATTGAAAGAGTTGTGTTAAGAAATCAAGCAGTACATAAAATGATATTCGAGAAATCCATTTCGGAAAGAGTGGTTACTAAAGATTAGAAAATGGCACACGTTACGCCCATCCATAAGACAGAAAGAAGCCCGAAAATTACAGGCCTATTTCCCTAACTTCATTATCGTTTAAGATACACATAATCTTTAGTTCTATAATGCGCTATTTAGATATTCACTCATTGCTTAGCGGATGCCAGCACGGATTCCGGAAAAGTAGATCATGCGAAACGCAGATCGGATTGTTCGTGGATGATTTGTTGCGATGAGGAGAGAAAAATACTCAGGTCGATGCCGCATTCATTGACTTCAGATAGGCGTTAGAAAAAAGATCTCATAAGAAATTAACTGCTAAGTTAGGATAATATGCTATCAATCCGGAAGTTGTCAGTTTGGTGAGAGATTTCCTCTAGAATAGAGAACAGATAGTTGTCATCGATGGGAAATACTCGTCTCCCGTTAAAGTTGCGTCGGGTGTTCCTCAGGAAAGTGTATTGGGTCCTCTGCTCTTCTTAATCTATGTAAATGATAACTGCTCGGTTGTTCGTAGTAAAATTAGGCTTTTTGCCAATGATACTGCTCTGTATAAAGAAATAAAAAACCAGGAGCACTATCAGTTGCTGCGTGAAGACATAACAGCCATTTCAGCGTGGTACAAAGAATGACAAATTGAAATTAATTACACTAAATGTGCCGCATTTACGTTCTGGAGAAGTAAAAACATAGAAGTTGGTTTCGAGTATAAAATAGATGGAATAAATATTCAAGCAGTCGAGTATGTAAATTATTTAGAAGTGACCATTTGTTGAGATCTTTCATGGAGCATGCACATTCGTCGAGTTATAGGCGCGGCCAACAAGATACTGGCTTTCATAGGTAGAACGGAACACTATAGAAAATGTACGCGAAACATGTTACTTACCACTGGTTACACCACAAGTGGAATACGCCTCATGCATGTGGGATCCGTACGAGAAGGGACATATAACTCAATTAGAAATAGGGCAGCGCAGACCAGCCAGGTTCGTAAAACAAATGTACGAACATTAGGAGAGCGTCACCTCATTATTGAGGGATTTTTAACTGGGTACCACTGGAGGATTGTAAATTGAACTCAAGGTTGCGGCTTCTGTAGAAATATAGATAGGAATGTCTAAAAGACGAGGTTGTAGGAATAATTGAAGCACCAACGTATATAGGTAGAAACGACCGTGACGATAAGATACGTGAGATCGATTGTAGGACGGACCGTTATCTAGGCTCGTTCTTTCCAACGGCATTACGAGATCACAATAGAAACTTTCAACCTGCGATAGACAATCGTTAGGTAGGGTAAGTTGCATTGCACCCCCTGCCACCCACCAATTTGGTGAATTGCAGGGTAACATGTAGATGTAGATGAAATGTGTCACTCACAACCAATTTGATATCGCAATATTTCGGTGATTCGTTCAACAACGGAGTAAAGGAATTCCTTTAACAAGGCCAATAATAATATAGAAAGCCGTAACTATGAATGCAAACCTGAATACAACCAATTTGATATTGTATTTCAGTCTCGTATATGTATTTAAAAAGAATCCTCAATTCTATTATTTCGCTTATTTATTTCACTTTTCATGTGGCCACGTACAAACAGAGGGGGGAGAGAGAGACGGGGGAGAGAGAGACGGGGGAGAGAGAGGGGGGAGAGAGGAGAAGGGAAAATGTAAACTTGGCCATAACCCGTAGTCAATCCTCAAACCTTAACAGAGGTAGAAAATCTGATTGTAAACTCGGCCGATCTCAGATAAATGTAGACCATCCCAAAATTTTGGATTGGTTTCCTGGACAAGTTGACTTTGTTCCCACCCGCAGTTTGTGTTAGGTAGTACACGCTGACTTTGTTACCACCTTTGGGTTGGGTATGAGTTCATTCGCTCTTTTTTTCGATATTTGTTATCATTTCTGCCTAAAATGCCTCTAAAGTATCACCAATTGCCAGTCGGAGAAGAAGCAAAATTATAACAAATACTGAAGAAATGAACGAATGAACTCATACCCAACCCAAGCCGCGGGAGGGAACAAAGTCAACGTGTGCAACTACCCTACCCAATCCGCAGGAAATCAGGCAAAACTAACTAACCCGGGTGGCCGAGGGTTACAGGGAATCCCCTAAAGCTAAGATGCATGTTTCCTTCATTCATTACCGGGACAGTACTACACATAGGGGAGGTGTTGTTTAGGCGAAGGATGATTCTTTGCCAAGGATAGGGCGAGAGAAACATTGATGGGAAATCCTACGACAGTCGATCGAGAGTACATCATTCTAGAACTCAGGTAGATTCGGCCGAGCTTACCTATCCCTTTTAAATCGGCCGAGTTTACATTATGGACTACCTGAAACTACTAATCGGTCGAGTTTAAAATCGCAGGGGGAGAGAGGGGAGGCAGAGGGGAGAGAGGGAGTGGAGGGAGGGGAAGAGTGTCGGAGATATAACTTGAAACAGCAGTGGTTCCCAAAATGGGGTCCCCGGGCTATGAGGGCGGCGGCGTCGAAAATGTTGGGAAGCCAACTTCGAGAAAGGGACCGCACAGAGGTTGTATTGGGAGGCAGTAAGCTGTGTTCAAAATTTTAAGTGATTTCAATGTAATTCGTGCATTTACCCACATTGAGACCGCCCAAAGGAGGGGTGGAGATATACATTTAGATAGACAGGCGGTTCCCAAATTGGAGTGTCCTGGGACTAAAAGCGGTCCGCGATAGCGAAAAGGTTGGGAAGCCCAACTCGGGAAAGGGACACGACCGAGGTGGCACTGCGAGTCCGTATGCCATGTACAAAATATGAAAAGGTTCCAATATAATTGGTGCATTTATCCGCATTAAGACGGCAAAAAAGAGGGGCAGAGAAACACCTTGAGATAGAGCAGCGGTTCCCAACTTGGGGTCCTCGGACTATAATCTGTTTCCGCTGCTCGTGCGGCTGGGACTCGAAGTATTCAGCCCGCGTTCGAGTTACTTCGCTTTGGCTACGAGGCTATGTTGCCAAGTGTCCAATTTTGAGTGAAGTTCTATGCTTCAATAGATCTGGATGAAGCACGTTCCAAATACGATTGGAAAATGTGATAAATCGTGTCAACAGCGCTCGTCAAGAAATTCTGAACGGAGAGGGAAATTTACGATTTCTTATTTGCTGGCATTTTCTTCCCCTCTCCCCACGGGGCTAACTGTATTCACGCCTTACCCGCACAAAATGCAGGAATGGACTATAAATGCGGTACGCAGGGATGAGAAAAATCGGGAACCACTGAGATAAAGGACAACTTTCGCTTTTCAGGTAGCAAACGACACTCGTTCCGAAATTAATTATATAGATATGTGCTTGTGTGTATGTGCCTGTGCGTGTGTGTAAAGTAAATACAAAAGTAATTAATAACGCATTATGATGTCTTAGATGCCGTTGAGCATTGAAAAAGGCCACGCTGACCTAAAAGACCAAACATTAATATATTTTCTGAAGGGTAAAAATTTTGAAAACATTCTTTAATTTCATAAAGCATAATTTAGTTTATTTTCGTGAAAATAGGCTAGAAGGAATAATATATTTATGTTTATCAAATTGTTTTCAAATAAAATAATGTACGCAGCGATTGCTCAACGTTACAGGCTAAATGAACTTCTTCCAACTTCGACGACTCCAACAGAATTTTCACAGGTCATATTTTTTGGATATATCACTACACTGTGTCGTTGTATTTGTGTCACGATTTTTAAATCTATTTGAGTCGTGTTGTTACTCACGTATCACGACTTCTAGCCAAATGCATTGCGCCTAATTCGGGAGAATCGGTGCAAAAGACATATGGTGGCAATATCGCATTATAGATGAAATTGGCAGGTGTTTTATCGCTGACATTACCGAAATATGTCACAGTTTAATATTGACCAATTGCATAAAAATGCGTTTAGTTTTTCTCATAAGGAAGCTGGACAGTGAAAAAATTTTTAATCTGGCGCTCCATCGAATGGGATCGCAAGCGGCAGAAGCGAGCGAACGCCGAATGGATATGGCGGCGGAGTGAAAATTGGAAATAAGAAAAGACTTGCTTAGGAAAAGGAAGGACTGGAGTGAGGGGGAGAAGTGCGGAAGGGGAGAATGGAAGAGGAAGCGAGGGGGAGGGAGGAGGAGGTGGGAATGAGGAAGGGAGAGGGAGGGGAAGGGAGAGAGAGAGAGGGAAAGGTGAGAGGGAAGGGTGAGGGAAAGAGGGAGAGAGAGGGAAAGGGAGAGAGAGGGAAAGGAGAGAGAGGGAAAGGGAGAGAGTGGTAAGGGAGAGAGTGGTAAGGGAGAGAGAGGGAAAGAGAGAGACGGAAATGGAGAGAGACGGAAAGGGAGAGAGACGGAAAGGGAGTGAGAGGAAAAGGGAGAGAAAGGGAAAGGGAGAGAAAGGTAAAGGGAGGGAGACGAAAAGGGATAGAGAGGGAAAGGCAGAGGAAGTGAGAAAAATGGCGGAGATGAGAGAGTGGGAGGGGAAGGGAGAGAGAAGGGGAAGGGAGAGAGGGAGGGAGGAAAAAGGAGAGAGGGAGGGAGGGGAAGGTAGAGATAGGGAAATGAAAAAAGAAAGAGGTAGGGGAAGTGGGAAAGAAGGGGGAGGGAAAGAAGGGGAAGGGGGAGAGAGAGAAGGGGAAGGAAAAGAGGGATGGAGGGGAATGGATAGAAGGAGGGAGGGGAAAGGAGAGAGAAGGGGAAGGGAGAGTGGAGGGGAAGAGAGATGGAGGGAGGGGAATGGAGAGAGGGAGGGGAAATGGAGAGAGGGAGGGAAGGGAATGGAGTGAGGGAGGGAGGGGAAGGGAGAGAGGGAGGGAAGGGAAGGGAGAGAGTGAGGGAGGGAAGTAAAGGGAGGGAGGGAGGGATGTGAAGGGAGAGAGAGAGGGAGGGGAAGGGTGAGAGAAGGGGAAGGGATAGAGGGAGGGAGGGGACGGGTGAGAGGGAGGGAGGGGAAGGGTGTAGGGAGGGAGGGGAAGAGAGAGAGGGAGAGATGGGAAGGGAGAGAGGGAAGGAGGGGAAGGTTGAGAGGGAGGGGGGAAGGGAGAGAGGGAGGGAGGGGAAGTGAGAGAGAAGGGGAAGGGAGAGAGAATGGGAAGGGAGAGACAAGGGTAAGGGAGAGAGGAGGGGAAGAGAGAGATTGAGGAATGAAGGGGAATGGAGAGAGAGAGGGAGGGTAAGGAAGAGAGAAAGGGGAAGGGAGAGAGAAGGGGAAGGGAGAGAGGAGGGGATGAGAGAGATTGAGTGATGGAGGGGAATGGAGAGAGAGAGGGCGGTGAAGGGAGAGAGGAAGGGATGGGAGATAGGGAGGGATGGGAGAGAAGGAGGGATGGAGGTGAAGGGAGGGAGGGAGGGATGTGAAGGAGAGAGGGAAGGAAGGAAGGGTGAGAGGGAGAGGGGGAAGGGAGAGAGGAAGAGGGGGGAGAAAAGGGAAGGCAGAGAGAAGGGGAAGGGGAAAAAAGGGGAAGGAAGAGAGAAGGGGAAGGGAGAGAGGAGGAGAAGAGAGTGCTGTAGGGAGGGGAATGGAGGGAGGGGAATGTAGAGAGGGAGGGAGGGGAAGAGAGAGAGGGAGGGAGAGTAAGGGAGAGAGTGAGGGAAGGGAGAGAGGGAGAGAAGGGAGCGAGGGAGGGTGGTGAAGGGAGGGAGGGAGGTATGTGAAGGAGAGAGGGAGGGAACGGTTGGGTGAGAGGGAGAGAGGGGAAGGGAGAGAGGAAGAGGGGGGAAGGGAGAGAGGGTGGGAGGGGAAGGGAGAGAGAGGGAAATGAAGAAAGAAAGTGGTAGGAGAAGGCAGATAGAAGGAGGAGAAGGGAGAGAGAGGGAAGGAGAGAGAGGTAGAGGGAGGGGTAGAGGGAGTGGTAGAGAGGAATGGAGATAGCGGGAGGGTTAGGAAGGGGAGAATGGTCGAGGAACAGTAAAACAAATGTAAGAAGGGAGCAACAGGGAGAGAACGGCGTAGGAATTGATGGGGACGGAGGATCGGCAGTCAAGGAAAAAGTTTGATGAGCCAGCGAGGGAGTGGAACGATCCCTCTGAAACATTAGGCCCTCCCTACCTCCTGCACCATCCTCCTTCTCATCCCTCCCTTCACCTCCTTCCTCTCCTACTACTACTTCCACTCTCCCTTTTTTCTCTCATTACAATCCCTTTCCGCATTATGTCAGTGGCGTACGTGGATAACAGTCTCGTGACCTCTCCTTCCTCATAAAGGCTGCATTTGAAATTTTTTCTAGCCATAAATATGAACGACGGCTTGCCTAAGAATTAAATGCAGCTGAAACCATTAACACAAAAAACATATTATTTATTTCAGGGTTAATAAACTGCATTTCGGAATAATCTACCAGGAAGCAAATCGATTGTCAGACACATTCCAGTCGATTTTTAATCTAAATTTAAATTTACTCACATTACATCATACCCTTCTAAAGCCCTAACAGAAAACAGCAATAACAATTCTCGCTTCTAAAAGGATAAAATTAACTTCAAATACATCACATTTTATGTTTCACTACAAAGCCGTTATAAAATTGAAAATGTCAGCATTCCAGACCATCAACTGAGGCAACGTGTAAATCACTCATCTCCCCATTTCAGTTTCTACATCTACATCTACAAGTTACCCTGCAATTCACCAAGTTGGTGGGTGGCAGGGGGTGCAATGCACCAAATCCTACCTAAAGATTGTCTAACGCAATTCGAAATTTCCTATTGTGATCTCTTATTGTCCTCGGAAAGAACGAGCCTAGATAACGCTCCGTCCTACAATCGATCTCACGTATTTTATCGTCTCGATCATTTCTACCTATATACGTCGGTGCCACAATTATTCCCACTACCTCCTCTTTTAGACATTCTGACCTATATTTCTCTAGAAGTTTCAACCTTGAGTGCAATCTACGGTCCTCCAGTGATACCCAGTTCAAATCGCTCAATAAAGAGGTGACGCTTTCCTTATGTTCGTACTTTTGTTTTACAAATCTGGCTGCTCTGCGCTGTACTCTTTCTAGTTGAATTATGTGTCCCTTATCGTACGGATCCCATATGCTCGCTGCGTATTCCACTTGTGGTCTTACCAGTGATAAGTAGCATGTTTCGCGTACTTTCTCTGTAGTGTTCCGTACTATTCTACCTATGAATGCCAGTTTCTTGTTGGCCGCGCCTATAACTCGACGAATGTGCATGTCCCACGAAAGATCTCGACAAATGGTTACTCCTAAATATTTTACATACTCAGCTTGTCGAATACTCATTTCATCTATTTTATATTCGAAACCTAAATCTTTGTTCTTACTTTTCCAGAACGTGACTGCGGCACATTTAGTATAATTAATTTCGATTTGCCATTCTTTGCACCACGCTGAAATGGCTCTTAAGTCTTCACACAGAGACTGATGGTCCTCCTGATTTTCCTCCTCCTCCTGATTTTTGTTGCTGCTTGTTAATTTATTAGTGAGGATATTTTTACGTGAGGATCTCGATGACATCCAAATTCCCACGCTTTGATAATATTTTAACCTTCTGATCGGCACCAATAGACCAGTCAAATTAGACACTTTTTTGACGGATAGGGGAAAAAACGCTCACTTTCTGCAATACTATCGCAGCAGCAAAAAAATTGTAGAGAAGCTTTTTGGATGAGAATTTTAATTTCTACAAGTTTATCTACACACAGTTTCGCCGTAGATTTAACCGTTTCCGAGTTATTTGCGAAAATCCAGTCGCGGGTCTTGCTCCGAGGGCCATTTTGGCGCCAAAACAGCCGACGTGTACACGTCAGGAATGTCAACTTTCGATGTGTTAGTTAGGTTGCCCTAATCGACAAATGTGCCAGGTTTCAAAACCTTATGAATTATTTCCATTAAAATGTCTAATTTGACTGAGATACAAAAATATTCAAATAGTATTTTTTTGCTTATATTAAGACTATATTTAGATTGTACTATTTCAAGACGACGTTTAAATAGTTGTATATTATAATTTAAGTTGTATTTACTAAGGATATAATTTTTATTCTAGGTAATATGTAGGGTGAACTCAGTCAATCGCGTTGAATATTTTTTTACGCTTTCGAGTAGAACCGAATGCATAACACCATTGTTTTGCTAAACTAAGACTTTATTACTGTTTTATTTATCAACAAACTTAGTAAATAAACTTTGTTGAAATGTGAATCTATTATATTAAAAACGCTTTCTGTGTGTATGAAGCCTTATATTGTATAGGGTTAAATGGGAGAATAAGAAAAACACTTCTAACTAAAATACTATCCATTTTTCTATCAAATTTTCAGGTATTACTTGCCAACGCGACCTCTATCTTTTAAAATGCTCACCATTTACATTGAATTCATGGGTTCGATTCCAAGAGCATAATTTTCCTACATGTGAATAACAAGGGAAGAGATGGCACGTTGCGTGCAAGCCTTTCTAAAGTTGAACAGTAAAATTAGTTAGAATTAAAATACAAACGCGATACTCAGTCGTAAATGACACCAAAAGAATAAACTCCCTATATCAAAGGGAATATGTATCCATGCCCAATTTTATTTCAGAGACCGAATTAACGCCAGCGATTCAGATTTTTTGGGTAAGAAATCTTAGTTACCATAACAACACATATTGTTGTAAGCTGAAGGCTTTAGTTGGCGAAGATAGGATTGACGTATTTATACAAATGAAGCATATTATATGGTAGAGAAAAGGTATTGGTAGGTAGGCGGTAGGGTGGGGGTAGTGAAGTTACAGGGAGGGGATAGGGTGAAGTAGGGAGTGGTAAGGAGGTGGCAGGATGGGGGTAGTGAAGGTTTAGGGAGGGAATAGGGTGAAGTAGGGCGTGGCAAGGAGGTGGTAGGGAAGGAGAAGGATGGGAGCCGGGAGGGGGGAGGTTGAGGATAGGGAGGGGCAGAGAAGAGAGTTGGAAAGAGATAGGGAGGAGACAGGGAGGGGGCATGTTAATGGGGTGGAGGAGGTAGAGAGGGGGGTAGGTGGTAGAGAGGGGGCAGGGAGGGATGTTAGGAGATAAGAGAGACGGGTATTATTCGGTTTAGTGTTTTGGCCGTCATTTTTGCCGATCGTGTTTTAAAGAGAATGTCATGTGCTGCTACTTTTAAATCCACGAATTTCTCACGATTTTCCTTTATTCTTTCATGGATCGTTTCTAAGTTTCCCGTTGAATGGTAAAGGACATTTACTCTAGATATTTAGTAAACAACAATAATCTTAAAGCAGGAATATTTGGTCGTGATGTGGCTTTATGTCGTCGGATTTAAAAAACTGGAATTATACCTCATATTCACTTTTTAGTTATCCCTGCTGATGATAGTGAGGATTATATCGCGTAAGTTTTGCACACTACGGGCAGCTATATGTGATCAAATGTCAATGTACATCTACATCTACAAGTTACCCTGCAATTCACCAAGTTGGTGGGTGGCAGGGGGTGCAATGCACCAAATCCTACCTAAAGATTGTCTAACGCAATTCGAAATTTCCTATTGTGATCTCTTATTGTCCTCGGAAAGAACGAGCCTAGATAACGCTCCGTCCTACAATCGATCTCACGTATTTTATCGTCTCGATCATTTTACCTATATACGTCGGTGCCACAATTATTCCCACTACCTCCTCTTTTAGACATTCTGACCTATATTTCTCTAGAAGTTTCAACCTTGAGTGCAATCTACGGTCCTCCAGTGATACCCAGTTCAAATCGCTCAATAAAGAGGTGACGCTTTTCTTATGTTCGTACTTTTGTTTTACAAATCTGGCTGCTCTGCGCTGTACTCTTTCTAGTTGAATTACATCTACATTATACCCTGCAAGTCACCTTTTCGGTGGATGGCAGGGGGTGCAGTGCACCAAAGGTCCATAGTTTTCCTACGTTATCTTTTCCTATTATGGTCTCTTATCGTCCTAGGGAAAAACGATCCTCTATATCGCTCCGTTCTACAGTCAATCTCGCGAATCTTATCCTCACTGTCCTGCCTTCCGAAATACGTCGGGCTTCTGATAAGTCCTACTACCTCATTCGCTAGTCCCTCCGACATAAATTTTTCCAGTAGTTTAATTCTAGCCTGCAGCCTACGTTCCTCTAACGATGTCCATTTCAGATTTTCTATTAATGATGTTACGCTTTGTTTACTATCGTAATTCCTCTTTACAAATCTAGCTGCCCTGCGCTGAACCTTTTCTATCTCGTTAGTGAGTCCCTTTTCGTAAGGATCCCACACAGCTGAAGCATATTCGACCTGCGGTCGAACCAAGGATAAATAGCATAATTCTTTCACTTTTTCGGAGCTATTTCGAACTATTCTCCCTATAAAGGCCAGCTTTTTGTTAGCGGCACCTATCAATCGGCGAATGTGGGTGTCCCACGAGAGATCACGATGGATCGTGACTCCGAGGTATTTAATCGAGTCTGAAACTGGAATCTCTACTCCGTCCAACGAATAATTATTATTCAACGAGATACTCTTGGTTCTCCAGAAGTTGATGACGCAGCTTTTCTTTTGGTTTATCTCTAACTGCCATTCCTTACACCATGCAGAAATAGCTTCTAGGTCATTTTGGAGATACTGGTGGTCTTCCGGATTGCTTATTTCTCTATAGATGACGGTGTCGTCCGCGAAAAGCCTAATTTTACTTCTGACTACTGAGCTGATATCGTTTATATAAATTAGAAATAATAACGGACCAATTACACTACCCTGTGGAACGCCAGAGACAACCTCCACTAAGTTCGAAGATTTCCCATCTATAACAACCATCTGCTTCCTATGATTTAAAAATTCACGGATCCAACTAACGATTTTAGAATTTACGCCTAAGGTTTCTAATTTCGTTATTAACTTCCTGTGAGGTACCTTATCAAAGGCTTTCCTAAAATCTAAGAAGATGGCATCGACCTGCGTATTCTTTTCCCCGCTTCTCTGTATACAATTGACAAAAAGACCGAGCTAAGTATCAAATGATCTACCTTTCCTTAAGCCGTGTTGACAATCATCTATCAATGAATTACTGTCGAGAAATCGAATTATCTTGCTATCGAGTAATTCTTTTAAAACGCGAGCAGGAATTTCTTCGGGGCCAGTGGCTTTGTTATGTCTGACGGAACTTAATTGCTTTGCTATTCCCACCTCAGAAAATACTATATCGTCCATCAGGTCCCCCCTTATTGCGGGTGCATAATGTACGCAATGGTCGCTGACGACTGTGAATGCTTTTACAAAATGACCGTTTAACAGGTTAGCTTTCTCTACGCTATCATGAATAACGTCACCCGAGTCATTACGCAGGGAAGGTATTGTAGGGCCTCTACCTTGGACCTCTCTCACATAGGACCAAAACGCTTTAGGGTCCTCCTTCAAATAATTATTTAATACCTTATTCCGGAAGTTAGTAAAAGCCTCGCGCATAGTAGTTCTCGCTTTAGCGCGGGATTCCTTATACGTCTTAACTTTAGTTGCTCTATATTCATCGGATGATGTAGACGGCATATTTTTTATTTTCGCGTGGCATATTCTCTGACGCCTAAGCGCACTCCTAACTTGCTTATTGTACCAACGTGGGTCTTTATTGTCGACATTCATTTTAATTGGAATGTACTTATCGATGCCAACTAGTATTATATCCTTGGATAGTGCCCATGACGACTCAGCATCTGATCGTTCGGTCATTTCACGGAAGCCAGGTAGTATTTCTCGTAGGCGCGACCTGAAGCTTGAAAAGTTTGCCCTAGCAAATATATAAAACTTTCTTTGAGGCTTGGGGTGCCTATCGATTTTCAACTTACACTCTGCATATACGGCCTGATGATCACTTATCCCATCTTCAATGGTGACTGTGTTTATTCTTTCTGGGACGTTAGTTGCTAATAAATCTAATATGTTTCCCAATCGCGTTGGCTTTCTGACTAATTGAAGGAGAGAGTGCTCGCAGAATGTTTCGATTAATGCCTCACAGGATTCGCGTTCTTTACCTCTAGATTCGAAACATAGATTTTCCCAATCAATTGAGTGTAAGTTAAAGTCACCACCGACTATAACGATACCATCTTGATTTATCAGTCTAAGCTTTGATAATTGTTTCTCGAGACTTAAAATACAATCTACACCAGCGTTAGGTGTCCTGTAAAACGAGCATATGAACACCTTTTTGGAGCCATTTTTACCTATGCGGCACCAAACACTCTCGATATCCTTGTCACTTATCGGAATCTCACTGCTATCGTACTTATCGCTAACCGCTATGAAAACTCCCCCGCCCGATCTATTAGCGCGATCTTTTCTATAGACACGATAGTCTCTAGGAAATATCTCCTGACTCTGAATTTCATCCGTTAACCAACTTTCTGTGCCTATCACGACGTCGGCATGCAGACTGCGAATAATATGCTCGAACTCAGCAATTTTCCTACGGATGCTGCGACAGTTCAGTACGACGACGTTTAATTTCTCACTATCACTTCGCATGCTAATCTCACCCTTGACTTTCTCTTCCACTCTAAAACTACATGCGCTCCCACCACAATTACTCCCACGACTGTATGGCGTCGCATCAAAATTGGAATTGCGACCCGTCGCGCCCTTAACGGAACATTCTATCAATGACCTATCGCGAAATTGGTGCTGCATGTCACGCTCGGTGTATATTCTATCATTAGATAATCTTGCGGGATTCTTATTTTCTACAAATGCATCGATTATCCCCTGACCCAAAACTGACCAACACCCTGCCCTACTCTCTAGCCTAAAAAATCCCTACTGTGCTCGAGAATCCTACTCGCTACTCTCTGAGCCGATTCGGGCGTGTAGTGAACACCAGAGTGATCCAGTGGTGCCCTGCACGATTCGATATTCGGTCGTAGGTCGACGAAGTCCACTCCCAAGTCCCGAGAGAAATTCCACAGCCTTCGGTTCAGACCTCAACTCTACTCCAAACCTCAGAACCGCGGTCAATCCTAGGGACTATACTGCAGACAGTAAGCCGCACATAGGAACCCGACTCCTCTCGGACACGAGCAACCTCAGAGGCCAAGTCCTTAAAAGAACTTAAAATCTCCTCGGACCCGCGCTTCGAGGCGTCGTTAGTCCCAACATGGGCCACCACCCGCAGCCGAGAGCAACCTGTCGCCACTACCGCTTCTCTCACCGTGTTGGTCACTTGCGGCACCGTGCCTCCTGATATACATCTGGAGAAGACCCGCTCTTCAACTCCCTCCCGGCGGGCACTGGATAACAGGGGTGCCATTACACGCCGAACGTTAGAGCTACCTAACACTAACAACCCTCCCTTCCCAACCCGACTCCCCTTGGGCCCGGCCTCCATCGAAGAGACGGGAGTGGGTACGGGCGCAATGGCCGTGGAATCGTCCTCCGACAACACCTCGAACCTATTACTGACAGGAAGCGAGTCAGCCGAAGCATTCCCAACTCCCTGCCTCCGCAGCACCACCCCACGATCTCCCCGAGTGGACACCACTCTCCACTCATCGGATTTCCCAGCCCGAGGACCCTCAGCCCGCGGTAAGGAGTCAGAGACAACCCCGATCACTCTACCGGCTGCCGCACCCAGGCGAACCCGGGCCGCCAATTTGGCGCGGCGAGCTTTCAGGGATGACCCCGCACCCCCCACACGAACCAAGGCTGCCTCGGACCTTTCCACCCTCTGAAGGAGGTCCGCAACCACCCTCTCCAGCTCCGTGATTCGAGCCCTCATGGCCTCGCAACCAGCGGCGCACAAGAAGGAGGAAACGGGAGTCCTCGGTGAAGCCATCCTAAACTTACCTAATTTATATACTAACGCAAAAGAGTTACAATATAAAAACAAAAGCTGAAATGGGATAAGGCTAAAGAATTTGGTCTGTTTTAAAGCGGGGACGCTCTTCGTGTAGCGTACGAGAAAGGGTCAAGCGCAGGTATAACGTGAAAGGCGTAAACAACACAAACAAGGTTAGATCACGCACAGGAGATGATAGTACACAACAACGAAAAATATAAATACTATGGAGCGTAACCCTCCCTAAGGACTGCATAACCTTACAGAGGTGGGAGGGTTTGTGTACTCTTACGAACCAAAGAGCTATGCCGGCGGGAGATAATTCTCCTGGTAGGACCATCCAAGCCGGAAAGGTCTGAGGGGAAGAGTCAGACTAAGAAGCAGTCTTGGGGATTTTACATCCCCCTGTGCAAGGGCAGCAGCTTGCACAGTACCTCTGTAGGTGGTGATCATGTGGATCTGAACAGCTACAGATGGGTAATCACTCTGTGAAACTGCGATGAGGAAAGCAAGGGGAAACTACCTCATTATATTTCCCATGATAGGCTGAAAAGCTGAAATACCTCTATGGATCTTTCTGGGGTAAAATATTCCGGAGGTAAAATAGTCCCCCAATCGGATCTCCGGGTGGGGACTACCCTAGGGGATGCACAGAGGAAATTTAACATTAATAGGAAAGCAAGTGGTGAGAAATTAAGAATAGGCACATGGAATGTTAGGACTATGAATTCAGGGGGTAAACTAGAGAACATAAAAAGGGAAATGAGAAGGAATAATGTAGGTATAGTAGGTCTTAGTGAAGTTCGGTGGGAAGGAGAAGGCGAGATAAATTCAGACGAATTTAAGATTATTTACTCAGGAGGGGAGAAAAAGGAAAGGGGAGTGGGGATTATAATGAGAAAAGAGATAGCTGAAAGAATTAGCAAGGTAGTGACATTTAATGATAGATTAATAGCCGTAAAACTTCAGATGGAGCCAGTGGAAATGCTTATAATTCAAGTGTATATGCCAACGACTAATGCTGGCGACGACGAAGTAGATGAAATCTATGAACAGATTATGGAGATATTGGAGGAGGAGGGAAAAGGAAGGATCACCACCATAGTAATGGGAGATTGGAACAGTGTAGTCGGAGAGGAACAGGAAGATAACATAGTGGGAAAATATGGACTAGGGAAGAGAAATGAAAGAGGGGATAAACTTGTGGAATTCTGCCATAGAAATAGATAAATTGTAACTAATACATGGTTTAAGCATCACCAGCGGAGACTTTACACATGGAGAAGCCCAGGAGACCAGAGACGATACCAGATAGATTACATACTAGTCAATGAAAGATTTAGAAATAACATTAAAAATGTGAAAACACTACCAGGGGCAGATATCGATTCTGACCACAACCTTTTTGTGGCAAATATACAATGTAGACTGAAGAGCGTTAAGAGAAACGTAAGAGTTAACAAGAAATGGAACTTAGAGGAACTCCTTAAAAACAAGGAGGCTATCATGACTGAGCTGGAGGAAAGGTTGGGGGAGAGAGATGAAGAAAATAGGAAGAATGTAGATGAGGAGTGGAGATACATCCATAGCAACATTAAAGATGTAATGGAAAAGAAGGTAGGAAAGATAACGGGTGAAAGAAACAAAAAACCCTGGATCACAGCAGCCAGGCTGCAAAAAATGGAAGAGCGGAGAAAGTGGAAGAACATAAACACTGAAGAAGGCCAAAGAAAGTACAAGGAGTTAAATAATGCTTTAAGAAGGGAAACAGATAAAGCCAGAGAACAGTGGATAAATGAGAAATGCGAGGAGATTGTCGAATGTGAAAGAATTTGTAGAACAGACCTCATGTATAGCAAAGCAAGGGAACTATTCAAGAAAAAAGCAAGAAAGATAGGACGTAAAGGAATCATGAACAAAAGTGGTAAAATAGTATCGGAGCCAGACAAGGTAAAGAATGTCTGGAAAGAATACATTGAGGTTCTGTATGACAAAGAAGGAAAGCCAAGAAATATTGAATTAAATGAAGAAGAGGATGTGGAAGAAGATCAGCTAGGACCAAGTATTCTCGAGTCTGAAGTTAAAAGAGCAATTGATGACATGAAAAGAAGAAAGGCAGTTGGGAGTGATGATATACCCGTGGACGTTCTTAAGGTTTTGGGGTCTAAAGCAGTTAAGCAACTCACAAAATTTTTTAACCAAGTATATGATACTGGCGTATGGCCTGAAGATTTTTTAGATGTTGTGATGGTACCACTGGAGAAAAAGAACAATGCAAAATGTTGTAAGGATTACAGAACTATTAGTTTAATTTCTCATACAGCTAAAGTTCTAACCAGAATAATAACCAAAAGAATTGAATGTAAAATAGAAAAGGAGCTGCAAGATAATCAGTTTGGTTTTAGAAGAGGAAGGGGGACTAGAGATGCTATAGGATGTATGAGGATGATGATAGAAAGAGCGCTAGAAGTCAATAAAGATATGTATTTTTGTTTTGTAGATTGGGAGAAAGCTTTTGACCGAGTGAAATGGGATAAGATGCTGGGTATTTTAAACAAAATAGGAATAGATTGGAAAGATAAAAGACTGCTTAAAAACCTTTACTTTGATCAAAAGATTAGAGTCAGGGTTGAAGGAGAAGAAACAGAAAGTACTTCAATAGGGAGGGGAGTGAGGCAGGGTTGTCCTATTTCACCAGCGATATTTAATATGTATGCAGAAACAATAACAGAAGAAGCGTTGATGGAAGAGAAAGGATTTAAGATAGGAGGTGAAAGTATTACCACCATTAAATACGCAGATGATCAGGGCTTAATAGCAGAAGGCGAGAAAGAGCTTCAGAGGATGACAGACAGACTAGTTGAGGTTGGCCAACAATATGGAATGAAGATCAATACAGAAAAAACGAAAGTCATGGTGGTTGCAAAGGAACATAAAGAATTAAATATAATGGTAAATGGCCAAAAATTGGAACAAGTAAGTAGTTTCAAATATCTCGGCAGTATTTTAGCGCAGGATGGAAGTAGTACACAGGACATCAGAAGTAGGATTGCAATGGCAAAAGCAGCATTTAACGAGAAGAAGGAGCTTCTCACAAGCAAGAAAATAAATCTAGAAACAAGGAAGAAATTAGCAAAATGCTACATATGGAGCATAGCTCTTTATGGTGCAGAGACGTGGACGATAAGGAGAAAGGAGGAAAAATATTTAGAAAGTTTTGAGATGTGGGTATGGAGAAGAATGATGAAAGTGAAATGGACAGAGAGGAAGAGAAACGAAGAAGTATTAGAAATGGTGGGAGAAGATAGGATGCTAATAAAAACAATCAGGAAAAGAAAAGCAAATTGGATAGGGCACATATTGAGAAGACAGTGTTTACAAAGAACGATCTTAGAAGGAAAAATTAGTGGAAAAAGAGGAAGAGGGAGAAAAAGAATAGGAATATTAGATAATATAAAGCAGGGATATACTACTTATAGAGGTATAAAAGAGGCTTCTAGGGAGAGAGAGAAATGGAGGCAGCGATTCAGTTAAAACCTGTCTTCGGACAGAAGCATGATGATGATGATGGAGCGTAAAACTAAAACAACCTTACAAATGTAACGAGAATATGCTAATACACAATAACTACTATGATATAAATATTATTTTGTAAAAGGGAGAATGAAATTTCTAGCAAGAAACTACGAGGCTTAAAAGTTAACTATTACGGTAGAGAAAAATAAAAACTATAACGTGGATGTTATAACAAAACTAATTACATAACTTAAACGAATGTTAAATAAAATTACCGAAGGATAACAATAGAATAAAGTAAATTGTTAGTTCTACTTAACACTACAGCTACTCTAATGCTACAGCTACTCTAGTCGCTCGAGGCTACGTAGGAGCTCGCAGGAGCAAGTGAAAGGCACGTCCGTTCACTTCAACAGCCAGGTGAAGACGTTATGTGTCCCTTCTCGTACGGATCCCATATGCTCGCTGCGTATTCCACTTGTGGTCTTACCAGTGATAAGTAGCATGTTTCGCGTACTTTCTCTGTAGTGTTCCGTACTATTCTACCTAGGAATGCCAGTTTCTTGTTGGCCGCGCCTATAACTCGACGAATGTGCATGTCCCACGAAAGATCTCGACAAATGGTTACTCCTAAATATTTTACATACTCAGCTTGTCGAATACTCATTTCATCTATTTTATATTCGAAACCTAAATCTTTGTTCTTACTTTTCCAGAACGTGACTGCGGCACATTTAGTATAATTAATTTCGATTTGCCATTCTTTGCACCACGCTGAAATGGCTCTTAAGTCTTCACGCAGAGACTGATGGTCCTCCTGATTTTTTATTTCTTTATATAGAACGGTGTCATCGGCGAAAACCTAATTTTACTACGAACAACCGAGCACATATCATTTACATAGATTAAGAAGAGCAGAGGGCCCAATACATTTCCCTGAGGAACACCCGAAGCAACTTTAACGGGGGACGAGTATTTCCCATCGATGACAACTATCTGTTCCCTATTCGATAGGAAGTCTCTCACCCAACCGACAACTTTCGAATTGATACCACATTGTCCTAACTTCGCAATTAATTTCCTATGAGATACTTTATCGAACGCTTTTCTGAAATCAATGAATATGGCATTGACCTGAGTATTTTTCTCTCCGCATCGCAACAAATAGTCCACGAACAGGCCGAGCTACGTTTCGCATGATCTACCTCTCCGGAATCCGTGTTGGCATCCGCTAAGCAATGAATGACTATCGAAATAGCGCATTACAGAGCTAAAGACTATGTGCTCAAGTATCTTGCACGATAATGAAGTTAAGGATATCGGCCTATAATTTTCGGGGTTCTCTCTGTCGCCACTCTTATGGATGGGCGTAACATGTGCCACCTTCCAATCTTTAGGAACTACTCCTTCTCTAATGGATTTCTCGAATATAATTTTCAAATACTGCCCGATTTCAGCAGCTAATTCTTTCATTACACGCGCGGGAATTTCCTCCGGTCCAGGAGATTTATTTGGCTTAATTGAATGAAGTTAGAGCGCGATGCCATTTTCCGAAAATACCAAATCTTCCATCGAATCGCCCTGACGCATAGGAATAGGGGTTTCACATTCATCGTCATCACGAGTAAAAGCTTTCTGAAAGTGATGATTTAATAGGTTTGCTTTATCCATACTATCGTGAACTACGTTTCCCGTTTCCGACCGCAGTGACGCAATAGTGGGGCCCCTACCTTGAACTTCCCTGACGTAAGACCAAAATGCTTTTGGGTTCTCTTTCAAGTTTTCCTGTAAAACCTTCTTTTTATAATTGTTACAAGCATTACGCATTGCTACTCTGGCTCCATGTATTGCTGCCTTATTATTGCAATCTGTTCGACCGTAGCTGTTGAGGATGTGTTATTTACGTACTTTCATTTAAAAATGTCAGTTTAATACTAAGTACAGTTATAATAATACCGTGATGATAACGACGCGCAATTTTTGCGCACCATTGCCTGCAAGTGAATAATGCCAGCTTCTTATTGCATTAATTAAAATGTTTTACTCTGAATAAATTACGTTAATTATAATGGAATCATATTTAGTTCCGCAGTTATATACTTAGTCATTTCAATAAGGCATAAATTGAGGGCTTTTAATAAATTAAACACCGTTCATAGTAATAATAATCGGCAAACGTGCATCGGAGCGGTTCTTACTTACAGAAAGGAAGTAGATGCACGTTTTCCAAATTTTATTTGGTAATATTTTGTCCTTTATTCTAATGCTATTGACTTCTTTTGTTGTTGTTCCTTTAGGACGGGGGTTGGCAAACTACGGCCCGCGGGCCGCATATGCTTTGCAAGGGCATTTTATGTGGCCCTCGATGCCATTATGAAAGCGATCCGTCATATAAAATAAAGATAATTTCATATTTGTGGCTTACAACTATGGCGGAAAAACCATTTCCAGTCACGTTATGGGGATAACATCGATTTTCACTAACGGGATCACTCGTATTATCTCAAATCACTCCCGATGTGAACCCTAACGGGGCCCGCCGAAGGATTTTCATCTGTTAATAGGGCCAGCCTAAGAAGCTGCAACTGATAATGGGGCCCGCAACGTAAAATGCTTGTCCACCCCTTCGTTAGGAGGTACTGCGTTCGTATAAGGTTTAATCTATTGCATATTCTAGACAGTTTTATCACAATATCTATGTTGTTCGTTCTTTTAATGGGAAGAGAAACTGACTGCCTAGTGTGTTGGCGACAACTGGAAAAAATTTTTCTATGGTGTTTAAACTGTGTGATCTTACAGGAGTTCTCCAACCTGTATATATTAGTATACACACGTTGGAGAACACCTGACTAAAATATGGTTATTCATATACAATTGCCATTGGAGGATATTGCACATATTAAATACACACGATTTAATTCCAAAATTAAACATCGATTACAGGAATAATGTTCCTATTATTCCATGTCTGAGAATAAACGGATGAAGAACATTTTCGTTCCGACTAAATAAGAATCATTCGGCATGAATAATGTATTTGGTGATTCATTGTATGTGGTGCAATAAGCTTCGTCGTAAAATAAACAACTAATGTTCATTGTAGATATTAGTATATTTATTAAAATTGCTTCTTATAAATAGTAGTTATTTAACTATTTTGCAAACATTATTTTGAAGTCGTATAATTTAAAAATAAAAATAAAGCATTAATGCTTAATAACTTCAGATAACTTTCTGAACACAGCGTTTATAGTAAACAAGACAACAATGCTCCGCAGACGCATAGCTTTTCTGAGTCCTTTTTCGTCTTAGAGATTCATGCTTCGAAAAAAGTGTTATCTATTACACTATTTGGACCCACTTTTAGGTGATGCTCAGTTTCTATAAGGACTAGTCTCTTGCAATACTTCGACGTACTTCTCGGTAATATTTTGTCCTTTATAATTTTCTCATCGCTTTTATTATCGCTTGTTCGGATTTGTATTTCTTTTCCTTCACTTCTCTTGGTATATAAGGAGTAGTTGGTTTCAATTTTTGAAGTTTTATTGGTAATACATCGTTCGTTTCTCGTATTTATTTTTGTTAACTTATTTGGTTTTATTTGACTATTGCTTTTCGTTGCACTCTCTTGACATCCTGTTCCTTTCGCTTATTTATTTTGTCATGTAAAAGAGAGCGAGCTACACTGGCAAATATATAAAATATAAGCGAAGGAAAATTCTCCAAAGCCAGTCAAACTGATAAAACCCGGTTAAAAGGCCGGATAAAAACAGATATACCCGGATAAAAACCGGAAAAAAACCCAATACGTATTTCGGCTACAAAGTAACCATCATCAGGGGTTAAAAAAAAGGGGGAAGGGGGACTTGAGAGAGGGCGACTGAAACCAAGACCAGTGGCACGCTCTCAAGTGGATGTCCAGGGCTGTGTGTGTGTATTTATACCTGGTTGGTTGGCAGGGGGGGAGAGGGGGGAGGAAAAGCGGGGGACCTAGATGACCTAGGTGATGGGAGAAAAGGGGGGAGAGGTCAGTTTAAAAAGAACGCTGTTTATTACCCCTAACTCATTATTCATCAACCATATGGTACATAGACTATTGACTACACCGCTAAATAAAAAACGTTTCGACCAAGAAGTCAAATATATTAAAAACGCGGCCCTGGAAAACGGGTACACACACGAACTGATTGACAACATTATTAACAAGCAATCCAAAACATTAGACAAGAAGACAAGTACTACGCTTGCTCTAAGTGACGATAGGAAGAAAAATTTATTTCACTCCCCTTCCATCCAACCCTCAACAAAGGTGTAACAAAAATCTTTCATAACGCAAATTATGCATTAACGTTTCACAATACAAATAACATTAAAAATTTATTAGGGAATCCTAAAGACAAAATACCCACATTAGAAAAATCCGGCATATATCAAGTGTTGTGCCCCACATGCGACAAGTCTTACCTTGGCCAAACGAAAAGAAATATTTCCATCAGATTCAAAGAACATTTAGCGCACTACAGACATGGACGCTTTGAAAAATCGGCCGTCGCGAAACACATTTTGGAATATAACCACCCATTAGACACAAATAGCCTCAAACTGCTTAAACAAGTCCCAAATACCAAACTCGACGCGACAGAAAGCTTACACATTCATAAATACAGACACACCCTGATGAATAATGAGTTAGGGGTAATAGACAGCGTTCTTTTTAAACTGACCTCTCCCCCTTTTTCTCCCATCACCTAGGTCATCTAAGTCCCCCCCTTTTCCTCCCCCCCTCCCCCCTGCCAACCAACAGGTATAAATACACACACACAGCCCTGGACATCCATTTGAGAGCGTGCCACTGGTCTTGGCGTCAGTCGCCCTCTCTCAAGTCCCCCTTCCCCCTTTTTTTAACCCCTGATGATGGTTACTTTGTAGCCGAAATACGTATTGGGTTTTTATCCTGTTTTTATCCGGGTTTATCTGTTTTTTCCGGCCTTTTAACCGGGTTTTATCAGTTTGACTGGCTTTGGAGAATTTTCCTTCGCTTATATTTTATTTTGTCATGGTATTCATTTTCTTTTTCGGATTTGTGCTTCTTTATTTGTAGAATACGGAATTAAATGAAGATTTATCTTATAATTAATTGAGAATTCCTTCTATAATGGATTCATGTGAATTTTTAACATTTAAACTGAAGCATCGGCCAAAAACAATGGGTTAAATATCTTTGGGTGAAACTTTGTGTGGGTGAACTGGATTGTGGGCGAAAAACCTATGGATGAAAGTTCTTTGGATGAAACTTCTCGCGGGTGAAGTGTCTGTGGGTGAAACGTCCCGTGGGTGAAGTGCTTTGTGGGAAACGTCCGGT
The DNA here is from genome assembly GCA_028673005.1 of Tanypteryx hageni. Taxonomy (NCBI): domain Eukaryota; kingdom Metazoa; phylum Arthropoda; class Insecta; order Odonata; family Petaluridae; genus Tanypteryx; species Tanypteryx hageni. The sequence goes on along the minus strand of CM054115.1, from coordinate 191,087,965 downwards.
ATACTATATATAGCAATCAAGTATCATATTGTTTGTTTCAATCTTTAAAATAATCTAATAAAATTGCAAAAGAAATTGTTTTCCTTCTATCTCCTCCTTTAATTTTACAGCACAAAGTAAAACTTACTCCCATTTCAAAATCTAATTAATAAAAAGAGTTATTCCATCACGGACTCCACGACCAAACAATTCTGTCTCCGAGCTGATACGTAGCGTGCAAGTCTTTTTTCGTCATTATTTTTTAAAAAATACTTATAATCGTTGTACAAACTCGGGACTTATATCAAAGAACGCTTAAAAAAGCGAAATTTCATTTTCCTGTAGTCGATTTTCGAATACGGGTCAATTCGGTACATAAATCCATTTTTAACATGAATATTTGATGCATTTTTACATGAAAATCATTCGTCATCAAGGTGATTTGTATTTTTGCCGGTTTCGTCTAATTGCGAATGATTGACTAGGAGTATCAAGTTGCGTCGCATCTGTTCACATATTTACCATACGCTATTTTAAAGTTTAAAGAATACCTTGATAACGATATAGAATACGACGGTAACAAAAATAAATATATAACCCAAAATTCATTGACATTGTACTTATACGCAAGCGATTTTTAGTCGGATTAAGAGATTAAATTTTATGAATTTCTTATAATTTTTGAGTACATTTTCAGCGAAAAGTGTATAATTTTTTGCGGAAATTCACTCCTTCAATCTGTATATTTTGCGTAATACGTACATATGTTGTTTACAAATTCAATTCCTTTTCCACTCAAAATTTATTAAAATATGTGAGCAAAAATTTAAAAAGTTGAGAAAACCCAATGCAGAAAAATTGGACTGATTTGATATGAAATGTCCCCAAATTTAAACTGATAACAATATATTTGAGCCTCATTAATAATAGATACAGAACGAAAGCCTATATTCTGAAATTTTTGTTTTATTTGTTTTTGTTTTCTTATGAAATTAGTTTTCCATTAAAAATTTAATTTAATACAATTTGTATTAAAAACTATGAAAACCCCGTTATATGCACAAAAAGTAAAAAAAAACTAGATGGAAAATTATAATCCATATATGGACTAAAGAGAGATTTCAAAGGCGTACTTTATGTGAAATACGAATATGTAATACGGCATTGAAAATTTTGGCCGTTCTTGAATTTTTATTCCCGAAACTATAAGTCGTAGTTAAATGGTTTTGCAGACCTTTTTGTGGCAAATCATGTGTTCTATTTTAATAATGTTTTTAATCTATACCTTACTGATCATATAAGAGCTTCGGAGAGAAAAATATGGTTTTTAATTGTTGTTTGACGGATGCCATTTAACGAGATACGAGTATAAGTTTATTAAAATGATTATGTAAAGTGGAAGTTATAAATATTGACGGATGAAGTTCAAAATCACAATTGTAACAACGGCCACTAGTACTTAATTTAAATAAAATCCATATAACGGTTTAGGTGATGAAAGTTACTACAGACGGACGGACAAGACGTTCCGCTACAACCGCATCGCTGGTAAAGAACGCCTCATAAGTATAAAATTCTCTTAAATAAATGTTTCAGAACGTTTGGAAATACAAAAGCTGTGTGGCATCTCATTAACAAATAAATTTCTTTGTCACAATAATTTATCCAAAAATATTTTATAATTCTGGGATATTGAATTAGGTGAATATTACATTTAATTTTCACTTTTAAATGAATCTATAGGTTGGTTTCTTTATTTTCTTCATATGAACTTTAATTTGATTTAATAGTTAATCCAAGCTTACCCGTCATTTTAGACGAGAAATTAGACTAGCCACTGTATAATTTTAAAGTTTCGGACTCGTTTCCATGGAATCAGAATTTTGAATTGTTAAAACATTAAAAAATACTTTTTTCTGGTATCAAACGCATTTTTATGCTGTTTCGGCATGTATTCAGATTATTTCTTTCAGAAAAATACAGATAATATTTTAGAGTACAAAATCTGAGCTTCATATTGTAATTTGAACTGATTTTTCAAAGTGTTGGCATGGCTGTAAATGGCGACGCAATATATTTGTTATGGAAAAAATCTATATTCTAAAAAATTAACTATTTCATGGCTACTCCACATGCCAAGGTTTTCATATCTATCCCGATGCCTTCACGTAGGATAGCGTAACGTAGGACTAAGAGGCTTTTTCCAAACTTGAGATCATCATTCTCCCGCCGGATGACAATGTATCTGCCAACCTGATAGAATCATTCGCCAGATGTTTTGGCAGATTTAAGATATTAATATTATCGAACCACGTAATATAATCTTAATAAAATAGCTTACAATCTTTCTTCTCGTATCTTCAAATTCACAGTATAATATTTGATTTTTTTAATTCCCTTCCACTCTCTCTCCCCCTCCCATTTCTCATTTAAAAACTATATACAGTAATCCCTACATATTCGCGGAGGTTATGTTCCTGAAAAAGGCCGCGAATATAGATACTAAAGGCTTATGGAATAAATTGGGTTCGGGGAATAGCTACCCCCAGTTTGTATAGTAATAATATTGTTATTGTTTTCTAAACTTATAAACTTATATTTAATATTAATAAGCAAAGCCTGTAGTTCACGAATCTTTACTTCTCGACGTGGAATTAAGAAAAATCCGCGATAGACGTAATAACGCACCCTAAATTTTCATTCGCACTATTTTAAGGAAAAATTGCGAGAATAATAATATAGATAATATAAATAAATATGGTAGTTCATTTAAATTAAATTAAATCGTAAAAGACAATAAATAAATGATGACTCATACCTTTAATAACGGAAATTGATGGAATGATATGATCCGAAGATTCTATGCAGACAGGCATAAGCTGTGAAAGATGGAACAATTTTTGAAACGAGAAAAAAGTCTGCTATGACCGGGAATTGAACCCGGGTCTTCCACTTGCCGGGCGGATATTCTACCTCTGAACTATCGTAGCAGAACATTTTCTCTCGTTTCTGAACAACGGATGTTTCCCTTGGTGGGACGGGAACTAACCAAGTTAGTATCAAACTGCCCCAACAGATGTCCTCGAAGAGAATATCGAAAGAAACTCCTACCTCTCAAATGGTGAGATTGCCAAACATGAAATTGATGGAATGATATGATCCGAAGATTCTATGCAGACAGGCATAAGCTGAGAAAGATGGAACAATTTTTGAAACGAGAAAAAAGTCTGCTATGACCGGGAATTGAACCCGGGTCTTCCACTTGCCGGGCGGATATTCTACCTCTGAACTATCGTAGCAGAACATTTTCTCTCGTTTCTGAACAACGGATGTTTCCCTTGGTGGGACGGGAACTAACCAAGTTAGTATCAAACTGCCCCAACAGATGTCCTCGAAGAGAATATCGAAAGAAACTCCTACCTCTCAAATGGTGAGATTGCCAAACATGAAATTGATGGAATGATATGATCCGAAGATTCTATGCAGACAGGCATAAGCTGTGAAAGATGGAACAATTTTTGAAACGAGAAAAAAGTCTGCTATGACCGGGAATTGAACCCGGGTCTTCCACTTGCCGGGCGGATATTCTACCTCTGAACTATCGTAGCAGAACATTTTCTCTCGTTTCTGAACAACGGATGTTTCCCTTGGTGGGACGGGAACTAACCAAGTTAGTATCAAACTGCCCCAACAGATGTCCTCGAAGAGAATATCGAAAGAAACTCCTACCTCTCAAATGGTGAGATTGCCAAACATGAAATTGATGGAATGATATGATCCGAAGATTCTATGCAGACAGGCATAAGCTGAGAAAGATGGAACAATTTTTGAAACGAGAAAAAAGTCTGCTATGACCGGGAATTGAACCCGGGTCTTCCACTTGCCGGGCGGATATTCTACCTCTGAACTATCGTAGCAGAACATTTTCTCTCGTTTCTGAACAACGGATGTTGTTTTCTCGTTTCAAAAATTGTTCCATCTTTCACAGCTTATGCCTGTCTGCATAGAATCTTCGGATCATATCATTCCATCAATTTCATGTTTGGCAATCTCACCATTTGAGAGGTAGGAGTTTCTTTCGATATTCTCTTCGAGGACATCTGTTGGGGCAGTTTGATACTAACTTGGTTAGTTCCCGTCCCACCAAGGGAAACATCCGTTGTTCAGAAACGAGAGAAAATGTTCTGCTACGATAGTTCAGAGGTAGAATATCCGCCCGGCAAGTGGAAGACCCGGGTTCAATTCCCGGTCATAGCAGACTTTTTTCTCGTTTCAAAAATTGTTCCATCTTTCACAGCTTATGCCTGTCTGCATAGAATCTTCGGATCATATCATTCCATCAATTTCATGTTTGGCAATCTCACCATTTGAGAGGTAGGAGTTTCTTTCGATATTCTCTTCGAGGACATCTGTTGGGGCAGTTTGATACTAACTTGGTTAGTTCCCGTCCCACCAAGGGAAACATCCGTTGTTCAGAAACGAGAGAAAATGTTCTGCTACGATAGTTCAGAGGTAGAATATCCGCCCGGCAAGTGGAAGACCCGGGTTCAATTCCCGGTCATAGCAGACTTTTTTCTCGTTTCAAAAATTGTTCCATCTTTCTCAGCTTATGCCTGTCTGCATAGAATCTTCGGATCATATCATTCCATCAATTTCATGTTTGGCAATCTCACCATTTGAGAGGTAGGAGTTTCTTTCGATATTCTCTTCGAGGACATCTGTTGGGGCAGTTTGATACTAACTTGGTTAGTTCCCGTCCCACCAAGGGAAACATCCGTTGTTCAGAAACGAGAGAAAATGTTCTGCTACGATAGTTCAGAGGTAGAATATCCGCCCTGCAAGTGGAAGACCCGGGTTCAATTCCCGGTCATAGCAGACTTTTTTCTCGTTTCAAAAATTGTTCCATCTTTCTCAGCTTATGCCTGTCTGCATAGAATCTTCGGATCATATCATTCCATCAATTTCATGTTTGGCAATCTCACCATTTGAGAGGTAGGAGTTTCTTTCGATATTCTCTTCGAGGACATCTGTTGGGGCAGTTTGATACTAACTTGGTTAGTTCCCGTCCCACCAAGGGAAACATCCGTTGTTCAGAAACGAGAGAAAATGTTCTGCTACGATAGTTCAGAGGTAGAATATCCGCCCGGCAAGTGGAAGACCCGGGTTCAATTCCCGGTCATAGCAGACTTTTTTCTCGTTTCAAAAATTGTTCCATTTAATAACGGAGTTGATGTCCCTTTAATGATGATGGAAACTGCGGCTTTGCAAGTTGGACGAGGTTCCCTCCTTTGGATCATCCATTGGCGATCCAACAGATGGATGAGGAGAACATCGAGTGTTGGCGGTGCTACTTTCGGGGACAGCATTTGAGCTTCTTTTAGGGGGGTGCCACACAGAAGAAACTAGCAACTTGCAACTGTAGCAATTGGCAACTAGCAACTAGCGACTTCTATATTGGCACAGAAGGGACTAGTCGCAACGTTTCCAGTGTAGCGAGAATGTCAGACAAGGTAATCATTATGTACCATTTATGGCGTCGTAGGTATTCAATGGTGCTTATGGCAACCTGTGACGCCGATGGCATTTTTTTAATTATTGATGTCGGTGAGTTTGGAATAAACAGTGATGGGGGAGTATTTAAAAATTCTTCGTTAAACCAATTATTATATTCTAATTTCCTACATCTACCTGGACCACAACTTTACCATTGGATGATAGCGGTTATAAAATTCCCTTTTATTTTATCGCTGATGAAGCGTTTCCCTTGACAACCAACATAATGAGACCGTATGCAAGACGCACTCTGAATAATGACGCGCATATGCAATTATAGATTTTCTAGATGTAGTAAATCAACAGAATGCGCATTTGGAATGTTAGTGTTGAAATTTAGAGTTCCACATAATTTTAAAAGAAAACAAGATGGAATTTACTTAGAACCTATATATCTCGTTGCTCCAAGTAAAACGTCGACTATGGTGCAGTGAGAGATTTAAATAACAAACATTTACTCCGAGATCATCTGTGTCATTATTTTTTGAAACCAGAAATAACATTACCACGTGAGTGGAGATACTGTGTACAAAGATGTAATGAAAATGAAGATAATCAATGAATAAATTATAACTTATGTATTAATTTACTTATTTTCTCCCCTTTTCCGTAATATTTCCTTGCTGGACACAACGTAAATAAGAGGGTGCTATTCAATAAGTTTGACTAACTCTATATTGTAGTTCTCCTCTGCTTTTTTGACCATTTTAAGATCGATAACCACGGAGTTTAAAATCAACTTGAGCGATGAGCAACCGACAGACCCTGTTGCCGGTTGTCAAATGTTTTAAGGTCGCTTAAGTTGCAAGTTAATGTCGCTTGAGTGTGGCTTTCTCTGTTTCTTAGAAAGGGTCCGACCGCGAAGCAACGATGCTAGAGTTGCGTTGGTAGTTGCCAGTTTCTTCTGTGTGGCACTTCCCCTAAAGCAACTTTTTTAAAGGTCTTTGTAATCCTTTTTATAGGTATTTAGTAAATCTTCCATACTTCTCTTAAATTTAATGCTTTGCTCCATGATTTGGTCAATATCAAACACTATATCTATAAGTTCAGACGCATGTTTCATCATCCCTGCTCATGTTTTCAAATTCAACTTAGACTTTGTTGTCACAACTTTATCAACATCATCATTTTCACCATTAAACTGAACAAGTTCGTCAAGGACCTCTTCAGTTAACTCTCCACTATGCGAGTCTAAAGTTCTACTATTTCTTCTGGTTGCAAATTCTCAAACCCCTCCCCTCCAGTATCATGTGCCTTACTTGCAATCATCTTCACTTCTACATCAAGTGAAAAAAATCCATCAAAGTTAATGAGAGATTCCTACCACAATTTTCCTCATCATGCGTTTATAGTCAAAAGGTTCACAATTGACTTTTTAATGTTTTGTATGCAATGTGCAATGGCATAATTTTTCCAGTATTCGGTGACAGTCATAGTGAGGTCACGTTTCATTTCATTTAAGATGTAGCGGAATGTGCGACGGGTACAGTAGCTCTTGACTGCAGCAACCACTTCTAGGTATAAGGGTTGGAGAAGTGAGTTGAATATGGTGGCAGAAAGATAACTTCGATGTTCAGATGTGCAAATGAGAATTAGTTTAAATGTCAATTTTTTAAGCTAAATATTTTTCGATTTCATGAACAAAATGATTATGAAACCAATCCATAAAAATTGTTTCGGTGACCCAGGCCTTCTTGTTTGAAGGCCAGAAAACAGGTAGTTTTTGCTTATTTTTCCTTTTGACGAAAGAGGATTCAGTGAACGATAAATCAACATCGGCTTAATCATTCAATCTCTGGGCACATTGGTACAGAGAAGGAAGGTTAACAATTCATTAACAGCTTTAAATCCATGCACCAAACGTTCTTCTGTGGAGATAAATGTTCGCAAAGACATCTTTTTCCAAATCAAGCCCAGCTCGTCAGCATTAAAAACTTGTTCGGGCTCGTACCCCTACTCTTCGAAGGGCTTTTTTAAGATGGAAAGCTTCAGCTGCTACATTATCTGCCGATGCCGATTCTCCACTTATTTTAACATTATGTATAGCATATCTTCTTCTAAATTTCTCTAACCATCTCTTACTTGATGGAATAAAGCGATCTAAAGATCCTATGCATACAAGATAAAGCTGTAATTTTGGGAATAATTTTGAAACGAGAAAAAAGTCTGCTATGACCGAGAATCGAACTCGGGTCTTCCACTTGCCGGGCGGATGTTCTACCACTTAACTATCGTAGCAGATCAATTTTCTTTTTTCTGAACGCGGATATTTTGTTGGTTGGGACGAAACTAGCCAAGCTAGTATCAAACTGCCCCAACGGATGTCCTCGAAGAGATACACCAAAGAAAACTCATCCCTCTCAAATAGTGAGATTGCCAAGCAAGAAATTGATGGAATAAAGCGATCTGAAGATCCTATGCATACAGGCACAAGCTGTGATTTTGGGAATAATTTTGAAACGAGAAAAAGTCTGCTATGACCGGGAATCGAACCAGGGTCTTCCACTTGCCGGGCGGATGTTCTACCACTGAACTATCGTAGCAATCAACTTTGGGAAAGCAGCCTGCATTAGTCCTATTTTAACTTCTTGTTGAATGATATGACATAGACGATTAAAGTTCTGATCTGAAGGTAATAGTTTAGGAAAATCATTCTGTAATTTATTTAAGGATATTAAGCCTCATAAGTTCAGGTAATATTTCTTCACTTTGTCTTATATTAGTCCATTTTATAAATCCTGAGGAGTTAGAAACTAAAGAAACTGGAAAGTTTCCAAAAGTTATTGCGCTATTACCGAATTTTACCGAAAAGGATCGACTTGATGGTACGTATTAGAATTTTCACAATTGCTTCAAGGATAATATACTTTTTGAGAATCCTATGTTTTCGGAAAAAAATCTCGTAAAACTAATATATGCGCCTGCAACATATATTGACTTTCAGCCACAGAAGATATTATAGTCTAGAAGAGAGGTAACTGATTTAGTAAGGGTTTTAAAGCAGTCTGCCAGTGACCAACTTATCGACGTCACAAGATTATTCCGTATCGCGATCGTAATCCTTATCGGGTAATATCTTCGTGAATGGGATTTATCGATAAATAAAATGTGCAAATCGAGTCTTTGATGCAAACAAATCGAAGGACATTTGAAGCATTCACTCTATATTGGAACTTCTATGTAGTTAGTTTGAAGCCGAACATGGACAAATCTGTAAGCGGAAAGCAGGCTCTGGTATAACAGAAAAACTTTCTCATTGCGCGGGATGGCGGAATTTTTATGCGAGACTTTGGCCAAAGAAATTGTTTACACCCGTGATAGGTCTGCTATGCTAACACCTTTTCAAAATTTATGAGCCAGAAATTGCAAAGACGGCAGTAGATGGAAGTCATTCGAAGGAATGGGTATGATTTATTTTAAAACCGATAAAATAAATGATTCGCAGGGCCACATTACCCCAGGTATACTATACATGTGACATTTTCTGAAGGCCTGCTCTAATGAAGGAAAGATCAGATCATTTTCTATGTCTTACAGAAGAAGAGATTTAGAGGTTATTAGAATTTCCAGCAAGTAATTTACGAAATGCGTACTTGGATTCTTATTGTGTTAGAGCCGATAAAAACTATTACTATGATGATGTCTTTCAACAAATACAGTACTAAGTTGATGTGGAGTTCTTGACATGAAATTTCCATTTACTGCAAACCACTGTTCCTATTTATCACGTATCACAATCAGCTAGTCTTATTTTATAAAAACCAGTTTTGGTTTGCGTAGCTGATAAAAATAATTCATTTGTGTCAATCGCTAAATATGACATTCAAGAGGGAGAAAAGTAGTCGAAACCTATTATGGATGTTATTCATGTTATATTCAGCCTCTCTTCTTAAAGACCAGTTTGCGTTTATTTTCAATAACGTATTCCTTCCAACGTACATATTGTTAAGGTTCATTTCTCATTTTTTTTTATTTTTCATTCATATAACCTCAAGGAAAATATTGTTTTGTACATAAAACAACAGAAAATAAAGCAATCTTTCATTTAACACGTATCTCAAAGCTCAAATTGTGCTACGTAAATCATAATTAATCCTTATTTTCCACATAGCTGAGTTTTTGTTAGTTAGTGTCTCGGAGAGGGCATTCTACTTTTCCTCTCCCAAATATCGGTTTCTTCGCTAAATATGGTTTGCTAATTCTAAAGCATCAGTTTTGTTTCTAAAATAACAATTGCGCGACATTTATCGCCAAAAATCCGATAATTGTTTCTACTACATGAAAATCCTATAATTCTCCTTATCTTGTCATTGGGTGGTTTTAAAAGGATGAACTTTAAGTGGTTTATTGCTCAAGAGCTTCCAACACCCATACAAATCTTTTTCAGATATTATATATAACTCGTTTCGACAGATTAATCGCAGTCTCACCAAATGTTCTCAAATTTTTCAGTGGAGTAACTAGGAAAGGGGAATTCTTTTTCAATGATATATGTGCGGCTGCTCATATTCCGTCCTCTTAAAAAAACAGTTACAATATTAAAAATGTTATTTTTTCATAAAATTATTAAACCTCATACATAGGAAGAGATCATGAACCCAAGAAGAGAAAACAGAAATTTAGAAAAGGCCTTTTACTGCTTTGGTATCACGATAAGCAACTAAGCTGCAATAAATATTATGAACAACTTATTTGTTTTATATTAATTTACGGTGAATACTGTGATAGTATCTTGACCAAAGATCCCTTAATCTTTGTTATAAATATCTATGATGATAGATTTGATTAACATGAACAAGAAAAGCACTTCGAAACAAATAAACTAAAAATATAAATACCTTGCTAGTGACGATTTCAGCTGCACTCTTCTGATGCCGATTTTATCATGATGATCCAGAAACGTTTCCACTGAAAATAAATAAATAAACTAATGGTGAAATGGATAAATTAAAAGTTTTAAAAATTATTTATTAATTTCACAATCACGGAAAACCCAATATAAATATAAACAATGGTTGAAAAAACCATGAGCTTCTTTATTATCAAATTTACATCACTTGAAATCTTAATTTAAGAAATAAATTAGAAATAAATTTCAAAGTGGAACTTCATACACTTATCACTGAATAGCTGATGAACTACGTCCATTGAATTCCAATTACGTTATAAAAAAAGTACATATTTGAAATTAATATGACCGTTCATTATGCTAACAATTAAAAATGATAATATAATTTAAATAGTTGACATTTCACGCTTTCTTTTCCTGTGATATCCTTACTGATCGCGAGAAAGAATTGTGAAGCCAAGAGTAATAAAACTAGCCGAGAGCAGCGAAAAGAGAGCGAAGTGGATGCGGGATTGAGTCAGATGAAGGAAAGGTGGAGAGGGGAGGGAGGGAGAGGAGGAGGGGAGGGAGGGAGGGGAGGGAGAGGAGAAGGGGAGGGATAGATAGATAATCGTCTTTATTCGGGCGAAATTTAGACCATAAGGTCCATTCTTACATTTAACCCTTCGTCAATATAATAAATATAATAAATGGTAAAGTAAGATATATATATATATATATATATATATATATATATATATATATATATATATATATATATATACAATACGCATAACATAAACAGTATATACCTAAATCATACAGAGTAAAAAAATATATAAAATTGAAGACAGATTAGAGATTGTGGGGAAAACCTAGGTAAAACAGACATGTCCTCCCTAGTAAAACCCACGCAGGAAAACACCCACTGAGAAGAGGGGTGTGAAAAATCTGCGAAAACCCTAGATAGTGTACATATTATAATATAGTAATGCAACATTAAATAGAAAGGAGAATGTACACTAAGTCTTCGTATATACAGCATCGTTGTATACCGTCATAAAAAATACATATATAGGTATTAACGTAATGCAAACCAAGAAATATAATACAATAATTAGGCAGAATAAGATGAAATATACTTGAAATATATACAATGAATATGGAGATTGTTGTTGGATCATGCATAACATAAGAAAGAAGGAAATTATATAAAATTACACATATGACATAAAACAATACATAATAAAATAAAGTAATACGAAATAGTATAAAACAATACAAAATGATATAAATCAGTATAAAATAGTATGAAAAAATACAGAATGATAAAAACAATGAGAATTAGTATAAACACTATAACTTAGTAGACACTAGACAATGAAAAGGTAACAGTCGAAGGAGGCGTACATTTTGCGAACTCGATAACCTGCGAAGAAATTAATTAATGTTCATTAAGTAAGGAAGAGTGAAGGGAGCCGTCTTGCAATAGGTAAGAAGAAAATGTTAAAGCTGACCTGAATTTTGTGCAGAGAACAGCAATTTAAAGTATTTATGTTTGAATATGTGGAGAGATGTTGCGTTTTGGAGGTCAGTAGGTAGGGCGTTCCAAAGTCTACAAGCTGTAATATGGAAGGATTTATTATAAATTTCCGTCCTGTGATGTGGGATCTGGAAGAGATTGGTGCCCCTAGTGTTGGCGTTGTGTACAGAGTTCATTTGGGAAAATTTGGAGTTCAGATACTGCGGGTTTTGAAGAGTTATAATTCGGTAAAATAACGAGAGGAGGTGAAGACGTCTACGAGCTTCAGTGCGAAGCCAGCCTAACGTATATAGAGGTTGAGTGACATGGTCTCTCTTTTGGAGATCACAAATGAATCTTACGCAGGAATTTTGTGCACGCTGCAATTTTAGAGATAGCTCGTTAGATAGATCTTGATAGAACGTATCGCAGTAATCGAGGTGAGGAAGGACAAGAGCAGTGATAAGTCGCTTGCGAATGGAGAAATGGGTAATGCTTTTAATTCTTTTAAGTGAGTGAAGTGAACTGTTAACAGTATTACATGTTTTAGTTATATGATCAGTCCAGGACAATGTGTCATTGAATACTAACACGAGATTGATTGCAGTTTTTTGGAAACGAATGACAGAGTTAGTGAGCAGAATTGGGGGAAGTTCTGAGAAGTTTAGTGACGAGAGAAGTTTGGGATACCCAATAATAATAGACTGACTTTTTAAAGGATTAATTTTGAGGAAATTTACATTGCTCCATTTGGATAAAGAAGTGAGGTCATGGTTCATTTTATCAATGATAAGAGGGAGATCAATAGAGCGAGAGTGCATATCGATTTGGAGATCATCAGCATAAAGGTGGTATTTACAGTGAGCAAGCTGAGAAGATATGTCATTAATGTACAAAGAGAAGAGCAGTGGCCCGAGGGTGGAACCTTGTGGTACGCCACGTGTCACTTTAATCCATCTTGAGGAATGATTGTCAGTTACGACCTTTTAATGGCGATCATTCAGGTAAGAACTAATTAAGTTTAGGGAATGTGAGGAGAAGTTCATGAGGCGCAGTTTGGTTAGAAGTATGTTTACATCTACAGAGTCAAAAGCTTTACTAAAGTCAAGAAGAGTCATAATAGTGACTTCTCTTTTGTCCATTGCTAATCTGATATCGTCAGTGATTTTGAGGAGTGCTGTGGTAGTTCTGTGTGATTTTCGGAATACTGATTGTAGAGAATCGAGGATATTATTACTAATTAGAAAATATGTGATTTGTTCATGTAAAACCTTTTCAAATGCCTTTGATAATACAGGAAGTAAACTGATGGGCCGAAAGTCGGTTATGTCAGAAGTAAGACTTTTCTTAGGTATGGGACGGAGAGGAGGAGGGGAGGGAGGAGATGAGGAGGGGAGGGAGGGAGAGGAGGGGAGGAGGGAGGGAGAGAAGGCGGAGAGGGAGGGAGATGAGGAGGAGAGGGAGGGAGAGGAGGAGGAGAGGGAGGGAGAGGAGGAGGAGAGGGAAGGAGAGGAGGAGGGGAGGGAGGGAAAGGAGAAGGGGAGAGAGTAAGAGGAGGGGAGGGAGGGAGGGAGAGAAGATAAGAAGGTTGGGAGGATGATAGGAGAAGAAAGGAGAGAGAGGAGGAGAAGAGGGGAGTTGGATTCAACCTAGAGAGAGAGAGGGAGGAATCGATTACATGAGATGAATGGAGAAAGAGGAGTGGGAGAGAAGAGGGAAGAGATAGAGTAAGGGATAGGAAGGGGCAAAACGAAGGCCAGGAGAAAGGACAGAGTGAGATAGAATGTAGGAAGACGGTGGGATGAGTGACATGATAAAAGAGTAATGGAAATTACATGGAAGTTACAGATTTATTTTCTTAATATTTTCCTATTTTTTAAAAATGTTTCTATGCCTCCGCCTTTTAATAATGGCGCTTTATATGTAACTGGCGCTCTGTCCTCCGTACACTTCACTGGACGTGAGATTTGAACTGCTCTTCGTAGCTCGAAAAACAGTGTGTTGCCTGGTAAAAATTGTATTCCTATTATTCTCCTGAAAATGTGTGCCGAGGAACTTAGTTTTCTCTGTTCAACATAATTTTACAATATCACACTTTCCCTCTGAGGTGGAAGGAAAAGATAGTTACACATGTTTTTATAAGTGGTTGCAAATCTAATGTTCGCAATTATAGACCAATTTTTATTTTGCCAAATTTTTCAAAAGTATACTGTGTAACTTTTCAAAATTACTTGGATAGCTTTTCTAACTGGTGCCAAAATTGAAAACTATTTACCAATCTGTCAAATTTTATAGTTATTTCTTTCACTATGAAGAAAAATATAATAAAGTCTGATTATTGAATTTAGGGTGTTCCGCTTGAACGTATTAATACCATCACTGATCTTGGTGTAATTATTTCTCTCTGTTAAATTTTAAAATTCATATTAGGTCTCTCTGTACTAGTGCATTCCGCCTCCTGCGTTTTTTAAGGAGTATTTCTTTTTGATCTTATGGTTCCATTGTGCGGCCTATTTTAGAATTTAGCAGCGTGATTTGGAATCCCCATCATACCACTCATATCCTGGCAATTGAGAAAGGACAAATGAATTTCATTAAATGGCGTTGCTTGTAAAATAATTGTTCCATTTTTAATAAGAATGATTTGCCCATTTTATGTAAGAGATTCATTTGGTTCCTCTTGGGACGAGGCGAGCCGTCGCTGGTGTGATATTCCTCCGTAATGTATTGACGGGGGCCATAGGCTCTCATGACCTGTTTAGCCTGATTAAATTCAGTGTTCCTGCTCGACGATCCAGACATACCATACTCTTCCGAGACTCTTTCGGGAGAGTGGATGTTTGCAGATTTAAACCTCTGTCCCGAATGATGAGATTTGCGAACCAGGTCCTGAGTAGGGCCAATAATATTCATTTATTTTTTGACTCGTTATCTTCTCTTAAAAGCAAATTATATGCAACCGTGTCATCTTAATGTGTGTACAATATTTCTTCTGTATTTGTGATAGTTTTATATTTTTTATCCATATTTTTATTCATGTTTTTTATTATAATGCATGTAATTGGGGTCTTTCCTTTATGCGTTTATTAATTTATCATTATTATTATTATTTTTATTATTTACGCGGATTAATTCCGGGTTTTCATGTTTACAGCGGAGCGGGCTCAAGCTGTATGCATAGTTATTTCATATTTATGGTGTGTTGTCATTTAAAAATTGCCGGACAATAGAGCATGTGCTTATTATGATAGATTTTTGTAAATTTATGTATGTATTTTTGTGCAGTTCTAGATTTCAAGACTTTTGAATAGTTTTTTTTGGGATGACACCTGCGGACGATATTACAATAAATACTATAATA
Source organism: Tanypteryx hageni (assembly GCA_028673005.1). Taxonomy (NCBI): domain Eukaryota; kingdom Metazoa; phylum Arthropoda; class Insecta; order Odonata; family Petaluridae; genus Tanypteryx; species Tanypteryx hageni. The sequence goes on along the minus strand of CM054115.1, from coordinate 191,072,722 downwards.
ACTTTATTTTGTTGCCACATGTTTTTAATTTCTTCGGCTAATAATATATTTATGGATTTTTTCATTGTGTTTTTCTCTATATTGGATGTCATTCTGATGAGTGTGTTTAACGATTATTATTATTAGAATGAGAGACGTAATTTAAGGAAAAGAGAGAAAAATGAGAGGTAAGGAAGCGTTTTGAACAGAGGAAGAGAGAGAGATATATACAATGATGAGAAAGAGAATTCGGCAGAAGTAAAAAAAAAGAATGAGAGTAAGTGAAACTGTAGGATAAGGGAGAGAATGGGGTGGAGTTTGGAAGGAGTTGCAGTTAAACAATGGAGATAAAACTATGATGGAATAAAATTCAAAACCATAATTTCGACGAAGAAACAACGAAAAAATTCGTATGGATTATATTCGATATTTTGGCGATTTAAAAGTTGAAAAGATAAGAATAACCATCCTCCGCTAGATAACGCACGAAAATTCCCCGTTGGGATGTGTAATCCGTTCCTTATCGCATAAATTGGAGTCACCCGAAGGAAAAAATCCTCGTTTTTTTTAGGAGGAGAAGAAAAAAACGCAGTAATTGAAAAGTTAGGATCATTCATTTCATTTCTAAAGAGGTTTTGCAGCGTATCTGAGGGTTTGTCTGCGTGGAGTTGGCACCCCTGATCGATAAGGGACCGAAAAAGGGTGTGCCTATGAGAAAAGGGTTGTAGAGGATGAAAGAGGAGTTGGGAGGGAGGGAGAAAGGAGAGTGGGAGTGGGAGGGAGGGAGAAAGGAGAGTGGGAGGGAGAAGGAGGAGTTGGAGGGAGAAGGAGGAGTTGGAGGGAGAAAGGAGAGTGGGAGGGAGAAGGAGGAGTTGGAGGGAGAAAAGAGAGTGGGAGGGAGGGAGAAAGAAGAATGGGAGTGAGGGAGGGAATGAATATGAAAGGAAGAAAAGCCATCGTAGATATATGAGAGATTTTGAGACGAGGGAAGAGAAGGAGAGAGAGAGAGAAAGGGAGAGAGAGGAACGAAGAGGAAGAAAAGAGAGATAAGAGAAGGAACGCTAAGGATACGAATGGTGGGAGCGTGGAGAATGGAGGGAAGAGCGGTCTTTAGGAATGAAATGATTGGGAACTGGAAATAAAAGAGAGAGATAGCGAGAGGTTAGATGAGAAGTGGAGAGGAGGGAATGGAATGGGGTGAGGGGAGGAAGGAAAGGAAGTGTTGGGCGTGGGAAGGTGGAGGGGATATAGGGTGGAGGGGAAAGAGGGTGGAGGGGAGAGAGGGTGGAGGGGAGAGAAGGAGGAGGGGAAAGAGGGTGGAGGGGAGAGAGGGTAAAGTGGAGAGAGAGAAGAGGGGAAAGAGGGTGGAGGGGAGATAGGGTGGAGGGGAGAGAGGGTGTGAGGGTGGAGGGGAGAGAGGGTGGAGGGGAGAGAGGGTGGAGGGGAGAGAGGGTGGAGGTGAGAGAGGGTAGAGGGGGGAGAGGGTGGAGGGGAGAAAGGGTGAGAGGGTGGAGGGGAGATAGGGTGGAGGGAGAGAGGGTGGAGGCGAGAGAGGGTGGAGGGGAGAGATAGATAGATAGATAGATAGATAATCGTCCCATGGGGTGGAGGGAAGAGAGGGTGGAGGGGTGTGAGGGTGGAGGGGTGTGAGGGTGGAGGTGAGAGAGGGTGATGGGGAGATAGGGTGGAGGAGAGATATGGTGGAGGGGTGAGAGGGTGGATAGGAGAGAGGGTGAGAGTGTGGATGGGAGAGAGGGTGAGAGGGTGGAGGAGAGAGATAGATAGATAGATAGATAATCGTCTTTATTCGGGCGAAATTTAGACCATAAGGTCCATTCTTACATTTAACCCTTCGTCAATATAAAAAATATAAAAAAATGGTAAAGTAAGATATATATATATATATATATATATATATATATGCAATACGCATAACATAAACAGTATATACCTAAATCATACAGAGTAAAAAAAAAATATATATATAAAATTGAAGACAGATTAGAGATTGTGGGGAAAACCTAGGTAAAACAGGCATGTCCTCCCTAGTAAAACCCACGCAGGAAAACACCCACTGAGAAGGGGGGTGTGAAAAACCTGCGAAAACCCTAGATAGTGTACATATAATGATATAGTAATACAACATTAAATAGAAAGGAGTATGTACAGTAAGTCTTCGTATATACAGCATCGTTGTATACCGTCATAAACACTATAACATAGTAGACACTAGACAATGAAAAGGTAACAGTCGAAGGAGGCGTACACTTTGCGAACTCAATAACCTGCAAAAAAAATAATTAATGTTAATTAAGTAAGGAAGAGTGAAGGAAGCCGTCTTGCAATTGGTAAGAAGAAAATGTTAAAGCTGACCTGAATTTTGGGCAGAGAACAGCAATTTAAAGTATTTATGTTTGAATATGTGGAGAGATGTTGCGTTTTGGAGGTCAGTAGGTAGGGCGTTCCAAAGTCTACAAGCTGTAACATGGAAGGATTTATTATAAATTTCCGTCCTGTGATGTGGGATCTGGAAGAGATTGGTGCCCCTAGTGTTGGCGTTGTGTACAGAGTTCATTTGGGAAAATTTGGAGTTCAGATACTGCGGGTTTTGAAGAGTTATAATTCGGTAAAATGGTGGAGGGATGAGAGGGTGAAGGGGAGAGAGGGTGGAGGGGAGATAGGGTGGAGGGGAGAGAAGGTGGAGGGGCGAGAGGGTGGATGGGTGTGAGGGTGGAGGTGAGAGAGGGTGATGGGGAGAGAGGGTGGAGGGGTGAGAGGCTGGATAGGAGAGAGGGTGAGAGGTTGGAGGGGAGAGAGCATGCAGGGGAGATAGGGTGGAGGGGAGAGAGGGTGGATAGGAGAGAGGGTGGAGGGGAGAAAGGGTGGAGGGGTGAGAGGGTGGAGGGGAGAGAGGGTGGAGGGGAGATAGGGTGGAGGGGAGAGAAGGTGGAGGGGCGAGAGGGTGGATGGGTGTGAGGGTGGAGGTGAGTGAGGGTGATGGGGAGATAGGGTGGAGGGGTGAGAGGCTGGATAGTAGAGAGGGTGAGAGGTTGGAGGGGAGAGAGCGTGCAGGGGAGATAGGGTGGAGGGGAGAGAGGGTTGATAGGAGAGAGGGTGGAGGGGAGAGAGGGTGGAGGGGTGAGAGGGTGGAGGGGAGAGAGGGTGGAGGGGTGAGAGGGTGGAGGGGAGAGAGGGTGGATGGGTGTGAGGGTGGAGGTGAGAGAGGGTGATGGGGAGAGAGGGTGGAGGGGTGAGAGGCTGGATAGGAGAGAGGGTGAGAGGTTGGAGGGGAGAGAGCGTGCAGGGGAGATAGGGTGGAGGGGAGAGAGGGTGGATAGGAGAGAGGGTGGAGGGGTGAGAGGGTGGAGGGGAGAGAGGGTGGAGGGGAGAGAGGGTGGAGGGAGAGAGAGTGGAGGGGAGAGAGGGTGGAGGGGAGAAAGGGTGGATGGGTGTGAGGGTGGAGGTGAGAGAGGGTGATGGGGAGATAGGGTAGAGGAGAGATATGGTGGAGGGGTGAGAGACTGGATAGGAGAGAGGGTGGATGGGAGAGAGGGTGAGAGGGTGGAGGGCAGAGAGTGTGGAGGGGAGAGAGGGACGATGGGAGAGAGGGTGGAGGGGAGAAGGGGTGGAGGAAGATGAAGATGGGGTGGGGGAAGAAGGGGTGGATAAAGGGAAGATGCGGTTTGGCGGACGTTTTTTGTTTGGCATCAAGATGGCTTGAGGAGTCGTTCGGATCAATGAAGAAAGATAAGATGTAAAAAAGGCAATTCTTTCGCCAACATCCAAACCCACCCTTTACCTCTTTAAAGATCTCTATTTCTGCTTTCCTGGGTTTCCGCCTCGCCCAGCCCTTTTCACGGATCTTTATCGCGAGAGAACTCGTTAAGGACAATATATTGCTTCAGTTTAACGCACATGATAAAGGGAAATGCCTTTTTATTTATTTTCCCGATGGAACTCTCGGAATCGACTGTATAGGTCTCTGTTTTAATCCACTGCTTTTATAGATGTCTTTCTAAATAATGAAAATTGATGTGCTCCGTGGGAATACTAATAACATTGGATTCTGCATACATATAGTTCCTATAGCGCTGCCTTTGGCCATTCACTTGCTTCCGTAAAATAATTTATCTCGCAGCACATTTTAATTTCATTTTTATTAAGAAATATAAGGTAAAGATTAATATTGACTTTTTTTTCTTCGATTATTTTGTTTAAAGGAAAATTTTGGTAACGAAACAATTACGGCGATAAACCAAACTGTTAGAATTTTATGTGCATTTAGGTAATTTTTATAAAAGAAAACGTTCCTAATATATTTGATCTTCGTCCTGCTGTTACACAGTATTTACGCTTTAAAGATAGATGCATATAAAATAAATTTAGAATTTAGAAACTACAGAGAAATTAAATAAAAAATAACAATCTCTGGCAAAATCACATATATAATCAGGAATGTTATTTATTATTTATTTTAGCTTACATAAATATCAATATTCATCCTAGAAAATAATGTTATTTCAGATGTTGTTATTGAGCACATCAAAATAAAAGATTCTCTTCATATGCATTATGCTATGTTGCCTTGATTTTGAGAAAGAGATATTGACGTCTATTGCGCACCGTTATAGTAGGAAGGATTTCATTGTAGTTTTGCATATTAAAAGTTTTCATTGGAATGCGGGACAAAAGTGGTGAAACTACGTCATGTCACTCACTCAGACCGATGAATTTTCACCTACGCTAAAATGAAAATAAATTCTTGTGTCACACCCCTCGATCAGAGCTGCCATGGCAACGGAGATGAAATTTGAATAGTAATTCCGAATTCTTATAAGTGAAATTCATTAAATTTTAATAATTGGAAAACTTCTACAATGCAGTGAGACGATTCTTTATTTCAATCGTGTACTTTTAAAAGAACACCCACATAAATAGAAACATAATTATAAATTTCAATTCTCGTATGTACCGAGAGAAATAATTCTGCGTTCCCTACGTGGATTACTAGAACCCGCTTCAGGACAGCTTTATCGCTTAACTGCGATCGGATCCCGAAGCCAATTAATTTAACCTAATTGCCAGACCAACAACTGGAATGTAAGTCATCAACTTGAACAAAATCCCAAAATCCTACTTTTTAGGGCGCATTTTGCAATCGTCTCCAACCACATTTGGTTAGTTGAATTCATCGCGCAAGCAATCTGTTGGCAATTTTTCGGACGCGAAATATTCCTCTCGGCGTTTATACTCGTATAAGAGAATTATGACTGACTGATACGAAAAATACGTAAATAATAGAAATTCTCGTTACCCGCAGATGCTTGCCGGGAGTAGGATTTAAAGCACTTCGGAAAACGGATGAATCTCTTATTCGTAGTCTCTTCGTGGATTATTAATTGCAAGACTAACGCCATTTGAGAAGATATGTGGCGATTAGAGCGGGAGATAGAGAGGGAGGAAGGGAGGGAGGAAGGGAGATAGGGAGGGAGGAAGGGAGATAGGGAGGGAGGGAAGGAGATAGAGAGGGAGAGAGAGAAGAATAGCAAGAGGGATGGAGGGAGTGAAAGAAGGAGAGCAAGAGGGGGGAGGGAGGGAGAGGAGAGGAGAGGGAGAAAAGGAGAGAAAGAGGGAGGGAGAGAAATAGATAGAGAAGGAGAGAGAGAATGAAAGCAAGAGGGAGATAGAGAAGGAGGGAGGGAGAGGAGAGGCAGAGAGAGAGCAAGAGGGGGGGGAGGGAGAGGGAGTTTGAAATAGTGTAGTGAGAGGGATGGAGGCGGAAACTGAGGGTAGTGAATGGGGGAGAGAGAAGGGGTTGGCGAGGGGAGTGGGGTCGCAGAAGAGGAGGAGAGGAGGAAAGAGGGAGGAGGAAAGAGGGAGGAGTAGAGTGGGCGTGAGTTGAGTGGGAGAGCGCAAATTCCGAGACGAAAGCGGCGTAAAAGTGGCGCACCGCTCCTCCCAACTCTTTTTTCTCCGATTGCTAATTTAAGCTTGCGTCCGTCACGCTGGAGCTCTAAATATTTAAAACTTTGCTAATAGGAGCGCATTAGGCATTCATGATATTTAAAAGCACCCTTTTAAGTAAATTAGTACAACCACGCGCGCGAGCCTGTGTCAGCGTGTGTACGTAATGAGCGTCAGTATTTTTCTGTCTAACGCGCAATTTATTTCTGAAGCTATTAAGTTACCCTCATTTCTTTGTTATGCATTCCATTTATCATTACCTAACGTTTTTTAAGTTCAAATTGCATCTTAACTAGTATGGGATATGCTGTGTTTTATTGTGGATTACATTTCCATTTTTATTCTTCTCGTTGTATGAGTATTTCCTTTGTCCCATTTTCGCTCGGGCGTTTCAGAGATATTTTTTGGAATCTCTTTTCAAAACTCAACGGATAAGGCTTTCAGTATCAGAAATCGGTGGACTATTTAACTAAACCTCTAAAAAGATTAGGATCCGATCCAGAGGTGGATCTAGAAACTTCTCAAGGGGGGGACGATCGCCCCAATGTTCCCTCCCCCCTCTTAATTCCGCCTCTGCCGACGACTATACATGTTAAAAATTCCTATCCCCATCAGAATATTGCTTTCCCTTTTTATACAGACGTAATACTCGCTGTAGAGACATGGAATATTGCGCGAAATGAATTTAAGAATGCACCCAGTGGAGGGTAATGGGATCGTCCAAAGGGAGGGCGATCGCCCTGCCCCCTTGTATCCGCCACCGGTCCGATCCGTTTCGATTCAAAAACACTCGGTAAATTTCATTTTGGAGCACGCTGCTTCCCTTAATGATGGTCGAGGATAATAAATAATTCCCTGGACGATGGTTAGAGCTCGAACATAATTTAAAATAAACAAGCGTCTCTTTCGGAATCGAGGTAGTACTTCTCTTTTATTTGGTCTTAAATTACTTCTCGTACTTATTCCACTTCGCCGCTCCGTATTTTGCGCTTACTTATTTCAAAATATCTTTATTCCCCACAAGTACTTCTCCGTTTTGAATCTGAAAATGCAATCTCATTTCCATCTAGAACTGATATCTTCTTTCATTAATTTCTTACTTTATCCTAAATTAAAATTTATAGCGTCAATATTAATCGTATCGTTGTGAGATAGGAGTTTTTAGTCTCCTCCTCATCAAAACACATTGGATTTGACTCAGTGGACCGACATTTTATTAAATGCTGTATTTCTAGGGTACTTTTTTAATTAAAAGTGCGCAACGCTATCTTAAAATCTTTCATCTTCCTTGCGAGAAACGCATTTTAGATGTAAAATGATTCCTGATTAATTATCTCTCAAAAGACGCCTAATTTGTTAATCGCTTCACATTTCCCGATTAAACAACTTTAAATACTCAATTCGTATGCGTTCCACTAAACCCAACTCCTACGAATGCTGACTTTCCACCGAAATCGACTTCCTTTAACACAAATGCGCAACTGGTTTATTCAACCGTTTTATGACTTCGGAAGTGACCTTAATCATCCATAAGTAACCATATGGAAACAGCATGAAAAGAAAAGTTTTATTAACGCAAAAGCAAATTGAACTCTCAATCACGGCTAGAGTTTTGGAACCGGGAATTCCCGTTCCCGGTTCCCAGGAATCTACTCAATATTTCTTATTCTCGATTCCCAAGAAAATTTTTAATGATTCCCGGGAATTTTTTCGTTTAAATTTTGTGCCGAGTCAAGATTTGCCAGAATTATCTTCTTAGCTGAATTTTTTAGATATTCCTCCGAATTTCAGCCCCAAATGTTAAGCTATCAAATTATTTTTGATTTTTCGATTTTATGTGTTTTGTACCAATAGAATTTCTCATGAATAATAAATATTTTTTCAGTAACTGAGTTATTAGGAGTTTGAGATTAAGGATTAGGTTGCGTTTCTCTCTATTAATTCAGTTTTAATAGAGCGCTAATACGATGGCTATTTCTCGCGACCGTAAATGTCATTAGTGAAAAAAGTCCGAAAGTAATGTTTGCATGCTTATTGAATCAGAAATTAGGCGATGAAGTGATCTATCTTCCCCTCCTATTCTTCTTCCTTCCTCCCTACCTCCTTTCCTAGTTGACCAAATTAGTTACTCTAAGTGAATTATATACAAAATAGGAAGATGACCGTTGAAATTCAACTGGAAAGTTTTTCTACGAGATTTCGTGAATAGAATAATAACACGAAACCAGCAGCAATGCAAATCACTAAGAATGGGTCAAATTCGATTCGACGTGTATTAAAACATCGATGGCAGATAATGCAGCCTGAAAAGATGCATCACCAGCAACATCATGTAGAATGAACTTTGTTAAGTTCCAAAAGTTTTAGTAAATCTGACCTGCAATAGCAGAAGTGAACTGTCATGCCCAATACATGATTTTAATACTTAGTTCTGAGTATTTTGATCTTTTATAATTTTACTAAAGCATCTCGTACACATATGATTGCACTTCATTGTTTTTGTGCATTTTTTTAAGTTTCTGACTCAATTCTGTCATGTAATGCATTAAAGGATAAAGAACAAGCACTTTTTACGATGAACAAACCAATTTCGTCTTCCCCTGACCCATTCTAAACCAACGCATACGTTTTTTCACAGTAGACCTTTAAACAGTAAAAATATCAACTAAACGACGTAAAACAGGCTACGAATGATAAAGACACAGTAAACAATCAAAAAAGATGTCTATTTAGAAACAATAAACCACTAACTTGCATTTTGCCATATGCTGCCACAGCTTCGTGTCCAAAGAGCATTTTGATGCCGACCCTTTATTTCGGCAACCAGGGGTCAAATCGATGAATGGTTCATATCAAAGGTGTTTGGATGTCTACTCTCTTATATACTAACGTATTACCGAAAAACTCGATATAAAATTTTATGGGTATAAAAGTTTTAATTAAAAACTACAAAATATACTATTTTAGGTACAATTGATCTTTGAAACATTTTTATCTCAAGGATTTTGAAAATTGGTTGGTTTACTTTCAAATTGATTCTTATATATCTGCCGTAATCATTCTTGGAATAGGAAAATATGTTTTTTGAGCTTTATCTTTACATCGCACAGGAGATCGACTTGAAACAAATTCTTTGTCTGAAACATCGTTAAATCTGTTAATTGTTAAAAAAATGTAACACATTTAAGACTCTTTTGTGCTAAATGCAGCTGTCGGACACAAAATACACCATAAAAACAAAATTGACTGTGTTTTATCTATTTCGATTACCTAAATTTATATTTTTAAAATAAATTAATTGACGATGACGAGGAATTTTTCCAAATTAAGTAAACCGTTTTCGATTCTCGCTTTTACCCAATAAAAACGTCTCCCCTGCAAGACAGCCGTTTGAATTCAGCAACGTCTTCTTTTGATGTAAAATCTTCATACGCGGTTATTTGAATGCCTTATGGGGTGATCCGCTCCCCTAGACTCTACTCGTAACATTGTCTAAATATATCGTGAGCGGCCAATCGGAAATTAAAATAATCCACTAACGTAATCATAACACAAAATTTACTTCATATCTAATAAATTACCAAATTCAAAGTAAATCCGAGGAATTCCTTTCTCCACCTTTTCTTCCTGTACTGTTCATAAGATGTTCGATTGTTCTAAAATGCAAAGTCCGCTCCGCGCGTCCATAATCCAAAAGGGGCGGAACCCCATATGAGCATTGTTTCCCTCAGGAGAGAAGAGGATTATTAGATTTCGAGTGAAGTGCAATAGGACCGATCGACCTCTATTTCGCCTCTTGTCCTCTTTTGCTCCCTCTAAATAGCGATAATTCGTTATAGATGAAGCGATCCAATTATAAACACTTATGGCTTGCTACAATACTGCTCTTCCTGGTTATTTGTAGCTAGAGCTGAACGCTTTAATAACGTTATATTTCTTCCTAACTAATTGAAATAAATCCAAATTTCATTACAAGTTGTGAAATAACCTCAATTTTGCGGCATGTGCTATTAGAGGAAATCATTAATGTTTCCAATGATACGAGGCTACATATTAAAACGTCTGCTTTTTTTAAAGCGCTTTGTACGGTTTTCAAATAAAAATTGTAAATGTGTTGCTGCACTAATTAGTAATTAACAAACGAAAAAGTATGCAAAGCCAACTAAAAGAAACCGCACTCTGTTCAAACTCAGAAGAATTTCATTTATAGCATTAGCCATCATTTGGGCAAAGAAAAACTGAGGATATCTGAGAATATGAATGATCAGACTTGTAGAATACGAACTAGCGCAGGTCCTTAAAGTCAAAGGAATGGAAACATAGTGGCGTCATTTATTGGTGGAGAAGAGGAGTCAGAAGGAAAGAAAAAGAAAAATCTTTATTGGCGAGGTTGGGGCAAAATAGCCCCCTCTTCCACCTAACCATTACATTACATCAGGATTTAGATATTTAACAAGAGGGAGGGAGAGGGAGGGAGAGGGATGGAGAGGGAGAGGGAGAGAGGGAGAGGGAGGGAGAGGGGAGGGAGAGGGCAGGGGAGGGGGAGGGCAGGGGGAGGGGAGGGGGAGGGGAGGGGGGAGGGCAGGGGGGAGGGCAGGGGGAGGGGAGGGGGAGTGTTTTAGAATGAGAGGGAGAAGTAAAGGAAGAGGGAGGGAGGGATTGAGAGATAAAAGTTCTGGAGAGAGGTTATGAAGGGTGAGAAGTGAGAATGAGAGGAGAGATATCAGAGGAAAATATTGAGAGAGGGGTGAAAGTAGTGGTGAGAGAGATGTAGGTATAGAGGGAGGGTGGAAAGGAGGGCGGGAGGAAGAGTGTGAGAGATGGGAGAGAGAGCGGGAGGGAAAGCAATAGGATCAACGTGACCCCTCGAAAGTTCCCCACCCTGGAAACATTCCTGTGCGTTAAAATCTCATTAAGATTTTTGAATTGTTTTCGCATGAAACCAGTATTATTTTAGTGAGACAACCCAGAGCTCAATTTCACAAATAATTTAAGAGCAGTAAACGACTTTTGGGAATGAAACACCACAAAAGGAATCGATAAAGGTGACTGCCTCAGGTTTAAATTAGGCCGCACAATGTAAAATTATAAGCAGCGTCACCTGATCTCAATAACTCCGTCTTTTTATGGCAGAGTGTATTCGCAGTGTGTTCAGATAAAATTGTGCGAAATGGTTGTCTTCCATAATCTGACTCGTATTTCCTTTTAAATATTGTCTGTGGTCTTAATCACTACAATTTGTTATTTGTTGATTCTGGTTTATTCATTAGTGTAATCGTACATTCGACGCTCTTCCAACCAAATCTCTCCGAGTTTTAAGTGCCAGATAAACACCGAGTGTATCGAAATCGGATATTTACAAACGGAACAGTTAGATATGCTTTGGCATAAAATCTGACTCGAAATATTCTCATTCTTGTTGAAGTTGTCTCCGATTTTTTAATGCTTGTTAGTAGTCATCATTTTCATTCCACTAGTCTCGTTCATGTCACACAAACAAAGTTTGTAGGAAATAAAATTTCCTACAACCTATATTCCATTACATTTTTACATTTATCAAATATTAAAGTAAATATTTCAAAATAACGGATAAGTGACAAGAGTAAACACCCACTTCCGGTTGACCGATTTTTACCAAAACAAAATCAGCTCTTGTGACTTTTATAAGATTGTTAAAAATAAAATTTCGCGTTGACTTGATGAATAGTATTTGAGTTAGAGCACCCACAAAAAGCTATCACATGCACACACACAGACATCATCGAGAAAATGGTCAAAACGTATTCACTGGACCTAGTAACGTGTATTTCCGTTGAAATCTCGAAGTCGATTTTTTCATGAATACAATACTTTCCACTATACTACCTATGTATATGGAGAAAGTAAAAACAACATAGGGATGCGTACCGTAGATATGTAAATTAAGGCTGCCACAATAAAAGGAATAAAAAACATTCGTTTTACACGTATTTGTGCTGACCTGTCCACATCAATTTTAACCAAATTTTTTACTTATAATCAGACTACGTAGGATTTGATTTGAATCGGAAAACGTCGATTATTTTTAAATTTCGAAATTTACGAAAATGAATAGTCTTCGATATGCGTCGATTTTCCAACAAGATGAAAATGTATACCGCTAAAAACCTATTCTGAATTTTAATATTAAAGTCGTTTCTACTTACTTTTTTTGCAATATTATTTGCTACCTACGATTTCTTTCCTTTTCTGGGCTTACATTAACAGTGGGACTGAATGAAGGGTATTTCCTTACACTCAAATATGCGTGTTTTTGAAATGCTCACGCTTCTGCTCTGAACAATCAGTTAACCGCAAGGTCCTAGATTAGATTTGAGAATAGGTGTTTCTTAGACATTTTGAGGTTTTTGTGATTATATTTGCCGACCTAATGGCGGAATATTCCACGAGCTTCTTGTTTGTTATTGCTTCTACAATTACAGGCTGTGTGTTTGGCATTAAAATCTCCTGCTATTATTACTTTTTCAAATGTTTTATTATTATTATTCACATAAACGCTACAATTGGGAGCAGGTCCCGGTGGTAGCGGGTCCCCATCACAACTCAATGCATAATACCCAAATTACATAATAAAAATTGGGTTTACTTAATACAAAAATATTAGCTTTTTGATACCATTTCCTAAACACTATATACTACTTCTTAACTTCAAGTCACAGGAACTCCCGTAACAACAGCTTAGGTATCACTCAATACATAATGCCCAAATTACATAATAACAATTGAATGTACTTAATACAAAAATATAACCTTTTTTGATAGTGGTTCCTATACACTATATACAACTTCTTGACTTCAAGTCATAGGAACTCTCGTCACAACAGCTTAGCTACAAACTACAACATGTTTAATTTGTTATTTGTCCATACAACTACAAAAATTTAGAATAAGTAAATAATCTTCATGAAAAAAAATCGACCATAATTTGACATTAGATAGTTATTTGGAGTATTGTGATTAAATTATAACCCTAATATGTTTATTTACAATAATTAACGCCGCTTGGTGGCGCAAGTCCTATAAAAAAACTAAATAAAATACTAACCTACATATACTCATATTAAATATTAAATACTAAAGTTTTTAACAATTTTACTTTTAAATGCTTTCTCGGTTTGCGGAAAGGGCATAAGAAGTTCTTCAAGTAATTCATTCCAGTCCAATGCTGTTTTATTGAAGAATGAATATTTACCAACATCTTTTCTTCGAACGTTTGTACGAACTTTACACGAGTGATCATTTTTACCTTTAAATGTCGGGGTTTTAATCTTAAGTTTTAGTTCTTTCCAGGCCGGTTTACCGGTATATATTCGATAGAAACAAACCAATCTTTTCACTTTCCTCCTCTTTTTTAAGTTTCCCACCCAAGTTCCTTTAACATATCTTTTACACTATCCTCTCTTCCAAAACGAACCATAACAAACCTGGCTGCCTTTCGCTGAACCTTTTCCAATTTATTAATATGTATTCTGTCATTAGGATCCCAGACTCCTGAAGAATATCCAATATAGGCCTTACTATTGTTTTGTATGCTAATTCTTTAGCTTTCCTACTACTATGTTTTAAATTTCTCATAACAAAGTTAAGTGCCTTGAAACCCTTTGAAACTATACATTCTGCCTGAAGACCCCTTGCTAAATCTTTCGTAATATGTATTCCAAGATATTTTATATTAACAACCTTCGGTATTTGTATCCCTTCCATATAGTAAGGAAAATTACTCTTTTCCCTTTTCATAGAGAATAGAATATGCTTGCTTTTCTTAACGTTTATTTTCATTTTATTTGAACATACCCAAGACATCAGCTTATCTATGTCCCTCTGCAGTAAACCTCTGTCGTTTTTATCTTTAATGACTCTATAAATAATGCAGTCATCTGCGAAAAGTCTCACTTTTGAGGATATTTGACTTGGTAAATCATTTATGTAGATTAAGAATAATAACGGTCCTTAAACGCTTCCCTGAGGGACACCTGAGGTGACATCTATTTCATCGGATAAACTATCTCCTATCCTAACCCTTTATTTTCTATCTGCTAGAAAGGCTTCTATCCATCGCACTACCCTCATATCTATTCCTAGTGCGTAAACCTTACTCAAGAGTAAATCATGAGGTACTACATCAAATGCTTTCGTTAGATCTATCACTATACCTTCCGCTTCCTGGCTATTGTCTAATGTTTCTGCAATATCTTCACATAACCCTAGCAACTGGAGCTCGCAGGAATGACCCTTTCTGAACTCGGCCTGACCTTCAAATATCAAACAATTATTTTCTAAAAACTTCTGTATATAGTCCGCCAGACATTTTTCCATTAATTTGCAAACAACGGACGTTAGGCTTACTGGTCTATAATTTGCAACTTCTGTCTTATTTCCATCTTTATAAATAGGTATAACAGTGGCTGATTTCCATTCTAATGGGATACAACTGTTTGCTAAGGTAACAGTAAAGATGTGATTTATGTACGGTATAATCGCTTCGCTCCCTAATTTTAATGCTCCTGATGCAATATTATCAGGTCCTGTGGACTTATGCCAGCGCAGACTCTTTACCTTTTCATTAATAGTATTAACGCTAAACTCAATTCTTGGTCCACACTTTCATTTGGTAATCTTACATTGCCTAAGGCATAAGTTTTCACTTGGAACACTTTGGAGTACCATTTATTAAATTCGTTTGCCTTTTCTAAGTCGCTTATGATTAATGCCCCGTTAGTATTTTTTATATTTTTAATTTTGTCTTTGGTATCCTTCCTTCTCCGTAAATACTTATAGAAGTTGTTGCTATCTTTGAGTTTAATATATTTAGTAAGTATCTATCATGCGCGACCATTTTTTCTTTATTTAATTCTTTTAATAACTGAGTATATGAATCTCGTGAACATCCGCCAGTGTTTAGCTTCCTGTGCGCATCTCTTACTTTCCTTTTCAACCTCCTAATTTTCTTATTGTAAAATTCAGGATCGGGATTGTTTTGAATACATTTCTTTGGAACATACTTCTCAGTAGCTTCGAAAATTATTATTTTGAATGCATCCCAAATATCATTTACGTTTATTCCGCTTTTTACTCATCTTATGAAATTTTCCCTAAGGTAATTTTGGAAGCCTAGTCTTTCCGCTCTGTGATATCTCCAAATGACTTGCTTACGATCCCATTTCACGCGGTCAGTTTCGAACTCCAACTCAGCTAAAACCGCCTTGTGATCACTAATGCCTTGGAAAGTTTCACAACTCACGAATGAGTCAGACGGTCTTATAAGAAAAATGTCTAAAATATTTTCCCCTCTTGTTGGGATATTGGTTACCTGCTTAAGCCCCCCATCGCGTATGAGGTTGTTTACCAGTTCCTGCGCTTTACCTCCTTCCATAGATGGCCCGTCCCAGTTGACCTTGGGGAGATTTAAATCTCCTGCAATTACTACTCCGTTGCTAACCGTTCTTTCATTTACGTGGCTATAGAGGGTCTCTAGAATGTCGAAATTTTCCCCTGGTTTTCTGTATCCTCCTATGATATTAAAGGCTTTATTACTCTTTCTTCCGTATATTTTTACGCACAAAAGTTCACTATGTTCATCAACCCATATGAAATTACTGAGAATTTCATCTTTTACTCATATAAATACACCTTCACCTCTCTGGTTTCGATCCCTTCTATAAGTAGTGAACCCGCCTGGAAAGATTTCTTTAGAATCAATATCACTTTTTAACCACGACTCGGTACCTACAATTACATCTGCTTCTGTTGCCTCAACTAGGGTTGCAAACTCTTCACATTTATTTAAGACACTCCTACAATTTACCTGAAGAATTCTTATTCCCTTACCTGGATTTTTGACTTCTTTATTATACGATATATGGCCCCCGTCTTCAACGTCTTTCATCGTCTTCTTCGTGTTGTCAGCACCTCCGTGGTCCTCTTCTAGTTTCCCTGCTTGGCGTGTTGTATTACATTTTCCAGCAACTTAAGTAGTGTAGTATCATCTTGAATATGTGTTTTATTTTTTGGAGGTATATAAATTGAATAGTAAAATGCCTTAGTATGTGGTAAATAGCAGCCGGTAATTTCAACTTCAACATTAAAATTTGTTGGAAGTATATCATGTTAAATTGTGTTTTAATTATAATCGCTGTTCCTCCTCTACTGTTAATACGTCTATCATTTCGCATTGTGTTTTAGCCTGGAATGTAAAATGTACATTTAAGTGTTAAATGTGTTTCGGAAATAGCTAGTATGTAAATGTTGTGTAAGTGTAAAAATTGCTCAATTTTCCTAATTTGGGATTTTGCTCCATTCGCGTTCCATTGTGAAAAATTGATTTTCTTTAAAGCCACTGTAGGGCTGTCTTAATGATTAGTTCTATCTTTTATTTGGTGTTTTTTGCCTTGGCTAACTTTGTATTCAGTGAAATAAGATGTGTTATGATGGATTTAATGTCAATAAATTTTTTTATATCTTTAATTATTTGTGTAAGCGTTTTTAAGTTGTCCTGCTTGGTGATAGTTGCGTATGTGTTTTCGTGTTCTGTTTGTTTGGTGTGTCCTATGGGTTCAGCTGTCTGAAGTGCTGGGCAGATGCGATTGGAGGCCAGATGTTTCCCATCACAATTTGAGCATCCAATATTTTCTTTGTCGTGTCGTGTCTCTGGCCGCAGTACCTATATTTCGCTTTCATTTGGCAGTGTAGAGCAGTACTGCCTATTTTTTGTAATTATAACATTGCATTGACCTCCCATGCTGTCTGTATTGCTCCCAACGTATTTGAACGTATCCAAGTTGGTTGTAGGCTGTTAGTTCCTTGGTTAATGTTTCAGGAAAAAGGATAGTAATGTAAATGGGAAGTGGTTTACCTTCTTTATGGATTTGTATTACTTAAAGTGGCTCGTAGCTTCCCTATAAAAGTAGAATTTTTGTCTTCGGTAGAAAATTCTGGGTGATTGTCCTTTAAAACTAATTTTTCCGTTCTGTCTTTCCTGCTCCCGTGAGTGTAATACTCGCATTTACTTTCTGTCAGTTCCTGTTTTGCAGTCGCGTAGTCAGCTGCGTCCTTTGTTAGAACTACCACTTCCTCGCGTTGAAATTTGGTTTTAATGCCATGTTTCGCCTTTTGGTGTAATTTCTCAAGGAAGTCTTTGGTGTTTACTGTAATCGGAAATTTAACGGGAGGGGGTAATTCTGCAAATTCTGCAGTTTCCTCATGTTTGCTTTCTCTTTCTGATAGGGAATCGTATCTGTTGTTCGTAGTAACTTGAGTTGTGGAAGCTGTGCGTTTTCCTTTGTGGCTTTTGCTTTTAAGTCTTTGGATTTTGAAAGTTCCCTTCTTGCTGTCAGTATCAGCATCTGCGTCATCTGTTGAAATGTGGCTAAATTTTTTGCCCGCTCTGGTGCTCATAGGGAAAGGGTTGTTTTGTAGTTAGTGTTTGGGCATGTGATGTGGTGTATTCGTGTTTTTTGGGAAGCGGTCCGAGTGTATTGTTCATTTTTCACCTGTCCTACCCGCTTCCAGACTTTACGATCGGTCACAAAGTTCGTTATGCGCCATCCTTGAGCGTTTGTGACAGGTTTCCAATTTGCCCTATAGGTGTGTAGTGAGTGTTGTGCGTGCGTGTGGTGTAGTGTAATAGTTTAAAGTGATTATAGAATGTTGTAATTTGTACAATGAACCCTGTCGGGAGTCGTCCTGCTAAGGCTAAAAACGTCTCCTTCGGGCGGGTGGTTTGATAAGGGGATTACCGCTGGCGGGGTACCTCAGATCTTCTTTCCGCCCTGTTCCCTATCTTTGTAAAAAGTGGTTGAAATCACTTAGAGTGATGGTAAAAGTTCAAGGCTTGAACCTACGAACGCCTAAAGAGCGAATGTTTGTTTTCCTTAAATCGATTTTTAAATATGCGTCGAATCGATCAACAGATCAGTTTTTAACGCGAGAATTTGACGCATTCTTAGTGATTTGCATTGTTGCCGGTTTGGTGTCATTGGGTACCATTGATTTGAATAATCTCATCTATTCACTAAATTTCATAAAAAGCTTTCCCTTAGAATTTCGATGGGCATCTCCTTAGTTTATACAAATGTACTTAATTCACTTGGTCAGAGGTGCTAATTTGGTCGATTAGGGGAGGAAGGATGTGGGAAGGAAGAAGATAAGGAGGGTGAGGTAGTTTACTTCGGTGCCTAGTTTCAGATTCATGCAACCATTACCTTTGGAGCTTTTTTAATAACGACATTCACGGTTGCGAGAAGAAGCCATTTTGACATTATATTAGCGTTCGATTAAAATCAAATTAACAGCGAGAAACGCAACGTGATCCTTAATCTCAAACTCCTAATAAATCAGTTACTAAATTGCATTAACTGAAAATATATTTAGTATTCATCAGAAATTCTATTGGTACAATAAGCATAAAATGCAAACCATCAACAATAATTTTGATAGTTTTACATTTGGGGTTGAAATTCGGAGGAATATCTAAAAAACCAGCTATTAAGGTAGTTCTGAAAAAGATTGATTAGGCACAATATTAAAACAAACAATTCCCGGAAATCATTAAAAAGATTTTCAGGAAATCGAGAATAAGAAATACCGAGTAAATTCTCGAAAACTGGGAACGGGAATTTCCGGTTCCAAAACTATGCACAATTTCTCAATCTCTGTGGTACGATCTTGAAAACAATCGTCTCTTTTAAACATATCATTACTTCTATTAAACTAAATATATTAAAATACAACTATACTATGCATAAAATGTATGCACGGTTGTGTGAAAAATGACAATAAATTATGGCAGCTTTTCTTCTGAAATTAAAAATCTTTAGAGCTTCAAATGATTTCGGCATTTGTTCAATCGCTAGGTATAAACTTAAACAAAGAGTCATCTGAGAAAGCAATAATATTGCATATCGTATATTTATAAAATAACAAACAATTGCACGGTTCGTTCTGTACAAATTGAAGTATGTGATAGGTTATATTTTGACAACTGCTACTTCCACATCTCAAGAAAATCTCTCGACTTCCGAGTGTACTGCGTTATAGAAAACACCAGCGGAAAATCACATCTTGCAAACTGTAATCGTTTTTTCACGTAGTTTATAAGGAATTTGCAATACTTCTGTATCAGGCTCCTCTGTAAAAATGAAGCTTGTGAGTTCTTGGCTGCAAGCTGGAGCTTAGAAACAGCACCGAATTTCCGTTCTTATTCCATTTTAAATTATCATTAATACCTATCCGATAGTACCTCATGCACCATTGAAAATACAGCACCACACACGCAGCACTCAGCTTTTTCATCATGCTCCCAATTCTTTATAAAAGAACATTTTTTTTGTAAATTTTCACTGAAAACACACTTCCTTTTACCCGTGACAAAAATTTAAAATTTCTTCTTCTAATTAATATAACTCGTGGCGTACCTGTAAGTGCTAACAATAATTCACTACTTGTTCACTAAAGCGCAGCAATCTGCATTACACAAATGATACAGGTGCACTAAGGACCAGTATCCGCTACGGATCGCGCGTTGCAAATTATAAGTCATATGTGCAATCCCAGCCAAGATGCTCGCCGAGAGCCCTGAGTTATTTGATTGGCTATTCCGATAGTTCTCTCAAAAACTCGTCGATTGTTTGCAGCAAGCCCCCAGTGCGGTTTGCTGTAAATTGGAGACTCTCGCTCCATCTTGCTGGTTGTGGCTGCCGAGGGAAAGCTAAGTAGCCCCTTCTTCTTACTCGGTGGTCTCCAACTGCCTGGACTAGCCATCTGAGGCTAGTTCTTGCTTAGGTTGTGGCCCTGAAAAGGGCATCCACCATTTTTTTCGGCCACCATGGCCAGTCCCCTGAGTGGGTCTGCGGTGTTGGCTGCCCTTAAAGAAGGGGCCTCCAAATCTCCCTCGCCCGGTTGTGTCCGCCCAGCGGCTCGTCACTAGGGACTCCGGCTCAGCCGGAAGAAACTACTGCTTGCCCGAGCGGGCTCGTTGTTACGGCTGCACTTGATGCAGGGGGCCTCCAAGTCGACCGGCCCAGCGGCTTCGGGAAAGTCACCGTAAAAGAGTTGAGGGATCTTGCTAGATCGACTCCAGCTGCTGCCACCCTGGAGGTCGAAGAAGCTGGCCCCTCAACTAAGCTGGGAAGTTTTGCACAGGCCTCCTCTGGAGGAGTGCAAATGGGCACTACAGCACCAGTCTCCCTTCTGGCAGAGGGTAATGTCGCCGTCGTCGGCGCCTCTGTCCCCACGGGTAGTTTGTAGGACGTCCTGCTCTCCTCCGCATCGGACTTGGGGGTAGCAGTGGCCCCGAGCGTGGCGGCGGGAAACGGCCATTTGCAGGGCCAAAAATCCGTTGCCCCAGAGGCAATGGACGCCACGGAGGGTACCCGTGGCAAACGTAAAATCGCTGTAACGAAGGAAGTCGGCCCCGCTGATGCCTCGTTAGCCGACCACTCGGCTACTATCCTCGGATCGTCCGACGAGGATAGTCACGACCAAGAGGGAGGGTTCATGGAGGTTACCCGTCGCAGGGCAAAGAGGAGGAAGACTTCCTCGAGTGCTAACGGGGATACCGGTGGAAAGGCCCATAAAAAAGGTCACGCCGGAAATTCCGTCAGCGGAGCGAGGACGCGATTGCGCGTATCACCGATCGTGATGTACGGCATCGTGTCGAATAAGGTCATCACCAATGAGCTGAGTAATGTCATTGGCGATAACTATGACCTGGAGGTCCGTCGGGCCTCCACCAGAGTGGTGGTTCATTAGGCGGAACACCACAAGGCAGTCACCAAGGTGATGGACGACGCAGGCGTCCAGTACCATACCCAGCTCCTGGAGTCGGTGCAGGGGATTCGCCTTCTCCTGAAGGGAGTTGGGCGGCGTTATACGTCTGAGGTCGTGTCGGCGGACCTGACCGCGAAGGAGTTCGTGTTCAGAAACGTCCAGCAAATGACAGCTATGGAGGACGGAAAAAGGGTCCTCATTGGGAGATTGGTGGTTAACGTGGAGAGAACTCCCAGAGCTCCTCTCCCGTGTGCCGGTGCTCTGTCAAAGTCGAGCACTTCCGCGGCAGCCGCGGACCACTGACGTGCTTCAACTGTGAGCGGTTCGGTCACACGTCGCATGCGTGTCAATGCAACGTCAGAAGCTTCAAGTGTTCGCGTCCGCACAGGGGCGTGGACTACCTCAAGCTACCCACAGAGCCGGCCAAGTGCGCCTATTGCGAGAGCGAACACCCGTCCTCGCACAAATAGTGCCCGGTCTATTTCGAAAGGTATGAGGAGGGAAAGCAGAAGAAGATGTTGAAACCGGCACCCAAATCTGCACCGGGCCTCTTTAAGGCCAAGTATGCGAAGGCGATTGATGGGCGGTCGTACTCCGCCGCGGTGAAGGGCCCGACTCCCTCGGTCCCTCTCAAAACGCAGGTTCAGCGGCCCGCCGCTGTACCTGCCCCAGCTCCCACCCCTTCTTCTTCGGGGTCGCCCCCTGCTAAAGCTCCCGTTGAAGAACGGGAGCAAGCGGCTCCACCCTCCATGTCCTTCCTTCGGAAGCAAAGGAGGAGGGCTGCTAAGGAATTGGCGATCAGGGAGCAGAAGATGGCCGAATCGGTCATGCACGTGGAGAGTGTGGCCGTTGTTGACGGCCACGCCACGGCCACGACCCCCCTGGCCGAGCCAAATGTAAAGGCTGCCGCGAGGACAGAGTTCACCGCCCCTACCGCGGAAGTGGTGACCCCCTCAAAGGGCATCGCGTCGGCAAAGACTAGTCTGCCACGAGTAGTCGAGCCAGAGGTCGCTGGGTCCGAGATGGACCCTTACTTCTGGGCCACGGTGGCGATGATTTATTGGTCGCTGAGGTGATACATCTCCTCAACGTCCGGACGACTCCTCCTGTCGCTGCTGAAGGAGTTGGTAAAGGAGCGCTCATCGTCGCCTAATAATGGCGACTAGAGGGTGCTCCATAATCGTCCAGTGGAACGCACGGAGAGGGAAGAAGAAGACGGATGATCTCCGTGCGTTTCTATAAGAAAATAACGCCATCGTGGCCGCAATCAATGAGACCCACCTTCGCCCATCGGATTCCTGGAGGGTACCCGGCTGGTCGATCTACCGTGCCGACAGGCCCAGCCAGCTGACTGAGGGCCAGGAGCGGGGTAGGTCAGCATTATTGATCCATCGATCTGTAAGGCATCGACCCTGCCGGGAGCGATCATACGGGATGATGGAGGCCGTGTCTGCCGACGTGCTGACCGACTCTGGGTGGATCAGAGTCTCCTCGGCGTACTACCCGCCGGGGAGGGCGTGGGACCCGGACGAGGTCATGGATCTCATCGGAGACGGCTGCCCCTCAATTGTCATCGGCGACTTGAATGCCAAGCATGCCAGCTGGCATTCGAGAGTCGCCAATCCGAGGGGCACATGACTGCGGGACTTGGCAGACGAGGAGGTGCTGACTGTGTTGGCCCCCACAGAGCCGACGTTCCTGCCTTCCGGGGATGTCCTCGACGTTGCTGTCGTCAAAAACGTCAGGGATCCTTGAGCATGCATTCACTGTGCGACTTGTCCTCGAATCACAATCCGATCCAGCTACTTCTGGGTAACTCGCCGGTGCGAGTCCCACCAAAGCAGCATCTGGACCTCGCGAGAGCCGACTCGCGGTACTTCCGTGAATTCATCGCGCAAAGGTTGCCAGTCGTGCCGACTCAACCTGAGACGAGGGATGAGGCAGACAGGATGGTCGACCTCATCACCTCCACCTTCCAACAGGCCATGTACGCTGCGGTGCCTAAGGTGGTTAACGCCAAGGCCGTCCGCATCGCCCTGCCTCGAGTCGTCCGGGAGACCATCACCCGGCGAAACAGCGTCCGACGTCGGTGGAATCGCCATCGGACGCTGAATCTTAGGCTTCAGCTGGATGGTCTGACCAAGACCGTCAGGCGCATGCTGCAAGACGTGCGCTTTGACGTGTGGGAGAATCGTCTCCGCTCCCTCACCCTGGAGGACCTTACGGTCTGGAAGAGCTGTTTGAGGCTAAGCGGATCTCCCTTATTGTCCGGATGGACTGCGTCGCGAATTCCCCAGAGGAAAAGGCCGAATTGATGGCAGAATACCTTGAGGGGGTGTTCTGTTCCAATCCGGCCACAGCTGAGTTGGATGCGGTGGAAGAGGACATCGCAGCGGTGCTGGGATCGCTGGATCGAGATCCCCTGCCATAAGCGGAGATTCTTCGATTCACGAGCGGCGATGTCGTGGCACTGGTTCGCTGCCTTGGGTTGAGGAGAGCTCTGGGAGACGACAGTATTCCCAACGTCGTCCTGCGGCAGGTCCCCGTCGCAGAGATAGAATTCCTGACCGCCGTGTACAACAGCTACGTCAGGATTCCAAACTTTTTGTCAGCCTGGAGAGGGGCAAAGATCGTGCATTCCGAAGAAGCCAGGGACGGAGGTTGGTCCCGGAGACATCCGTCCAATCTCGCTCCTGGCTGGCGTCGGGAAGATCTTTGAGCGTCTGCTCCGGAAGCCAGTGGAGGTCATCCTCAGCGAGAAGGGAATTCTCCCGGACGAGCAGTTCGGCTTCCGAGAGGGGCACTCCACCACCCAACAGCTGGGTAGGATGACTAACTTCGTCACCGACGAGTCTGTCAGCCGGTTGCACGAAGACGGGAGGGTGGAATCACTGGACGTCCTCTTGCCGAGGATGTCGAGGGAATTCTACGCGAAGACGGCAGCCTCCCAGCACCGAGAGGTGAATGCGCTCGGCGAGATCCGGGCTAGGTGGTGGGACCTCTATAAGCGACCCATCGCCAGCATAGACTCACTGGAATCCCTCCCTCCTAACAAGCGACCTCGACTGGAGTGAGGGACTTTTCAGTTGCCCGATAATAGCGGCCAATCGCTTAAAAGAGCTAGTTGTAATTGCATCGCTTACCATTAATAGCAGAGCTGGTAATGGGATCCACCAACACATAAGTGTGTTGGATCATATATACAGCATACAGTATCCCAGCCAAGTTGTAAGTAATGGGAGCAGCAACGATATAATTCGATAAAAATTGCGCGGAAGAGAGATTAAAGTGCAACGGAGAGTCGAGCAAATACATCGTCATCGGAGGCGAGTATTTTGCGGACAAGAACCTCAATTACAATTGCTTTTATTACAAAGTTCATTAAAGACGAAGAGTCATGTCATATTTGGCATTTTCCAATGATTGGAGAGGCTTTTTAAGGTAGAAACAAATAATCCGGGACAAATGGGAGTCCCGATGAATTTTCTCGAGACACCGGGACGTCATGTCAAAATCCGGGACATTCTCTGAATTTCCGCTATGTATGGTCACCATCATGTCTAAATATTATAAATTAATAAATAGATTTTGCTATTTTTAATGTCTCATTATGTGTAATTTTACTGCACTATGTTTTTCAGTATGCTTTTTTTGCGGCGCATTTAATGCTAAAAGGACAAATACCAAAATGAGTCATGTTCTATACATACTGATTTCTTTGAGGTTTAATCAACTTTAAAGTTTTCAAACAGTATCTTTCGCATCCGTGAGTCATTGTGCTGTGTAGAATATTTTCTTTGTTGCTTATCAATTCTTAATGTAAACACTCACTCCAATAAAGTGGATAAACTTTCATCGGTCGGAAAATTTGTTTAGGATATTGATGGGCGAAAAAATAAAACAAATAACCTTAAACCGAGCGCTAAATTTGTGAACCACGAATCGTACGCTGTGTCATGCATGGAGTGAACAATTAAATTAACTGAGAGTGAAGGAGAGAAAGGAGGGGGAGTGGGAGGGTGGCGGACAGAGGGGAAGAAGAATGGATTAGGCGGAATGGGGCTGGAGGTGAATTATGAGAAAAGGAGAGATTGGATAGAGAGAGGGAGAGAGAGGGGAAGAGAGGGAGAGAGAGGGAGAGAGAGGGAGAGAAAGGGAGGGAGAGGGAGAGTGAGGGAGAGAGAGGAAGAGAGCGGAAGAGAGAGGAAGAGAGAGGGAGAGAGATGGAGAGAGAGAGGGAGAGAGAGGGAACGAGAGGGAGAGAGAGGGAGTGAGAGAGAGAGAGAAAGGGAGAGAGGGAGTGAGGGGGAGAGAGAGAGAAAGGGAGAAATGGAGACAGAGAGAGAGGAGGGAAAAAGGGGCTGTGCGTTTGTCCCGAGCATAACGTCTCTCTCATCTCCGGCAAATGAGCATTTCTCTCTCCTTTTTCATATAACCCTCTCTCTTACTCTATCTTAGAGAGTCTCTTCCCTTGTATCTCTTGGATTATTCGTCTGCTCCGAATTAATAAGCGGCCTACACTTTCGACTAATTGGAAGTTGAAAGAGGATGTTTGTGTTTACTTAAGACGGATTGTTTTCTAGCAACGTTCTTGGTATTCAAATTCAAGAAAATATGCGCGATAAATAGATATTGCCTATTTGCCCTTTTAAGAAATTTTACCTCTTAATGCTAAAATATTTTGTTTTATATTCCATATTGCCTGTAGTTGGCTTGATATATATGTCTTCACACAGATCCTATACCAGGGATGCGCCACCTTTTCCTACTCGCGACCCCTAAATTTAGATGTCAACCACATGCGACCCCCATCTATTTTCCTAGGGAAAAATGTGAAAAATACGTCATTTATAGGTTTTGAATAATATTTATTATATTATGCAATTAAAGGGGTACAGTATAAAGAATAAAAAATATTAATAATATATATAACATTAATAAAATGATTACATTTAATGTGAAACCTGAGCCTTGATAGTTGGTGTAATTTCATCGATATTTAGTTATATATTTGAAATTGCCAATTGTATGTCTGGTTCTACCTTAAGTCTAAAACGATGCTTTATCTTGATTGTAGTGAGACAAGAAAAAGTAGTTTCGCATAGATATGTTGAGCCGAAAGTAAGTAGTAATATTAGAGCTTTTTTGAAATCTCTGGATACTCACTTTTGACGGAAATCCAAAACATTTCTGTTGTCATATTTTTAAATCTTTTGTGTAGATTTTCGACACATGATAACTCAATGAAGTGTTCTCTTTTTTGAGGGTGTTGTTATTCGAACTCGATATATCAAAAGAAAAAAAGTTACGGATCCATCCCAAATCTTTTTCTAGAAATTTTTCAAATCGTACATCAAATTTTTCTATTTGATTTTTCAGATGAGTTGAAATTATAGTTTTAATTTCATGTAAATCAATATTGTTTGAAATAAAATCAGATAGATATGAAAACATTTCAAAATTATCTTGTGTAATTTCATTTTTCTATAAAGCCATTTTCTTTTTAAAATATTCTACCTTGTCGCTGAGGGTTAAAATGTGTGTACGTCGACCCTGCAAGCTCACATTTAGATCGTCTAGTTTTCCGAAAATATCAGCAAGGTAGCTAAGAATTGCCAGCCTTTTTTCGTCCAAGAAATGTTGAGATAGTTTGTAATGGTTATCCAGAAGAAATATCCCAACTTCGCCATTCAGATCAAGCAAGCGTTGAAGCATTTTTCCACGTGACAACCATCTTACTTCAGTGTGGAGAAGAAGTTTATTAAAATCAAATCCGATTTCATTGCACAGCATCGTAAACAATCTACTATTTAAAGCTTCCACCTTAATAAAATTGACCAGTTTCCTGCAATAATTTATTTGAACTTGGCTCTAGTGATTTTGCAGGATTTTCTGTGTATCATGCAGCGGTAAAAAGTTATATGTGGAGCAATCTCTTTAACTTTAGCCTTAAATCCAATGTTTTTTCCAAGTAATGCATTTGTACCATCTATGCAAATCGCTACGCAATTGGACCATAAAAGCGGGTTTGTTTGGAAAATCTTATTGACAACACTGAAAATTTCCTCACCAGGCAGAGTAAAAAGTCTTCCAAAATATGAATATCGTAACGGTATCTATCATAAACAAGAAGCTGAGCAAGTTTAGCAACATCAGTTGACTCGTCCAACTAAATTGCGAAATTTGAGGAATCTTTCAATCTATTTAACAGTTGTAATTTTATATTATCCGCGAGTACTGTGATACACCGTGATACAGTATCTCTTGATAAAGAAATGCATTTTAAATCGTTACCATATATTTCGCTATGCATAATCGAAGACATTTTCATTGCGGCAGGAAAAACGAGAGTTTCACCATTATTATGCGGTTTCATTGTTTTTCCAATCAAATATGAAACTTTTAATGACGCCCTTAACGCTTTTTCCAGAACTGTTGTATGCTTGCTCATAAAAAATTTCTGCATTTCTAATGCAGTCGCATGTCTTTTGATAAAAGTTTGATCCTTGTTCATTAAATAAGAATGCTATGTTTCAGTCTCCTGAGCTTGGTTGGTTTCATACTCTCACAGGATAATATTTCTAAAAATATTACACACCTCAGGCGTTCTTAATTATCAATGACAGTGTTAGTGAAACTATCCTTCATGTATTTTTTTTATATTTCCTGACCTTTTTCTCCGGTTTGAACTGCGATGACTCTGCTAATTCCATGAAAGTTTTTGTTTTCAGTTCACTAGGCTGGTAGCTTGTTTTCGTCTTTTTTAACATCTCACTAGTTGGACTATCGTCCTGACCCTCATCACTTGCTGATCGTTTAGCTATTATTAGCCTTTTATCCATGTCGATAATATGGGTATTCTAAATTTTAATATCCGATGTCTCATCATATATCCGAATATAAAAATACTAATATGAAATTAACGAAAAAAACAAAGATGAAAATAACGAATTCAGGTCTGACGGAACGGCCAAAACAGACTAACAAGTTTCAACAACAAGTACAATTTCATACATTGTAATTGATTGAAGTTGCTGTAGTCCTGTAGTGGGGTTAAGGAGGGGAAACGAGACGTGCCTGGGCCAACTGGAGGGGTAGGATACGGCGCAGGTTCTTTTGAGTACGGTCTACCTATAGTTATTGTATTGTTATAAGATAAGAAGCACTGATGGTGTAGTGCTTAGCGTGTCGGATTTCTATTGCAAAGTTCGGGGGTTCAAACCCCTCGAATGGAGGTTTAATTTGAAAAAACTATCATCAGTGCCTGGCAGTAGGCAGCAGTACTGTCAGTATGGTATAGAGCCGAAAGCAAATGATGTAGGTTGGGACTATATCCAATACAGCTGTAGGCGTGATCAGGACTAATTGAACGGCTACAGTACTGCGATGTGGAAAGCAAGAAGGAAACTACCACATTACAATCCCTAGTAATCATTATATGGTTGAACAATATGAGTTCTCTCGAGTAAAACAATTCGGAGGTAAAATTGTCCCCCAATCGGATCTCCGGGCGGAAACTGCCTTGAGGAAAACATTTGTCGAAAGTAATTTACGAATAGGGACTTGGAACGTAAGAACTATGAGAAAAGCGGGAAAGCTAGAGAACTTGAAAGAAGAAATAGAGTTGACATTATAGGACTAAGCGAAACTAGATGGGAGGGAGAAGGACAGTTCGACTCGGAAGAATTCACGGTAGTTTATTCTGGAGGAAATAGTGGGGAAAGGGGAGTAGCTCTGGTACTTAGGAAAGACATGATGAAAAGGGTGACAAAGATAATAGCAACGAACGATAGACTGATGGCAATAAAGCTAAAAGCAGTCCCAGAGGAAATTCTGATAATCCAGATATATATACCAACGTCAGCTCATGAAGATGATGAAATCGATGAGGTTTATAAGCAAATTAATGAAATTTACGAAGAAGACGGAAGAGGAAAGATAAACTGCATAATAATGGGAGATTTGAACAGCATAATCGGAGAAGGACAGGAAGAAAATGTTGTCGGGCAATACGGAATTAGGAAAAGAAATCGAGGAGGGGAGATACTCGTAGAATTCTGCATCAATAATGACCTTGTAGTGACTAATACATGGTTCAAAAACCATTAACGAAGGTTATACACATGGAGAAGCCCAGGAGATAGAATGAAATGCCAAATAGATTAAATCCTAGTAAAACAAGGATTCAGGAACAGCATGAAGAACGCCAAGGCATTTCAAGGAGCGGATATTGATTCAGATCACAGCCTTATAATACTTGACGTGAATACAAAGCTCAAACAAATAAGAAAAACGAGAAGATATAGACAGACTTGGGACCTAGAAAAACTGAAAGAAAGGCAGGATGTAGTCAGCATGTAGCTGGAAGATAACCTAAGAAAGTTGGAAAACAAACCGAAGACCGTTGATATATAGTGGGATGAAATTAAAACCAGTATCAAGGATACCTTGGGTAAAGAGATTGGAAAACAAGAGAAGAATCTCAGAAAGCCATGGATCCAGAAGGAAATGCTGGAGAAAATGAATGAGAGACGAAAATGGAAAAACGTTAACACTGAAGAAGGTAGAGCACTCTACAGGCGTATAAACAAATAAAGCTAGAGAAAATTGTATAAAGGGAAAATGTGATGAAATAGAACAAATGGAGAAGTTAGGACAGTACGATATGATGTACACTACAGCACTCGAGTTAGAAGATAAGAAATCTAATGGAATTCATGGTATGGGAATTATGAATACGGATGGGAAGATAGTCTCAGAAACAAAAGATGTAGCACAGGTATGGGAAGAATACATTAAGCAATTATACAGCAAACAGGCAGGAGCGGCAAAAATAGAACTGGGAGATGAGGAAAACATTGAAGAAGACAACTTAGGACCAAGTATTATGGAAAGCGAAGTAGAAAAGGCGATAGTGGAACTAAAGAAGGGGAAAGCCACGGGCGGCGATGGAATACCGGCTGAGATACTTAAAGTCATAGGATCAGAAGGACTAAAAGCGATCACGAAATTAATTAATAAGATTTACGACACGGGAGAGTGGCCTCGGGATTTCCTAGAAGTAACAATGATCCCTCTAAAGAAGAAGCCAAAGGCAATGCAGTGTAAAGATTACGGAACGATAAGCCTTCTGTCACACACTTTGAAGATCACCACGAGGATTTTTAATAAAAGGCTGGAGAAAAATGCAGAAGAAATACTAGGGGAAGATCAATTCGGTTTCAGAAAAGGACGAGGAATTAGAGATGCTATTGGAGTAGTTAGAATCATATCAGAAAGAACAATAGAGTACAGTCTGATATCTGCGCATGTTTCGTAGACTGGCAGAAGGCCTTTGATAGAGTAAATTGGGTAAAGTTGATGAAGATATTAAAGGATATAGGTGTAGACTGGAAAAACCGGAGACTGATTAGGAATCTATATGTGAATTAAGTTGTTAAGGTCAGGTTTGAGAATGTGGACACCTGCGGTATAAATATCGGTAGAGGAGTAAGACAACCCTCTTCAATATATATGGAGAAAGTCTAATGCAAGAAGCTTTAGAAGGCACAGGATATTTCAAAATTGGAGGAAGGATTATAAGAACAGTAAAATACGCAGATGATCAAGTACTTCTAGCAAGAAAGAAAGAGGAGCTACAAAAAATGATAAATAGACTAGTGATAACAGGAAGAAAATACGGTATGGAAATAAATACAGAAAAATCCAAGGTCATTCGAATATCGGGTAAAGAAGAGAATCTGAACATAAGTATTGGGGGAAAGCCTTTAGAACAAGTTTCAGAATATAAATACCTTGGAAGCATGATAACACGAGAAGCAAAATGTACGGGTGAGATCAGGACTAGAATAGGAAAAGCAAAAGCGGCTTTCAGGAGAAATAAACAACTACTTACAGGGAATATAAGGGAAGATATCCGAAAGAAGTTGATAAAATGCTACGCATGGAGTATAGCATTGTATGGGGCAGAAACATGTACGCTAAGGAAAAATGACATCAAATACTTGGAAAGCTTTCAAATGTGGACATGGTGGAGGATGCTGAAGATATAATGGACAGATAGGATGAAAAACCACGAAGTGCTACGAAGGGTAGAAGAGAAGAGAATGATTATACAGACTATTAGAAAGAGGAAAGCAATCTGGGTTGGTCATTACCTGAGGAGAGAGAGTATGATTAAAGACGTATTAGAAGGAAAACTAGATGGGAAAAGGGAAAGAGGTATGAAAAGGTTTCAGCTGATAGACGATTTGAAAGGGAAAGAGAGTTATCAAGATATGAAGTGGAGAGCGGAAAATAGGAGTATATGGAGAATCAGGTTTAACCAAGAATAATAATAATAATATTAATAATTATTATTATAATTAATTAATTAATTAATAATAATATTAATAATAATTAATATGTTGTAACTAGTTATTAATACGTTGAAATTAATTATTAATAACCCTTCATGTTTGCGTCTATTTTTTTAAATAATTCCTCAATTGACGACTCTCCCCCGCGACACCTCGAACTTCTTCCGCGACCCCCGGGTAGCGCAACCTTCCTATACGATATATATTACGTTCAATTTGTCAAAAATATTTTCTGGTAGATTTTGAATTCTTCGTTTCCTATATACCAGCTTATGTTATCAACCAAATTTAAACGACATTTAAAGAACCTTAGCCTATACTAAGTTTTCCGAATAATGGTGGCTGGGGAGAATTTTATATAGTTCATTATTTTCAAAAACACTTCCGGTGTTATAAGTTAGAGAACTGCTCTTCGAGGGAGAAAATATTCACATAAAACTTCGTTAGTAACTATATAGCACTCAGCGCGTCGTTGCCGAAGACATTGAGAGAGAGAGAGATTCCCTCTAAGGGCTTAATACTCGACGCGGCTCGTTATAGACGTTCCTGAGATCAAAGGACCGACGTGACTGACGGTGATTAGCGTCTCACGAGATATCCACGTTGTTTTCGTAAGGAACTGGAGACGTGGATCCTCAAATGGAACACATGCCGACAATTTATTTACCGTATTTTCAGGTCGATAACGATAGTCTTATTTATTTCGATGCTGGTTAAAGTTCACAGATAAAATACGGTTGATAATTTTTTGTGATACCAAAAAATGCGGTTCCTTGAAAAAATGAATGACAGAAAGATCCGACTTTTGTCTTTCTGCTAATCAGGTGCCATTTTTGCTGCAGTAACACGTACCCAGAACTCACAACATTAGAGTAAATAAGTACTTAGGAGTTATAATAGCTAAAGACAAACAATTTCGTTGAAAGAGAAGACAAATATTTGCATTACGTGATGCGAAACCTAAAATGAAGTAGGAAAAAAGTAACGTAATTAGGGTACACATCAACATTTAGACCTATTTTAGAATACGAGACAAAGGTATGAGAATCATCCAAGATAAGTAGGATAATATATAGATAAGGTACAAAGGAAAACAGTGAAGTGTGTCTTATAGAGATAAATAGAGGAGAAAGAGTAACAGAGATGATAAAAATTTATAAAGCGAATAAACAGAATGAGTGGTATGCATAAGAATCAAACCGGTAATAAGAAGTTGAGAGATTTTCGGGTTAGAATTCGGGAAACCAAACTTTATCGGAATAGAAAGTGACGAATGTAAAATCAAATTTATCCCTTCCTCTACCAAGGGTGTAACTCAGTTACCCCAACGATGTTTTTCTATTTTTTAATTGTTATTTTGGGAATTTCATTTATATCCCCTAATGTATTCGTTTTTTACCATCTAAGAACATTGCTGTTGGATTTGATGTAGACTTATAATTTTTTAGAGCCACTTTTTAAATGGAAACACTGTCGGAGTAACTGAGTTATCCCCCTTGGTAAAATTTTTCATTGTTTCGTTTTACTTTAAATGCAGTTCCGCTATACATATGGTTACATATGTGTGTAATTTATTTAGTCTATTAGTGTACAATGCAAAATAATACATGTTGGTGATTAACAACTGCGTGCTGAACTACAAAAAAATTTTGTGCTAGTGTGTCACATTGAAAGACCATTGTAAATCCAACTCGGTATCGCGTTTTCGTTCAAAATACACGGTAACTAAAAACTTTTAATTGCAACTGCGATGTAATTATAAAATATTAATTATTTTTACTAATATTTATTTTCATATTACGCGTTTATGTCAGCTTATACTCTTCATGTTTGAAATAGGTAAAGAGTTTATTCATAGCATTTTGGTTATGGGCATGTGCGTGTTGAATTATGAAAGAATGATCTTATGTGACTGTTACAGTGCAAGACTGTTATAAATGCAAGTAAGCTTCATGTTCTCCTCTGGTTGTGCTCAACACTCAAGGAAGCGAAACTTATATTACAGTTGTGAAGTCATTATAAAATATTCATTATTTTCTAAATAAATATCTATTCTATATTATTTATTTCATACAGATATCCTAATATTAACATATTTCTCCCAATAAACAACTATTTATAACAAAAGAATGGTGGGGTAACTGAGTTACCCCTATTGGGAGGAGTAAGTTGTAAAATACCTTGGTAGAGCAATGGTCAAGTCTCCAAAAACCAACATCGCGAAATACTCGTTCAGGAACGGGGAAATTACAGAATGGAACAAGTTACCTGAAGAGCTCTTTCAGCCCTTACCAAAAAAACGCAAATTGATTCAAAAATAAATGTGAAGTGTTATTATCTAGCAACTGGAATAAAGGAAATTTGAAAGGGAGCAGACGGAATTAGAGGTAGGAGAATGTGTGATAGAACAAATTAAGGCGGACACCTAGAAAGCCCTTTAACAGCTATGGTAGATGCGAAGGCCTAAAAAGAGCGCTTTTGAAGGAAATTTTTGTCATCGCAAAGTAGGAAGATTGAAGACACTATGAACGTCTGGTTAAATGATGCACGGAGAAAGAGAAAAACGGAATTTTTGGTCCTAAATTACTTTTATTTAGAAATTCATGCTGTCTACATACAACGCCTGAAATAAATAAATGGTCAGCAAATATTAAAAATTATTCCTGCTCGATTAACAGGAAAACACCAAACATTTGATTTCTTGTTATTAAATGATTTAAAGGGAAATTTCGAGATAAATGGGAGAATTGGATGGCTAGTATACAATTATATGACAAGATCTTTAATTGTGTTGTTGAAAGATGGCAAACTGATGATTACGTGTAAAAATCGGCTTTCTGAAGTCGAACAGTGATCCGCTACAGATGAGTTTTAAAAAGACGAAGGCGCTTCTTCCGAAAATGAAACTCGTGAAGTGTCTGATAAAATAGACAGTTATCTACTTTTATGGCTATCGACTCTGATGGTGATTTATTTTTTTTTCGATAATTTACTGCAACCAAATTAAATATAACCGGATTTATTTGCATAACGCAAGCAAAATATTTTATAGACGCTAAAAAAATTTTTTAGATAATGCGTGAGTTATATACCGGAAATGAAGGTACATATTTATAACATCAATTCTTCTGAACAAATTATAGATAGGGATCGGAGTATCAAACACTTAGGTCTGATCGCGAGAAAGTGCAATTGCTAATGCATGGAGATAGATAAGTTTATAGCACGATTTGATGTTAAGGCAATTCTGAATGTTACTTTTTAATTTAAATCAAAAATCAGTTGTACTTTACTCACATCAAAAAAATATAACCACTTTTAAATTATGTAAGCGCTTAGTAAAAACTGCGTATTTTATTATTCGTATTTTCAAAATAAAATTGTTTTATCAGAAAAAATTTAGTTCTGATTGTTGTAACTGCTTCCCAAATAACTATTCATCGCTTTCATATTTAGTTTACTTCTAACACTACTTTAGCTGACGTAGAGTTAGAGAACTACATCTGGAATCATTTTTGGGATTTCTTACATTTATGCTATTGGTTCTTTGACAGGCAACTGCTGTTCGGATGTCTAAATTGTGTGTACGAATAGGAGTTTAGTGTAAATGCATCTGCTTCATAAATGGGCAATATTTATTTATTTAACACTTTGAACTATGTAGCCCTTTCATCTACCAAACCGCATACAATTTACAAATAAATATTTACAAGAAATGCAGTTTTAAGAAAACCAATGCATTAATGAGTTGACGTGATAATAAAGTGATAATAAAATAAAATTAATGATAGCAAATTTTATAAATTGAAAAAAAATATTTAACTTTTTCCCGTCATTTCTGACAGGTTCCTAAGACAGTTTAATAATAAGAGTCAAAACAAAACTGAAAAATGTACATAAGCTGGACTTTACTTTCAATACCGTTTCGTCCATGATGGGACAGGTAGAATTAGTGTTGAAAATACAGGCGGGAAGAATCTATAGAAGAAGGCTATACATATTGCCTGTCACATGGTCTCGTAAAGCTTAAGCGAAGAGATTCTTGCCATACTTAAAGATATTGAGTAACACAGCCCGAAAAGTTGTTTACATATACGAGAAATGCATTCTTCTGAAATAGTTATTTGAATACGACATTCCAACATAAATTCCTAATTTTATCAGCTAGCATTTACAAAAATATTGATAAAAATTCAATAATTAATATCATATTCTAACTAATAGAAAATATTGTGTGCGTCATTCCATTTCGGAACAATTATCCAGCGTCTTCAGAAATGGAAACATTTTCCTAGGATATTCATAGCCATCGGATGCTAGACCTAGAGACAGTTGAAAGAGGTTCTGTAGCCGACATCCGCTGAGATTACTTGTGCGGATGTTCGCAAAATTTAAGTGTCTTCATCCTTTTCTTCTCCCCCTCCACTCCTCCACCTCTCTCTCTCCCACCTTCCCTCCACCTCCCTCACTCCCTCCACCTCCCTCCCTCCAACTCCCTCCCTCCTTCTACTTCCCTCCCTCTACTTCCCTCTCTCAACCTCCCTCCCTCCACTTCCCTCCCTCCACCCCCTCCCTCCACCTCCCTCCCTCCACCCCCTCCCTCCACCTCCCTCCCTCCACCTCCCTCCCTCCAACTCCCTCCCTCCACCTCCCTCCCTCCACCTTCTCCCTCTCTCTCACTCCCTCCACCTCCCTACCTCCACCCTCTCAAGCCTCAATCTTCTTCCCCGACGCTTTGTGGGCTCCCGTGAGTTGTAACGCTGCTTCGCTCAACAACACAGCCATTTATTCCAAAGTCACATTCACTTTTTAGCGATCGGCTCCGAGAAATCTCTTCGATGCTGTTATCATTCGAGAATTCGCTATTTCTAATAAAAAAGATCCAAATGTTTCCGATTTTCTAAGACCTGAGAGCATGATTTAATCGGGAATTTCTACACATCTGCGCAAACCAATAATGTATTTTACGTAAATTGCCCGCGTTTATTACTGAGAATAAGCATTGAATTTTATTTTAATTCAAATTAATCGTGGATAACTTGGTGTCCGAGTGGATAAGGCAGTTGGACTGCTAACCCAATGTGCTCTGCATGCGTGGGGTCGAATCCCATCCTTGACGAAATCTATTGCCGGTCTAACGGGGATGGTTAGGGTGTATGTGTAATAAGATCGCCTCCCCCCCTCACTCTCTCTCCCTCTCTCGCCCTCTCCCTCCCTCTCCCACCCTCTCCGTCTCTCTCCCTCCTCCTCTCTCCCTCCTCTCCCCTATTCCTCTCCCCCTCTCCTCCCTATCCCTCCTTCCCCTCTCCACATCTTAGTCTCTCCCCCTAACACCTCTCTCCCTATCTCACCCTCTCCCTCTCTCTCTTTTTATTTATCTAATCATTCCTTACAACAATCATTCATAGTGCTCTGCCTGTCCCCTCATACTACTGTCCATAGCTCTCTTACAGAATGCGTGTAAAGCGCTCCTCCTTTCCCTCACATGCCTCCTCGCACATGCACATGCCTCTAGCGTGTCTAACCCGATTCCCCTCGCCACCCGGGAGTTCCACATCTCTCAGGACGCACTCTGCGATTCCTGCACCATTTATCTGGTTCTTCGCTCTGCTACTTGCGGTCGTTTTGAGCTGCCGAGAAGGCGGGGGCGTTCGAGAGATCGGCGATTCGAGCGCACTCTGAGGGAACGCTTCGACGCTGAACAAACCACTGCTCCTGTTTCTATACCTCCATCTTCTTCCTTCCTCCCTTCTCTCTCTCGCTATCTCTATATCACCCTCCCTCTCTCATCCTTTCTCATTCTCTCACCATGCATCTCTCTATCTCTCGCCTTCCCCCCTCTCTCTCTCTTACACACTCCCCCACTCTGCCTCACCCTCCTCTCTCTCCTTTCCCTCTCTTTCACCCTCCTACTCTCACCAATCGCCCCCATCGCTCTCACCATATATCTCTCTCACACCTTCCCACTCTCTTTCACCGTTCCTCTCTTTCACCCTCTCTCTCTATCACCCTCTTTCTCTATCACCCTCCCTCTCTCTAGCACCCTCTCTCTCCCTCACCCTACTCTCTCACTCACCCTCTCTCCTTCTCTCATCCTCCCTCTTTCCCTCACCCTCCCTCACTCGCCCTCCCTCTCTCAACCTCCTTCTCTTCCACTCCCTCTTTCTCTCGCCCTCCCTCTCTCACACTCCCTCTCTCTTTCATCCTCCCTCTCTCTCACCCCCTCTTTCTCACCCCCTCTTTTTCTCACCATCCCTCTCTCACCTTCTCTCACTCTCCCTCTCTCGCTCCTTCCCTCTCACACCCTCCTCTCTCATCTTCTTTATCCGTTTGCCTTGTTGCTCCTTGTGTTAACTCACTAAAACTAACCCTTCCACTTCTAATGACTATTTCGGATACGATTACAAATCACAGTATTTGTGAAAAAGGTTAATCATTGCTCAATGTAGCACAAGATGGTACACCGAAGGTATTTCTTTTCTGCAAATTTCCTCTTCCCTATTCTTCATCGCACCTAGTCTCAGCCAAATACTTCGCTCTTAGAAACAACCGCTCATAAGAATTTACGGGTATCCGCTCTCTCATTGCAGTTCTGTTTTCACGTCTTTAGAACCAGAGATGGTCGCACATATCTGCATTATATTCCGTAAAGGACATTTTTGGTGTATTGCAGGGGTTTTTTAGTCTTACATGAGTTAATTCCGTCTGTCGGAGGTGAGCATTGCCCCCGCCGACCCCGCGAGTGACAGTGGGCGCGTGGGAGGATGTCTCCTTGTCAAGGGGATTTGCAATTGGATTATAATTTGCGGAGTTATTGATTGGGATCGTAAGCGATAAGCAAACACGAGAAATGAATGAACTCGAAATTTTGTTACGCGAAGCTTTGATTTTTGATCCGCCGCGGTCATTGAACTTCGGATTCGTCAAAGAGACAGCCGTGTATATATCAAATTGTATTATTATATCGACATTAAAATTCATTTTAATATGTTAAATATATGTTGAATATATACTTCATCAATAGTAGAATTTTATAAATATTGATTGGAAATGAATCACGGCTTTTATTTATTATTATTAGCCGATCGGTTCTACACTTCGTGTCTTAAAATATAAGTGTTAGTGTTAGTGAATATAGATGAAGTAGATTACTATCACTCACGCAACGATAAATGAACTAAACTAACATTTAATTATGTTTTTTCTACATGTTTTTATTTTTCGTATTCGTAGTAGGTATATAGAAATGTATTGTACTGCGAAGAAGTCGACTTTGAGTTTTTGACGTAATTACACGTTTTAGGGGTTGCCGAATCCAAAAAGTGGTTTCCGCCATACTGTCTGCCTGTCTATCCGTCTGTCTGGCTGTGCGCTGCTGTCGAGCTTAAATGGTTCAACGAAATCTATTGATGTTTCGTATTCAGGTATATTATTATACGGAATAGAATCTATGAAGAGATGAACGATCCTATATTTTGTCACAGTAAAGGCCAGTTTATTTTAGGCGATTTTCACAAAATGCCGATTTATTCTAAAGTGGTCCAAACTATTTTGATTGAAAGTCCTTCAGTTATAGAGCTTGGTATCATAAACAATACTACGTGATCCAGAAATAATGATTCAGGGAGCTTTTATTTTATCCATTTGAATAACATGTAAATGGGCGCAACATATCAATCATTAGCATTTTATACTACTTGGAAGCATGATACAAACACGAGATTAGGGCGGTTCTACAAATGCTCGAAAGAACAGTGTAATTTTTTCGACGAGAGAATCCTAATCCATGTTGAATTAGCGTAGAATTGCAGATAGAACCAGGAAAAACGTGATTTTATTCAGTTCTTTAAAAATAAGTAAAATGAACTATCCTGACAACTGAATTGTCACCGCTTTTGACGCTCCTGGAATCGAATCTTTAAACATGACGGGTATGCGTGAGTTAAGTATTAAGTTAAAAGTAAAACTTAAGGAAACCAAATTTTTGTGTACACTAAAAGTAAACGATAAATAGAAAATTCACCTTGCTTAATGTTCCAGAGTGTAAAAATGATTTTGGATACAAAATTTGTGAGGCAAAGAAATATTAGTGGTGATTTATTTTCAAAAGGTTGTACAACTTTTGTATGACCAAATCTCCTTTCACTTTCTGGAACATTTACTAACGTGGATTTTATACTTATTTTTTACAGTTAAGTTCACATAAAAGATTGTTACATTGTTTTTATTTATAAAATCAATTTTTATACCAGTATTTATTATACTAAATGTGCCATCATAAAAAATAAGGTGAAAAAACCGAACCCAATCCTATAGATGTTATAAATTCTGAATGGTAAACTTAATTTCATATACAAACAACAACAAATGCAAAAAAACTTTCGGAGTATAGCCTTTTCTTCTGTATCTACCATTAATGGAACTCAAATATATTGTAAATAGAAAAAAAATGTACATTTCCATTAACAAATTTATTACGACCGGTTTCCCCTGTTACGGCATCATCTTTCCCCTAAGTGGATTTTGTGCTCAAATATATTGTAATTGGTTGAAATTTGGGAACAGATATTATATCAAGTCTTACTGTTAGTCCAAATTCGTTTGTATAGGTTTTTTTCTACCTTTATTAGTTTTGGTTCATATTTTAATCGCTTTGATGATTATTACCAAGATATTGATTAAACTTCAAAACAGCGTCTAAATGTTGTGAATATGTGAAGAGATGATACGAGAATTAATTAGTCAATCCATAAGATGCTCTGCGGCACCAAAATTAAATGAACAGAATGTTGTTATTATTATTATTCATGTAACATTTACTACTTGTTACAACTAGTATTCATTGTGACATTTATTTACCCGGTAATTTTTCATTGATGCAATGCAATTAATTATTGATGCAAAGAAGGAATAATAAAATTATTAATAAATATCTAACGTTTACCCATTATCCACAAGTATTAATAAATTACATTAATACTATTATTTACAAAGTCACAAAATATTAGAAGTATGCGGTTTAACAATGAAAAATTTACAAAATATACAAGATAATATTAGGGGAAGGAATGACAGTGGTTCAAAGAATAATAAAAACTAGTTATACGTATGTTTAATAGAATTAACAAATAACATATCTGTACAATATCGGTCCTAAAGAGGTCAAAGTGAGTCTGAATATACCTGCAAGAAAACTGTTTCAATTTCATATCGCCCAGTGTAAAAATGAATATTTCCTCAAGTTAGTCTTCTATCCCAGAGATAATATTTTGTAAATATGTTTCCGACCTCTATGATTCTTTGCCTTCTCCATCCTAAAGCTCAACTCCTTCCATGATGGCTTGTTGACGTAGATATTATACTTTCCACTTAATCTCGCTAACTTTCTCCTGTCTTCTAATTACCCGCAAACTAATTTTTCCACCTTTTTAACGATCTCAACTCCATTGTAGTTTCCAAGATACACTCAGTAGTCCTCTGTACCATTTATAGATTTTTTTATTTGCGCTACTGAATGCGGATCCAAGATTAAGGTCGCAAACAGAATATTTGGTCTAATTAGGGATTTTAAGGTTATTTATTTTGTAGTTTGACTACTCTTCTGTAGAATTCTCATCATCAAATGCAATGCATTATGTGCCTTTACTACAGCGCTACCCAATTGTAGTTCACACTGTGAATATTTGTAATAAAATTACTCCTAACTGTCCACTCAGTAAGCTTGCATAGGCTTGTGTGTATTGTACAACTCTTCCGTTTTATTCCATTCCTAATACATAATCATTTACACTGAGGAACAAGGCTTTTGGTTCCGAAAACAAAATAGGTGGTCTTGGTGTAATTCGTAACGGGGATTACGAATCTGTTTTTAAAAGTTCCTATCACGTATATATTTTGGGATATGACACTTCCAATTATAGCGAACAAACCCCGGAAAGAACATATTCTAAACAAAAGATGATTCAATACAAAACAAACTCATTTTGTTACCTTTTTACTTTCTCCATACATAGTATAGGGGCAAGTATTGTTTTCATGAAAAAATCAATTTAGAAATTTAAACGGAAATAGACGTTTTGAGGTCCCCTGAACACGGTTTGACCATTTTATCGATGATGTGTTCGACAGTTTTTTTGTGGGAGTTCTACTCAAAAAATATTAATCAGGTCATCAAAAAAATTTTTATTTATCATTTTTATAAAAG
Organism: Tanypteryx hageni; assembly: GCA_028673005.1. Classification (NCBI taxonomy): domain Eukaryota; kingdom Metazoa; phylum Arthropoda; class Insecta; order Odonata; family Petaluridae; genus Tanypteryx; species Tanypteryx hageni. Next base: position 191,031,412 of record CM054115.1, on the reverse strand, counting down.
TTTAAAGAGTTAATTAGTGTTTGGTAAATATCGGTCAACCAGGAGTGGGTGTTTACTCCTTTCACTTATCCGTTATTTTTAAATATTTGCTTTAATATTTGAGGTATGTAAAAATATAATAGAATAAAAGTTATAGAAAATTTAATTTTCTACAATATTTGTTTGAAACATTTTGTCATATAATAGAGTAGAGTAGAGATATATTAAAACTAATTTTTTAGCTGCCACCACTTATCTGTGTTAACAATTGACGCTTAGTTACGTCTTAGCAACGCTCCTTCTATTTTCTTAATTGTTGAATATTCCTGGCTATATCCAATATCAGAAGGCTAAGGTGTCTCTCTGTTCTTTGTAGTCATTAAATTTTTCTCGCAGTTCCTTAAAATGTTCACTATCATTTAACCTATTTGGAACATTTAGAAATATTACAGGTATGGAGAAAGTCATGTGGTGGCCACATCAGATTATTTTGTTTTCGAAACATCTTTAAGAGCGTCATTCTGCATTTTATGTAGCAGCTGAAGGATGGTAAAAATGAGAATTAATCGGTAATCGTAACCCGTTAACGGGAGAACAGCGGTAGCGGCAGTGCCGTACGGCGTTTTGAGATGTCGCATGAGACTCCGGACCAGCTCTCCTAAATGTGTTAATATGGCCAACAATTTTTGTTGTTTGCGGAGAATTTACTGTGAAACGTTAGAGAAGGTGCTTTACTCCTCTCATCAACAAAGCTTGTCAAGGTAGGAGACCAATATAAACAATAGACACCTAATATAATCTTCGTTTCCTGTGCAAATCGTCTCCGACAGTAGATGAAAGGCGTTCATTCATCTATGAGTTTCACAATACCTATGAGCTGGAGGGAAAAACAAAATCTCGTAAACGACTGCTATTTTTGCATGACTAGAATATTCGGCATCTCTGCAAAAACAAAAAAAGGTATTCTTTATCCTAATGTGTCATCAGCGATAAGATCTGTCACACATAGTCCAGATCATCCTGTTCCGGTACCATCTGCTACATATACTGTAGACGAAGATGCTCAAGATGCTGAAGAGACAAAAGCCAAACCAGGCTCAATTACTGATCCAGATTTAATTCCTTCTGATGCTACGAAGCCACAGAAGCAAGCAGAATTATTTGGTTCCAGATTGCAGGGATGGCATCTCCTGGACATTTTTGTAGCCGTGAACAGCAATTCATTGACTTTTATTCTATAGAAGAATATTTCTGGGTTCCCAAATACGTGAACTCATGAACGAAGACGGTTTAGATACAGTGTTGGAAGGAAAAGAAAAAATGGCATGGGCATGTTTTAAAGCAGTTGTCATGCAATTTTTTAGGAAACAACAAAGCACCAAACTATGAAGACTTGATTAATAAAATGCTGGAAGCAATCCATGGCATGTGGTGTAACATGTCACTTAAAATTCATTTCCTTCACTCTCATCTGGACGACTATCCTGAGAATTTTGAAGCTGTAAGTGACAAGCATGTTGAACGGTTCAATCAGGACATTCCAACGTCGGATAAACAATACCCAGGCATATGGAACACTAATAGTCAAGCTGATTATTAATGATTATTAATTAGGAATGCTCCTGGTACATCATACGAAAAAAAATTGTTCGTTAAATCTATAACCTAACATGTGTTTATATGTATTTTACTGTGTTTTTATGTCTAAAACAATATTTTCTTCAAATATGAAAATGTTTTTCTCCATATCTGGACTATATGGCACTGAAAGTTCGAATTCAGCAGGACAAAATCATTTAGGATAACCTCATTCTATGCAAGAGCCAGACAAAAAATTTCAATTTGTTCTTCAGTTTTACTAGGTGTGATTTACAAAAAATAATCAAAGAACGCCTTATGGTCAGGTCGTGTTCGTCTGCCTGTCCGCACGATTCATCTGCGAAACTACTAGGCGGTTTTTCATGAAATTCAAGATAATAGTACAGATTAGATGGTAGGGTGGAGTGTGGGCGTCTTACGGGTATGGGATTAATTGAGAGCGCATTTGAGGAAAATGTAAGAAATCCGCGTGGTAAAAGAATTATCGAAGGTATAGGGAAAGCCGATTTACAATGCAAAAGTTCGTACATAATGCATACGACCGTAATACCACTATAAACACGATTTTAATAAACAGCCGAATACATTATAAGCGTATAAATAGTCGACGTAATAGGAAAAACAAGGAGGCAGTAAATAAAAATAATAATTCAGTAGCGCGCGAGGCATCGTCACGAAGTAATAGCGATAAATTAAAAATCATCACAGTTAACTGTCGCAACATTAGCAGGAAGGAGGCCGAACTCGAACACCTTATTCGCAGTCTGCATGCTGATGTTGTGATAGGTACAGAAAGTTGGCTAACGGCGGACATAGCCAGTCAGGAAATCTTTCCCCGTGATTATAGCATTTTTAGAAAAGATCAATGTAATCGGTCTGGAGGTGGAGTCTTTACAGCACTTAGCAACAAACTCATTGTGTCAATTAGTGAGATTTCTCACGAGATTTAATAATATGTAAGATTTATTGGCTACTAATCTTCCTGAGCGTATGAATCAGGCAACTGCTGCTGAAGGATTGGGAGGTCGCACATATTACGCCCATCCATAAGGGCGGCAACAAAGAGAACCCCGAAAATTATAGGCCGATTTCCTTAACTTCATTATCGTGAAAGATACCTGAACACATAATTTTTAGTTCTGTAATGCGCTATTTAGACAGTCACTCATTGCTTGGCGAATGCCAGCACGGATTCCGGAGTGTTAGATCATGCGAAACGCAGCTCGGCCTCTTCGTGGATAATTTGTAGCGATGCGGAGAAAAAAATACTCCTGTCGATGCCATATTCATTGACTTCAGGAAGGCGTTTGGTAAAGTACCTCATAAGAAATTAATTGATAAGTAAGGATAATATGGTATCAATACGAAGGTTGTCAGTTTTGTGAGAGACTTCCTCTTAAATAGTTATAATAGTAGTTGTCATCGATGGGAAATACTCGTCCCCCGTTAAAGTGGCGTCGTGTGTACCTCAGGGAAGTCTATTGAGCCCTCTACTTTTCTTAATCTATGTAAATGTTATATTCTCGGTAATTCGTAGTAAAATTAGACTTTTTGCCGATGATACCGTTCAATATAAAGAAACAAAAAACCAGGAGTACCATCAGTCACTGCGTGAAGACTTAAGAGCCATTTCAGCCTGGTGCAAAGAATGGCAAATTGAAATTAATTACACTAAATGTGCCGCAGTTACCTTCTGAAAAATCAAGAACAGAGATGTAGGTTCCGAGTATAAAAGAGATGGAATAAATATTCAAGCAGCCGAGTATATAAAATATTTAGGAGTAACCATTTGTCGAGATCTTTCGTGGGACATCTACATTCGTCGAGCTATAGGCGCCGCCAACAAGAAACTGGATTACATAGGTAGAATAGTACGGAACACTGCAGAAAAAATGCTTGAAAAATGTTACTTATCACTTGTTAGACCGCAATGGGAATACGTCTCAAGTATATGGGATCCGTATGAGAAGGGACAAAATTCAATTCGAAAGAGCACAGCGCAGGACAGCCAGATATGTAAAACAAATGTATGGATATATGGAAAGCGCCGCTTCATTATTGAGTGATTTGAACTGGGTATCACTGGAGAACCGTAGATTGAACTCAAGGTTGAGGCTTCTAGACAAATACAGGTCTGAATGTCTAAAAGAGGAGATTGTAGGAATAATTGAAGCACCAAAGTACATAGGTAGAAAAGACCGTGACGATAAAATATGTGAGATCGATTGTAGATAGAATTGTTATTGAGGCACGTACTTTCCGAGAACAATACGAGATCACAATAGATAATTTCAATCTGTGAAAGACAGTCTTTAGGTATGTTCTGTACATTGCACACCCTGCCACCCACCAATTAGGTGATTTTCAGGGTAAAATGTAGATGTATGCACGCACAATGTGAGCAACTTTCCTCTCTTGTTATGGGTCACTCTGTCTCAGGCTTTCAAAAATTCAACTGCTATAACGCCAATTGTGTTTGTTTATCCAAGGGTTCTGCAATCACTTGAACTAAAGTTGTGATTATTCTTACTCACTAATTGTGTTTCCTAAAACCGTACTGTTTTCTTTAGGAGTTCCTAATTGAGGACATTTGTTTGGGGGAAGTTAATACCAGCTTCGCTGGTCTTACCTAAGCGCGAGAAATACCCGATTCTAAAGAGGGATAATTAGTCTGCCTCAGTAGTTAAGTAATTAGAATATCGTCCCAGCAAGTGAAAGACGCGGGATCTGGTCCCGGTAAAGGCAAAGTTTTTCTCTTGTTATTTCAGAAACATTTATGCATCGCAATAATTAGTTCACAGAAAGGCCGAGACGTCACATCATCAGCCTTTCCGAAGTCCAGTGGCGGCTCGTGTATAGGCACTGCGGAACTGCAGCACCCCCTATTTCCACTTGATATTATCGATAACATTTAATATAATGAGTCCTTTTTTCTTTAATTCTTTCTTTATTTTTGTAGTACAATATATATTCCTTAAGCTTAATGTCAGTACTTCAGTAGCCATCCCCCAGTTTATGAAAAAGATACAAAAATCTTTGTATGGAACTGTGCGCTTCACAGTGCCAGCGACGTGGTGTTTGACTGTTGTGCGCATGCACACATAGGAGGGGGGTGGGGAGGAAGTCGGGACTGCCAGGTAGAGAGAGCACTGTTGCCCTCGCAGTGCCGGCTCTGGCGTGATGGTGGAAAGAAGTTTTTTTTTACTCAGCGTGTGTTGTGCTTAAAAACCGTGTACCATATTCTTGAATGTGATAAAGTGTAGAATTAGATTATTATTCTGCTTCCAGCTATTCTATTTGATACATTTTTTTCGGTTCTTTTATTTAACAGAAAACTTTAACCATGGCCTTGCATCCCCAAGAAATAAGTTCTGTGACTGTAAGTGAACTTCAACAGCTTAAGTTTTCACAGCTATCTCTCCATGAGAAAGTTACAGTTAAGAAAAGAGGTCTTTCAACACCTGATATTCTAATATCTCAGCCAGGCAAAAGCAACAACAAGAAATATATTCGTAGCTTTAATTCTGAATGGTACCAATGGAAAAGTTGGCTTTGCGGCTGTGAAGTAAAAAATGCACTGTTTTGCTTCCCGTGTTTGCTGTTTGGAGGTGATGTACCGTGGACAAAAGATGGTTTTAGAAATATAAACAACATGAAAGAAAAAACTGAAAAGCATGAGAAGTCAAAGAAGCACGTTGATAATGTTGTTTCACTGTCACTTTTAGGAACCGTAAGTATTAAGGAGAAACTTAGTGAGGCATACAGACTTTCAATCAATGAGCATAATATAAAAGTTAAAAAGAACCGTGAAATTTTGTCCAAAATAATAGACTGCATTTACTTTTGTGGAAACTTTGAAACTCCCTTACGTGGACATGATGAAAAAGACGATTCAGTAAATCCAGGGGTATTTAGAGGATTAGTAAATTTTGCATCTAAATTCAGATTTGAAGAATCACTTAGAAACCAGTGCAGTCTTCAAAGGTGTTTCTAAGACCATTCAGAATGAGATACTTGACTGCCTGCTACAAATATACCATGAGGAGATAAGGACGGAAATTAGAAAAGCTTCCTTTGTAGCTGTCATGGCTGATGACACAACAGATGTTTCGGAATACACTCAAATGGTCCTTGTTCTACGGTACGTATTGAATGGAGAAATATTTGAGCGTTTTTGGGGATTCTTTATTCCAGAAAATCAAACTGCAGATGGCATATCAAAACGTATTTTAGAACAATTGGACATAATCCTTCAAGGAAATGGACAAAAACTGATAGCTCAGACATTTGATGGTGCAAATGTCATGAAAGGCAAAAAAGCAGGAGTTCAAGCAAAAATAAAAGCAGTTTATAGTAATGCACATTTCATTCACTGTTATGCACATCAACTTAATTTAATAATGAGAATGCAGCAAGTATTACACGAAACGCAAGAATATTTTTCTCTAACATTCTGGCTATTCCAACATTCTTCTCAAGATCACCACAACGTGTGTCCATTCGCAAGAAACATATGGACGTCAGCATTCCACGTCCATCCTCTACAAGGTGGAATTTCAACATACGGACCATAAACAGAGTTCATGGAAATTTGCAACCTTTAAAAAACTGCCTTACTGAAATTCAGTCAACATCAAATGCAGATCAAACCATTGCAGAAGCAACAGGAATTTTAAAATACCTGAATGATGATAATTTCAAGTTTTGGTTAGAGCTTTTTCATCAGATTATGCCTCACGTTGAAATAATTTACAACCAAATGCAATCTCGAGAAATTAGTGTGTTTAAAGTTAATGAATATATAACAAATTTCAAAACTGCTATTTTAGAATTGAGAAACTCAAAGTACTGTGAGAATCCTTCAAAGACACTCATTGCAGAAGCTAAGGTAGTGTGTGACTATATATGTGTTGATATAATGGACAGATATTCTTCCACTAAACACTTAGTAGCTGCTAAATTGTTCACTAGATTTAAGAATGAACATCCCACAAAAGAGATAGTACTGACCACTGAAGCTTATCCCATGATTGACAAAGAAAAGCTTGAAACTGAACTAAAAGTATTCTATTGTAGGACTGATATTCATGAATATTGCAAATTAATTGAGCTGCTGAAATTTATCTTGGAAAATAATAGGTGAGGTTTTTAGTGAAATTACGAAACTGATAAAAATCCTCTTGACAATTCCCATGACTACATCAGAGGTAGAGCGCTGCTTTTCAACATTGAAAAGAACAAAAACTTTTTTAAGAAGCACTATGAATTCGGAAAGACTAAATGCGCTTGCAGTACTTTCAATGGAGAAAAATTTCCTCAATTGTCATCCAGAGATCAAGGAGAAAATTATTGAACTTTTTGCGCAAATTAAAACAAGAAGAATGGATTTCATTTTTAAATGAATAGATCAAGCTTGAACTGTAACAATTTAAGTTAAAGTAAGTAAAAAATGTTTGGTTTTTTTTGTTAAGATTTTATCAAGTTCCTGAATAAATTTTCTTTTTATACATGTTTTTTTCCTGTTACACAATTTTAAAACAAAGGCTAAAAATTTTCTGGAGCAGCACCCCCACTAATTTTAGCTACGAGCCGCCACTGCCGAAGTCCATGACGACATCCGCTTAGCAAAAAACGACCACATCAATAGCGCATAATAGAGCTAAAAATAATGTCGTTAAGGAAATTGCCCTGTTATTTCAAGGGTTCTCTTTGTCGCTTTGTGCTAACTTCCAGTCACTGGGAACTACACCTTGCATGATGCATTTATAGAATATTATTTTCAATTGAGTTGCAATTTCAAAAGCTAACTCTTTTATTACTCCCTTGGAGGATTTATTTTTTCAATTGAATCATATTATTGCGCGATACTTCTTACTGAAAGCATAAAATCCTTACTGTTCACTTCTTATATATCACTCTACTCCATGAAATCTAAATAAGCCAATCTAGCACTGCGAAGTCATTATTTGTGAGTACATATATATTCAGCTATGATTTAGAGATTTTTTCCATTCCTCGCACAGTAAGTAATACTTTAGAATTCTTTTTTCCCATCTGCCATTTTAAACTTTTGGTTATAGTTTCTCTAACGCAACCTAATATATTTCGGCCTTATCTTTCCTGTAAACAGTGAAGCCTTTAGGAAATATTTCGCATATATCTTTCACATAAATAAAAAATATCAAACACTCTACCCTGAGGATCCTCAAACATAAGTCTAACAGAATCAGAACTCATTCCATCGATAGGTACATTCTGTTCTCTTCTCAAGAGAGAATCCCTACTCCAAATCTCAACTTAACAGCAATATTTACGAGATCTAGGATTAATTTGCTGTGAGCAGCGCTGTAACTAAATATTTTAGCACCCGGGGCAAACTGCCAAATATGCGCCCCTCCATACAAAATTCTCTAATACTTCTGTGGATTTAGGGTGAACAATTAATAAATAAAAATAAACTAAAAATGATATAATTTCTTACTATAAATGTACATCATTTAAATACATAATTATAAATATGCATAATGACACACATACATAATTTAAATACAGAAAGTATAAATATTTTAATATTAAAGAGCTATTCTATGGGATTTTAATGCTGCAAACTGATCAATAGCATCATCGAAATTTATAGTTTCTGCTATGCGTATTGTCTGGAACAAGTAATGTAGTGAAATTTCCTCTATCCTTGTGACATGCATAACTCGCCTTTAACAATTTTTCCGCCCCTTTTTCAGTTACCCCCGGGACAGATGCCCCGTTTGCCCCCGCCCTATTTACGGCGCTGGCTGAAACTTTTTCGAAAGTTTACTTGAGATCTATAACTATGGCGTTGACATGGGTATTTTTCTGGCCACAATAAATCATCTATAATGAGGCAACTGGCTTTCGAAACATTTACCTATCCTGGAACCGTTTTCAGGCGTACAAAACAGGCATTTAAAAACCGCACCGTGGAACCGACGACGATATTATCTAGCACATTAGAAGAAAATGATGTTAGTGATATCGAGCGATAATTTTCGAGGTTCCCTTTGTTCTCAACCTTGTGGATGGGCGTTACGTGCGCTAACTTCCAATCTTTGGGGACGAGGCCTTCCGATATAGATACATATCTCGAAATCTATCTTTGGGTATGGTGCCATTTCATAGGCAAATTCTTCGCAGAAATTTCCTTTGGACCCAGAGATTTGTTTGGTTTGATAGATTTGAGATGCTTAGCGATACCTGTCGTCGAAAGCACTATATCATGCAGTCCTTCCTAAATGCCGGTGTGAATCCTTGTAGCTCATTTAAACGAACTTTATAATCTTAATTATATTGGTTGAGCAATAAATTTTCTTTCTCAACAATTTTGTGAACTATCAACCCAGTGTCACTTCGCAGTGATATTAAGATCGAAATTCTTTGACCAAGATGCAAAACGGTATTGTCTACGCAATAGATGAACATTTTCAGATTCATTATCACTTACGAATATTCTATACGTAAACATTCGGCAAAAACATCCATAGGTATGATTTGCGCATTGGTATGATTAAATATATAGAAGTACCATATCTTAAGCACAAGCAATCATTGATGGCTCTTGGAATCCGAGACCGTTTCCTCGCGAACACCAGCCGTTCCGATCTAAACCGGAATACCGTCAAATACCCTTTTCCCTTTTAAGCATCGCATAACGCTCATCCGACGATCAGATTCTGCATCCTCTATCTTTGCCGACGCGCACTCCACTCCGCTCAGCCCCGCCCAACCGTCCTCCTCCCCCCATTCCTCCCCCATTCCTCGCCCCTCTCCCGCATCCTCTCTTTATTTCTCTCCTCTTGGAATCGGGTGCTGGAGTGATAACGGACGTACTCCATCCGCACGCCTCTCGGCAATGCGACCCTTTGATAAAGCGTGCGAATTAATCACGCGATAAAACAAAAGAAGGGCGGTTGGGAATGCGATATCGTGGGATCTCCTCAACAGGTGGAGGGGAGAGAGGTGGGTGTAAAGGGAGAGAGGAGGCGGTGAGGGAGATAAAGGTAGAGAGAACAAGTTATGGGTTTCAAATTCCGGCGTGCTCGTACATCCCAACGCCAGAGACACTGCCAACGACCTCGATTAAATCCGCACCGCTCTTTTCCTCTTGCGAGCTGTGGGTTCGATCCCTCGGCGGCCCCGCCCACTCCATTTCATACTACCTCCTCTCTTCTAGACCCCTTCAACTCACCCTAAGAACGTCTCTCTCCCCGTCCCAATTTCCCTCACTTTCTATCCCCTTTATTTTCCTCTGGTTTCCTCCTTCTGTCACTCTCTCCCTTCTTCCTGCACTCCAATATCTCCTTCCTCTCTCTCTCCTTCCTCTTTCTCTCCTTCTCTCTGCTTCTCTCTCCTTCCCTCTCTCTCTCTCCCTCTCTCTCTTTTTCACTCCTCACTCTAACCCTTTGTATCTCTCTCTCCCGAAGCGTTGTAGGCCACCTGCATGAGAAATGGCGTCGCCACCATCGCCATACTGTTGTCCGTGGTGGTCTGTTATGGGGACTTTATCGCACATCCGTCTCATTTAGAACAGAACGAACGCTTAATTTTATGGAGTCCGTTTCGTACTCAATGGAATTAATCAATCAGAGAACTCCTCGAGTGTAATTAATTGGAATAATTGCCAAAGAGATAAAATGTATACAAGCGCGGAAACGAGTTAATTAACGAGAAAGTATCGATATTTACTTTAAAAAAAAAATAAATACGGCTTTCATTCAAAACCAACATATCCTTGTTTTTCATTTTCCAGATGATTGGATATCAAAACTGCGGGTTACGATTAAAAACGTGGTTCTTCCATCAAGAAATTAGCTTGGACACTTTATTGCCCTCTTGATTATATTGTTTTTATTAGCTAATATAATTACATTGAAGTACGGTATAATACACGTTCAGTTGTTAAAATATAGTTCTGTCTTATAAAAGAGGGAGTGTTTTAAAATACCGGAATCTGTTGAATAATGAAATCATCACCATGAAATAAACTCAAGCGCGATGTTAAATAATAAATACTAGACCAGTTCAACAGTTATTCATGTAAATATTTACCTATCCAAATCCATTTCTATTTGTTACATCTATTCATTTGGAAACAGAAAGTGCAATATTAATCGGGTTATTGTGAGACAAAAAAAATTATATTGAGATATTTTATTGTAATTCAATCTAAGGACGCACGAAGGATAATTACAACAGGCCATTTTAATCCTAGAACTATTTTCAATTAAATGTCTCAGTTTCAAACAATCCGCAATGGTATTCATTCTCAATTCCGCCCTTATCCATTCTCAATTCCCCCTGAGTATAAAATTGATTTATATGTATTTATTATTATTTATGAGTGTAATATTTAACAAAAACTTTCAAATCAGCAAGATGTAATCACTGAAAATTAAATTCAAATGTTAAAAAATACAATTTATGGTTCTTTGATCTTAGACCCTCAGCTACCCTTTCGAAACTACGAAAATGGATGTATATTCCCATTTTACTATTCACATATTTACTTTTAAAATCAACTATCAAAAATTTGTGTCTTATTTAACGCGAGCAGTTATTTTTTTCACATTCTAGAATTTCTCAGAAGCTGTCTATTCAACCAATGCGTATGAAAATTTACCGCTTTTAAAAAGTAAGGATGAACCAAATAACAATAATAATATATAACAGCACTTTTTGCATTTAAAATAAATAGTTTATGTTTATGTCAACTTTCAATAGGAAACTTGACAGAGGGTAACTTGACCTTATCTAAAAAGGTTTTTTATGACAAATTATAAAATTTTGTTGGCCAAAATATTCCTAAAACCAATTTCAGACAGGTAGATTCCTACAGTAGTTGGATGTCCTGCAATGTAATTCTGTAGCAGTACTTAACGCAGTGTTTCTCAACCGGGGTGACATCTCACACCATGGTGAAGCGCAAATATTTGATAAATACGTAGTGTATCATATTCTGGCTTATAAAAATAAATCAAACAAGGAGAAGCCTCTGCTTCTTTAAATACACACCTACATTTTGATCTTTATATCATAGACAAAGCCCAATTTATCTTTAAAGGTGACTTAAAGGAAATGGAACTATAAACGGGGTGACGGAGAACTGAAATGGGGTGACGCAAACAAAGAAAAGGTTCAGATCACTGACTAAACGATGAGTATTTTTTGCAATGATTTTATAACTCCAATATTCCAGATACCAATATAAGCAGATACTCTCATTACCATTATTGCCGATTAATGAAAATTCTAATGTAAATCAAGCACTCAACCAAATTATTGGGAGTATATGTTTATGAAAATATGAAATGGAAAGACCAAATTAATAATTTAGCAGTGAGATTTAATAGAGCATGCTTTTATATTGCACCAATAACTAGCATGCCAAACAGATTAGAAGTGCACTATGGCTATTTCTTTTCAATATTTAAATATGCCATAATTTTGTGGGGAAAGGCTTCAGGCTGGAAAACTATTTTAAAAATTAAAAATATATATTGTATACGATTTCAATCTTCCCTCAAGTGAATGGAGGCATAATTGTTTTTATCCCAGTGGTAGAGAGCGTGAATCGTGCAAGTCTTCACTTGAAACTTTTGGTAAACACTCATTGTGTCAGTTAGTGAGATTTCCCACGAGATTTAATAATATGTTAGATTTATTGGCTACTTATCTTCCTGAGCGTATGAATCAGGCAACTGCTGCTGAGGGAATAAGCGATCACAAGGTAGTATACGTGGAAATTCAGTTAACCATTTAGAAACAGGTAAAGGCTAAAAGAAAGCATTTTGAATCCGCCTAAGCCGATTTCACTAGATTTAGGCCTTTTCCGCGAAATAAATATACTAATTTCTGCGAGGCAACAGACTTTTGAAGCCGCGGAAGAATCCTGGTGCATGTTTAGAGATATGATGAAAGATTATACAGATAAATTTATTCCAAGCAAACTGAAGCGTGAAAATGAAGAACCTAGATGGTACAACCAGGAAGTTATGAGCGCTCTCCGACGGCAAAGAAAACTCCACTCTGACGTAAATAACACATCCTCAACAGCTACGGTCGAGCAGAAGGCAACGATAAGGCAGCAATACATGGAGACGCGCTACATAGCCAGTGTATCAATGCGCAATGCATTCAACAATTACAAAAAGAAGTTTTACAGGATAACTTGAAAGAGATCCAGAAACCATTTAGGTCTTACGCCAAGGAAGTCCAAAGTAGAGGCCCCACTATTGCGTCACTTAGATCGAAAACGGGAAATGTAGTTCACCATACTTCTGAAAAATAAAATCTATTAAATCAACATTTTCAAAAAGCCTTTACTCCTAATGACGATGAATGTGAAATCCCTATTACTATGCATTAGGGCGACTCGACGGAAGATTTGATATTTTCCGAAAATGGTATCGCACTCCAACTTCATTCAATTAAACCAAATAAATCTCCTGCACCGGAGGAAATACCCGCGGGATTATTATAAAACTTAGATTATGAAATCGTATTTGAAAATTATATTCGGAAAATTCATAATGGAAGGTGTCGTTCCTAAAGACTGGGAGGTCGCACATATTACGCCCATCCATAAGGGCGGCGACAAAGAGAACCCCGAATATTATAGGCCGATTTCCTTAACTTTATTATCGTAAAAGGTAACTGAACACATAATCTTTAGTTCTGTAATGCGCTATTTGGACAGTCACTCATTGCTTAGCGAATGCCAGCACTGATTCCGGAGGGGTTGATCATGTGAAACGCAGCTCGGCCTCTTCGTGGATGATTTGTAGCGATGCGGATAGAAAAATACTCCTGTCGATGCCATATTCATTGACTTCAGGAAGGCGTTTGGTAAAGTACCTCATAAAAAATTAAATGCTAAGTTAGGACAATACGGTATCAATCCGAAGGTTGTCAGTTTTGTGAGAGACTTCCTCTTGAATAGTTGTAGTTGTCATCGATCGAAAATACTCGCCCCCCGTTAAAGTTGCGTCGGGTGTACCTCGGGGAAGTGTATGTAGCCCTCTACTTTTCTTAATCTATGTAAATGTTATCTGCTCGGTACTTCGTTGTAAAATTATACTTTTTGCCGATGATACCGTTCTATATAAAGAAACAAAAAACCAGGAGTACCATCAGTCGCTGCGTGAAGACTTAAGAGCCATTTCAGCCTGGTGCAAAGAATGGCAAATTGAAATTAATCACACTAAATGTGCCGCAGTTACCTTCTGGAAAAGCAAGAACAAAGATATAGGTTCAGAGTATAAAAGGGATGGAATTAATATTCAAGCAGCCGAGTATGTAAACTATTTAGGAGTAACCATTTGTCGAGATCTTTCGTGGGACAATCACATTCGTCGAGTTATAAGCGCGGCCAACAAGCAACTGGCTTCCATAGGTAGAATAACACGGAACACTACAGAAAAAGTATCTGAAACATTTTACTTATCACACACTTATCACACAAGTGGAATATGCCTCATGCATATTGGATACATATGAGAAGGGACATATAATTCGATTAGAAAGTGTGCAGCGCAGAGCAACCAGATTCGTAAAACAGAAGTATGACACAGGGAAAGCAACACCTCATTATTGAGGGATTTGAACTGGGTACCACTAGAGATTCGTAGATCGAAATCAAAGTTGCGGCTTCTGGAGAAATATAGATCGGAACGTCTAAAAGACGAGTTTGTTGGAATAACTGAAGCACCAACGTATAGAGGGAGGAACGACCGTAACGATAAGATACGTGAGATCGATTGTAGGACGGAGCACTATCTTGGCTCATACTTTCCGAGGACAATACGAGATCACAATAGAAAGTTTTGGTGCATTGCACCCCCTGCCACCCGCCAATTATGTGAATTGCAGGGTAACATGTAGATGTAGATTTCTATTTATTTACAAAGGATCTTGCGATTAGTCAAAGTCAGGTGGCAAGGAAAACACAAAATTTAAAAAATGCTAATAAGAATTAAAAGAATTAAAAATTTCAGAGAAGAAAAATATATAGTTCAATGCAGTCATTTTACATTATTACTGTCCTTTTCTTTACATTTCTTAAGATATATTTTAAACAACTTCACATTTTTCGGCAAAGGATTTAAGAATTCTTTAGGAAGAGCATTCCATTCTACTATACCCCTCTTTATGAACGAATACCTACCCGTATCAGTCCTTTGCTTTCTATTACTTAATTTGTGCATATGATCATTTTTTCCTACAAAATATGGTTTTTCCATTCTCTTGCCAAGATCTTCTCCGGTATATGCCCTGTAAATACCGACTGATCTATTTACCTTCCTTCTTTTACTTAACGATTCCCACCCCACAACTTGAATCATTTCTGATACACTCATTTCTGTCATATCTACCCAATACGAAGCGAGCGGCTTTTCTTTGTACTCGCTCTATCTTTTTTATTTCCCCTAATTCGAACGGATCCCATTCATTTGTGGCATACTCCAAAAGGGGTCGTACTAACGCCCTGTAAACAAGTTCTTTATCCGTACTTGTACTCTTCTTTAAGCTCCTCATTACAAAGTGTAAGTTACTGTACGCCTTAGCTACTATTTTATCTATATATTTTCCCCAGCCTAAACATTCAGTCAGAGTAACTCCTAAATATTTGCAGTGATCAGCGCGAGACACTACTTCTCCTTGACTATAATACTTTCTATATTGGCGATTTGACTTCTTTGTGAATGGTAGATATTTACATTTCGTTATATTCATTTTCATTTTATTTCTTTTCATCCAGTCAACAATCCCCTCCAAATCATTTTGTAAGTATTTTTGATCAACACCGCTTTTTATTTTTCTGTAAATAATGCAGTCGTCTGCAAATAATCTAATCTTGGATTTAACAATTAAAGGTAAATCATTAATAAACAGTAGGAAAAGTATCGGGCCGATAACACTTCCTTGTGGAACGCCCGAGGTAACAGCACTCTCTCTCGATAATTTATCTCCCACTTTAACTCTCTGTTTTCTGTCTAGAAGGAAGGCGTTTATCCAATAAGTTATTCGCTTGTCAAAGTTCATTATCCCCAATTTTTCCATTAATTTGTAGTGAGGAGCCGTGTCAAAAGCTTTTTCGAAATCCAGCACTATTGCATCAACTACATCTCCTTTATAGATACACACGTACACCGAGGTGATCTCAGAAGAATACTTTATTTTTTTGGAAGTTATGCTAAAACCCTACTTTCGCTCCCATTGTTTATGCGAACCGAAAAAATGGAGGGAAATAAATAAAGTTTTTCTGTTTCGGTTCGGGTTCGGAAAAATAATTTTTTCGGTTCGGGTTCGGTTTCACTCCAGCTAAAATATCGTTTTTTCCGGTTTCGTTTTTCGGTTCGATTCCGGTGCGATGCCCTGCTTGTAAATGAAATTCTCTGCTTGGGTTTCCCCAACTTTCTATATGTAAAGGAATTATCAAACGAATTGCAGTTATGTAGCGATCTCAATATTTCATTTTCGGCAACTACATACCAAGGTACACAACGGTCACTTAGTAGTCGCCCGCGACAGATAGATGGAGTTGAGATCGATATAACGCAGCGTATTAGGGTCACACAGATGTGTTGACCTTTGCGGTTTGCTTTTCAAAACAAAGCAGGATAATAAATAAATTCGCAACAGCATTGTCGGTCGATCTCCGAATTTGAACTTTTTTGACCTTCTCACGAATTGAGACCATTTTAATTTCTATGGAATGTTTTTTCATAAAATATTTATAAATTCATTACGTTTCATTTCAGTTGACTCCATATTTTATAAATGTTTACGACCAAGAGCCATAATTTAAAATTAATTTTTATAAACTTGTCGTCAGAAAGAATTATATTGATTTTATATTAAAATATATTTTTAAGCAAACGCACAGGATTGTTTAGATCAGTGTTTCTAAAACTTTTTCGGTCTGCGGATTACTTTAGTGAGTTAAAGACCCCCGCGGCCCACCTTTCTTGTACTCTCCGGCTTGTCGTAAAAACCAGGTAACAAATTAAATACTATAAATGGAAAACACAAATATTTCAAGGGTGTAATTTAATATTTTCATTATATGTGCATAGCAGTAAGTTACATTTTTCCTCAAACTTTACTCCTCCAGCCCCCTCAATCTCCCTTCCACCTCTTCAGCCAGTATGTCCTCACACCCTATCCTCCATCTTTACCTCTCCACAGGAGGTTTTCAGCCTTCTCTCCTCTTTACCTCCCCTTAAATCTACGGGCTCTGACAATATTGGTTCTCTTTTCCTCGGTCGTACAGCCACCACTCTCTATCTTCCAGTCTCTAAAATTTTCAACAGATTACTGTCCAGTAGCTCCTTCCCCGCTATGTGGAAAACCGCTAACATAACCCCCATTTTAAAATCTGGTGCCAAAAATAATGTGTTAAACTACCGCCCTATCCCTATTATTCCTGTACTGTAGCTTTTTTTTGAGCGCATCATACACAATCGTCTTTTGTCTTTCACACTGCTTATATCTCACCTTTTCAACATGGTTTTCTTCCTGTTAGTTCTTGTTTAATTAATCATTCCGTTTTACACCATCACATTGCTTCCGCCTTCGAACATTTTTCCCAGCGTCTGCTACATCGACTTTTACAAAGCCTTCGATACCGTGAACCACACTCTTCTCTCGCATAAGTTTATATCTCGATACAATGTCCACGGCTCTCTTTTATCATTTCTTTCCAACTTTATCTCTTCTCGTTCTCAAAGAGTCGTAATCGACGGTGCTTCCCCTTCTCTCCCTGTCTCTTCCGGTGTCCCTCAGGGGAGCGTTCTTGGGCCCCTTTTGTTCGCCCTGTATGTAAATAATATCGCTGACGCCGCCCTTCTCAAATCTTGCAACATCCTGCTCCACACCGACGACTGCAAAATTCTTAAAATAATAGAAGAACATTCTGACTCGCACTCCCTTCAGGCTGCGCTCACCTCCATCGATGCTTGGTGTTCTGATTGGCAGTTAAAAGTCAACTCGGCCAAGTCTGCCCTTATGCCATTTACACTTAAACGCAATCCCTTCTCTGCTATCTATTACCTTTCCCAACGGTTCATACCTCTTGTTTCCTCTCACAGCGATTTAGGCGTGATTTTTTTATCCCGAGCTTACGTTTTCTGCGCATTTAAATAAAATCTCGGCGAAAGCCATGTCCACTGTTGGACTTCTTTACAGATTCACTGAAATTTTTGACCCCTTTGCATTGAAATCTATCTTTTCCGGCTGTATTGTACCCATTCTCAAGTTCTGTTCTCCTATTTGGCGCACTGCATCCCCTACCATCCTTAACGATTTAAACCGACCCTTGAATTTCTTTCTCGCTATAATCCGTCACCGTATTCCCTCCTTCAGAAACTTATCTCGAGATAAGATACTATCCTCCCTAGGTATTTGCCCCCTCCCTCACAGGCGCTTAATTGCCTACCTGAAATTCCTCCATGCGATAATGAATGGCCATATTTGCTCCGACGAACTACTACCCTGTTTTTCCCTTCATGTTCTCCCTCGCCCTACACGCAACCTTAGCATCCTTCATATTCCCAATTTCCTCCTTTCCATATCGCAGAGATCCTTATTCTACCGCATTCCATCAGCCCTGAATTCCTTAACCACCAATCATCCCTCCATTGACTCGTTCTCCTTATCCCGCACCTTTTACTCTGATCTAAAACGTTACCTCAGACCATAGCGCATCTTACCCCATGTCCTGTTGCCCCTTTCTTTTATTTATTGTCATATTTATTATTATATTGTTATGTTATTGTTATGTTGTCATTTGTTTGGTTGTTATTTCCAAAGTAAAAGGCCAAACGTGGCTGTTTTTGGATATTGACAAATAAAAATAAAAAATACATATTTCTTCTGCAACTTTTTTATTTATATTGTACCTCGACGGACATTTTGTAGTAAATCTTATTCTATTAGAATGAATTTTTATAGAATAGTTAACAGGTTATATTATAACTTGGGAGAGGAAATTTCAATTGATGCTTACTTCATTTCATTTAATGATATACGAATGTAAGCTAACTAAATTCTATTAAAAAATCGGAGGATCTAATTAACCCAGGCTACTCAAATTCACAATTAGGCGACACATTTATGTGAGGATCACACATACTAAATCTACTTGAATTAGTTTAAGCGATTCAACCGATGAAATTCGGCGTTCTTTATCGCATACCGGTAATAAGAGAACTCCAAAACACAGTACCTATTTTCCAGGTTCTACCAGCAAAGTTTCAAAACGTCTCATGCGTGAAGAGAAAATAAAATATTTTCTAAAATTTTCAGAAATCACGCGTGAATCCCATAAGAGAAAAATAAACTTCAACCGACATAAATCAGCACCTCTCAGAAAATAACAAAAGATTTAATTTAATAACATCAGAAGAATACAATGCGAGACATAAAAGGAAATAAATAAAAAGGGACTCACCTATTCAATGCCACGTCGGCGAGTCCATGATACTCGCGCTGTATGTGGAGCCAAAATTCAGTTAATTTTTTCTCTCCGAAAACTGTCTTAATTACTTTTTCAACGTTTAGGAGTAATTGGTTGAGCTACCCGAACGAAACGATTCCGAATAATGGAGTAAATTATATGACTGGTCTAATATAATTAATTACGTGAGTCGGTCGAGTAGTGTAACGTTACGCGCGATTAACCTTCTGGTTAGTTCTCACATTTGGCTTCGCCTTTAGTGATCGGTATTTGCAAGTTTAATTTTCCGGCAGCCCGCGGACCACCAGTGGTCCTTAGAGCACACTTTGAGAACCACTGGTTTAGATTTCATTAACGAAAATTGATTATCCACACTTTATTCTCTCTTTCTTCATTTCAATTAATGCAAACTGTTTTGTTTGAAAAGACAACTAACAAACAACTATCGTATTATAATCCATTTAAAGTAAAATTCCTTCAAATTGATTGAAAGTGATAGACGAATATATTTACATTGTTTTGAGACAAACATAACTCTGTCGCTTTTCCGTTTTTTCCAAAGGATTTCTCAGAATATGCTAATGCAATGGCGATTGCACGGTGTAAGCATCAAGGGCAAAATACGAGGGATATGTCGTTATAATTTTACAGTGCTTATTCCGGAGACATTCTTCAGCAATTAGTTCCCTGCAAAGGATCGCACTGGGTTCTTGATGTCTCCTCCTTGCTCAGTGAATGGCTGTACTTTATTAAGGTATTACGTTAACTAGACCGCGCGCGGATAACTGTGACCCATATAAATAGCATAAACTTCCTTGCCACACTTGTTCCCAGTCCCATCCAGCCAACGAGCAAGCCCTTAAAGACCTCCAACTTCCTTTTTCCTTCCTTCCCTTTTAAATGCCTCCCTTTGCCTGCCCTCCTCCCGTCTTCTTGTCGCTCTATACTCCCACCCCTTCAACCATTACATTTTCCCTTTCTCTCCCACCCATCCCCCACCCCCTTCACCACTCCCGATACGCCCTTAACCACCCCCCTCCACCCCTTTCCACATGCGCCGTCTTTTTTTTCGCCCACTAGCCGCATGTCTTTTATTTCTTTGACACCGATCCATCATTCTGGCAACACTTTCGAATACCGTTACTTTTCGGTCCATAAAAACGATTAAATTGCACATAAACCGAGTTTTCTTAAGCCCGCCGTAGTACGGCGCCGTGTGCCTTGTGGCCGGAAAGGGGTGTTAGCTGGATGAATTATAATCTAGTAGAGGGCCATTAATGTGCCGCGCCTGCGCACTCGTGCGTCGGGTCAGGGGAATCCTCTCCGTGACCTTTGACTAGCACGGTATAGTTTAATCTCTCCCGAGAGGCGAAGGAGGACTCCCATTTCTATTCTCGTTTGATACTCCCCTGCAGTCCATTTAACGCTGGCTGCGTTTTATTTTAGGTAAATTTATTTCAAAGTTAAATATAAACATGGTATCACATTATTAAGGGAAAAAATGTCAAATGTAGGTATTTGTAATTGCGAAATTAATGCAGGGTATTTTAACCTGAAACAATCTATCGGTATATTATAATGATTTCTTCATTGCAAAACACGATAAAACTTTAATGCATAAAGAGATAATATGCAAGCTAGAATTTTAAACATTATATATGTAAAGTAGTTTTAAAACATATGATTTATTACTCATGCTTATCTATGTAATACTAAACATCATAGGCGTACCCAGGATTTTTGTTTGGGGGGGCCCACAATAGTAAACACTCATTTCCATGTTTACATTTTTATATGTAAACAGGCACACACATGCATGTATTCACAAACAAACATATACATAGGCAGTGGTATATTTAGAATGAAACTCATTGATTTAGTGTATGAAAATAGATATTTTTAATAACACATTTATTATCCTGTGGATAAAATATATTTAATTTAAAAATTACAACATTTGTACCATTACAGCCAAAAGAAAATACGTTGATTTACAAATAAAAAAAATAAGTTGTCATAAAAAATACAAGGTCCCCAGCTAGCGCCTATGCATAAATCCGCCTCAGCATATAGGCATTCATAAAAACAAATAAAATGAAAAACAATATTGGTTACAAATTTATCTGTTATTTAGAACAAACATTCTCAGTTTCTCATAGAAATATGTATATTAACATTGAATTTGAATATAAATCTTTCGATTTTTCATATCATGAAATTAATATTTATAGGTTTTGTTTACTAAAATAAAAATTATTTGGGTAACACAATTACAATTTTATATCTAATCTTCGGTCTTTTTTTTGTAATTCATCTAATATGTCTTTGGGGAGCAATTCCATTTCCCTATAAATGTTGAGGAGCGCTAAACCATTCAGTCTTTCCTGTCCCATGGAATTACGCAAGCATGTTTTCATTCTTCTTAACGTTGAAAATGTTCTCTCTGCCGTGCTAGTTGATATCGGCAGAGTTGCAAATATTTTTAATAAATAATGAATGTTTGGATATACATTTTGATTGCATTGCATTAATGCTTCTAATGCATTTGTAGAGGGTATCCTGTTTTCGTACCGTTTTTGCCAAAACTTTAGTTCACTCTCTAAGACTGAATCGCATACTTCCACTGAATAAAATTTTGCCAAAGTTGATAGGCTATCTACGTCTGATGTAGAACTGCATCCTTTTGGAAGTAGGCACATGAAGGATTTTAAAATACTTTTATGAGCCAAGAATCTCGTCTCTAATTGTGTCACAAGACAATCCAAAAATGGAATAAACATAGATCGCCTGTAATAAACTTCCGTTGATTCAGTAGAAATATTATTTCTATTTTTTTGATATTTCGATATCCTCGGTATTGTAATTTCAACCCCAAAATCTCCTACTTTTTCTGTTGCCTCTTTAAAAATATTTGCAAAGTTTGTATCAGCGTTTTCTCGGATACATTTTAGAGCAGATGTTACATCTTCAACGAGATGTATTACGGAAATTAAGTCAGTATTTTCACTTTGTAATACTCTACTTAATGGCAGCGTATAACTGTACAGTTTTTGTATACTATACAAAGACACCAAAAATTTTCCTTGGAATATTGCATTCTGAAGAATCTGTGCTGTAGATGAAGTGTCTTTGTCATTCCAGTCACTTATTTCTTCGAGCGCTAAGTAAATTGCATCTAAAAGTTCCACCATTACCATGACAGAATCATGAAGCTCTATCCATCTAGTTGGGCACATCTGCTTCAATCGTAGATGCCTACAATGGGGAATACACTCCCTAATTTTTTTATAGTATATTTAATCGCTTTGGAGTGTTAAAAAAAGTGTATGATTTTTCAATAATTTCTAAGCAATTCCTTATATCTTGATTATTTGCACTGTTTCCAATGGCTAAATTTAAACAATGCGAGGTGCAATGTACATATAATGCTTGTGGGAGCTGTTGTTGTATATGTGCCTGAACACCTTCAAATTTGCCACTCATGGAAGCAGCACCATCATACCCCTGACCTCGAAGGAAGGAAATATCAATACCAAATTTTAGTAAATTATCTATAATGGTAGAAGCCAAACCTTTTCCACTAGTGTCGATAACTGGAACAAACTGTAAAAATTTCTCGCAAACTCTAATTTCCTTATCTACGTATCTTACGCATAATGTCAATTGCTCAGTTGTTGAAATGTCTGTTGTTTCATCTGCTAAAATAGCAAAACATTTTGCATCATTTACTTCTTTAACAAGTCTTTTCAGAATCAAATCATTACAAATTTCTATTATTTGGTTCTGGATGTTGGCGCTTAAATAGGTACTGTTTCGCCCGCATTGTTTAAAGTGATTTTTTAAATCTGTGTCACCAGCTTCTAGCCTTGCTCTAAGGATTGCACAGAAATTACCTTCATTTTTCTCAGGCTTTTTATCAATGTTAAACTCTCCAGAATCCACATGACCTCGTACTGCAATACCTTGCTGCCCACATAACATTATAGTCATGATTATGGGTTCCAAGATTTTCCGATTCTCAATAACTTGTTTCATTCTCATCGTATCGAGCTGTTTGTCAATAAGTATTCTTTTGCCTGTCATTATATCACATAGGTTTTCATAAGAGCATAATGAATTTGAATGATATAACGCTTTTTCATGAGCTTCAAATGTTTCAACTGCATGTTTCCAATTATTGTACCCACTTGATGCGAGTTGACCTAAAGGTTGAGATTTACTTTTACCAATTTCTTTTGGCGCGAATAAGCAACAATGTATACAAAAACATATATCTAGTCTCGAATAAGCAAGCCACTCATATCTGTGCAACCATTGCAATTGAAATTTTCTTTTCTTTCCATTTTTTTCACAAATTCTGTATAAAATCCACTTTATCTTCATTTATAAGTAAGCTCTTGTAAGCCGCGATATCTGATTTAATTAATGTTCCAGTAGTGTTATTCGATGCAGTCTGCAAATTTTCACCAGTCTCGGGTGATTTTGATAGGACTATCCTGTTTTCCAATTTTGGTTTTTTGGTCAAATACTTGAATATCGTTCCTATTCCCGACTTTCTTTTAACATCCATTACCCCGGTAAATATTGTTTGAATAAATTATTTCTTATAATTGTAATACTTAGCATGAGAAAAATTAATGCTATTGACTTAAAACTTTTAATTTTACAATTTTAAGTGAACTTTTACCTCGTAAATGTAGTGGCCAAATTAGACTAACACTTTTTTCAATGAATAAGAACGGCTATTCCGTGGAAACGTGACACCTGGACACAGCTTACTGAAAATATGCACAAATTTTAACCTTTGAAATATATAATAGTTATATTTTCAAATAAAAATTTACAGTATTTATTTTCAACAGTAATATGGAATAACATAATCGCGGGCAGAATAATAAATAATTGAAATTCATATTATCATAAAAAATAATTTAGCGTGTAATATATGTAATAAAAATAATCAATATAGAAAGATTTTTCCAATATTTGAATCCAGAATTTGAAATTTTGTTTTTAAAATCAGAAAACAACTTGCAAAAGAAGCAGAAAACGCGGTCAATTTTTTAAGAACAAACTAGGCAACGACGATCGATGAATTCACCATTTAAAAGTTTCCGGGTGTGCAATTATACAGAAAACCGCCTATTACTCTCATTCACAGGAAAGTCAAAGTTACTATCCCTGTTTGGACCTTTATCAATTACAAAGACTAGCTGATTATCAATCAGAGGTATTGGCCACAGACCAATATCATTACAGTTAATTCTACATGATTCTGGCTTTTTAAACCGAGTTTCTGTTAAGGATATAGATGAAGCTGGTGTGAGTACTAGTAATTCTACTAACGGTGTTGTTTCAATGTGTTCTTCTAATAAATGAAATTACGATAACATTTTATTAAAGTTTTTATAAGTTTAAATCAAATTACTTAATCAAAATCATCCAGTTACATTACGGAAGGGCTTTCAGTCTCCTAAAGGACATTATTATGAACAACGAAAATTAAACAAAATTCCGCATCATAAAATAATTAGCTTTACTTACCAAATACTGCTAATTGGGTACTGTAAAAAGTGGCCGTTTTGGGAAAGTATCCGGGAAAAAGAATTTGTCGGCAACCAAGAACTTCCGAAGCTGTCCCCTTCGTCTGTAGAGAAACACTCGCGATCAAGGTAAAATGTTGAGATCAAACCATGAAAATTAATTATTTCTGAAGAATATCTTAATCACATTTGCGTATTTTCAAACGAATTAACCAGTGTTCAGTCTAAACGAAACATACGAACTTGAACTATTGATGTTGTTTCAAAGAGAAACCAAATGAGACTAATCCTCTCAAATAGTCTCCCTCTTTCAAAAAGGACTAGGAAACATTCCTACATCTGGAAACTATTAAAGGGGCCGTTTCCTTTGGCCCATTCGTGCGGAGAAAAGAGAAAGACCCAAGTAAGGGACCCGAGACCCTCTCCCTCCTACGGTCACCGTTCGGTCGGAATATGGGAAGGGATAGTAAGATAAGCTTGAAGGAATATGTGAGAAAAGAAACGCTTTTGGAATTTTGTGAAGAGCAAGTGTGGCAGAATTAATGATAATTCCATTTACTCGATCACTGTTATTTTTACAAGTCCTTATCTAGCACAGGTATGTAAGTACTAGCAGCGGCCTCTGTAACTGGCGGATCTCTTGGAATTGGCGGCCCTAGCTGGCCTATGCAAAGTCCAGCCCTGCCAGTAACTAATAAGAAATAGTAGTATTGGAAAAACAATGCTATTACATATTTTGAATTAAATGTCAATGTGAACATTGGGAACCTTCAGATTTTGTGGGATATAAGTTATTTTGACAGCAATATTTTTCACAAAAATTCTTAAAACATCGTGAAAATGTTCGTCAGCAAATTAGATTTTGCGAATGTCTTTCGCAAGGACTTTTCACGAAAATGTAATTGCATCCAAATATCGTAATCATTTGTGAGACAAATCGGCTAATTTCTGGAAAGTATTGCGGCATATAGAGTCGAATAAAATTCCACTAAATCATTTGCTTCATATGAATTTTTACTTTCTCTATATACGTAGATAGAGAAAGTATTGTTGCCTTTTTCATTTCTCTCAATATATCTAAATTTCAAATGCAGTGTTTAAGCCACCAATACAGTTTATAAGCCACCTATACCGTTTTTTAGCCAGATATCTCCTTTTGTGAATCGAAGTAGAGTTAATACCATAATGGCATAATGCCATAATTTACAATTTATTCTTCGTTCGTGCTCACATAGTGTAAACACACCTTTAAAAGTCGATCTGTTGATCGATTCGACGTGTATTAAAAAATCTATTGCAGGAAAACAAACTTCCATTATTTAGGCGCACGTTGTTTCATGTCTCGAACACCTTCGATGATTCTGTGATTTTAATATGCGAATAATTAATGTTCTACATTCAAATTTATTCCTTCTCGCATATAACGCAACGAATGTTGTTTAAATTGGTTGCCTAAATCCTCTTTCAAAACATGAATTGCCCAAATTTATTTTGGGGGGGGGGGGGCACGGGCCCGGTGCCCCCCCCCCCCTCGGTACGCCACTGCTAAACATAATGCAGTAATTTGCAGCTGCTGAGGTTTTTTCGTAAAAGTCTTGGAACTATTATAGAAAGCGCAACACATAGAAGCAATCTAGATTTTGACAGTGGTTATTGAAGCGTAAAATCAAAACATATTACAAAGAATTTCTCCCTAAATAGAGCAATCAGCTAAAAAAGGCGAGATTCCGAGAAAATTAAATATTCTATAGAGAAGAGATCTTATCAAATATGCCCTGAGCAGTTATACTTTAAAACAAACTTTCTGAATGTCTAAAGCTAGATGAAAATCGATTGAGCTCTTTCATGGAAAGAAGTAATGCTTTAACCCTTATGGAAAATAGAATAATTTTTTACATTGTTTATACATTTATACGACAAATATATAAGAAACTAGTAGAAGATGCTTGCATACTGCAAGCATTTCATCTCATCTTGAAAAATCATTCATTTTTGACACAGATATTTCATCATTAAAAATATTCTTTTAATTTTAAAGATTTCACCTCCGCAGCGATTTTCGTTTTTCCCACATGTAAAAATAATAGTTTAAAACGATCCTCAAATGTTGCAATTTCAAATATTTTACACTATTTTCATTATAGGGTATTAATGCTACACATTTTTGCCAAATTTCAAAGTTGTAGCACTTCTAGAAGTAAAATAATATTTTTCAAATGGTTTAAATTTAAATAATTTTTAACGGACGCCGCAACTCGTATATGGAAAGATTGAAATGTTTATTTGTGCAAATACACTACTCTGTAAATAATTTGAACATTTCAGGTTCATAGCTCATCCCGTAGTACCTAAACAGTTTTCTATTTTTTTTTTAATTTAAGAATTTTTAACTGCCAAACGAATTAAAATGTCAGAATTTCTATATTCCCTATTTCGTTTTTTTACAAATACTATCTTTAAAAAATTTCAGCCCCGTAGAACATACGGAAATACACAAACCTTGAAAATTTGTTTAAACAATTGCGAATTTTTAGCGGTTGCATTAATGGACTTTTTCAAGATTTTCGTTTTTTCTAGTCGGTTTTGCACAAAATCCCACCTAACAAAAAATTCCTAATCTCCAGCTCATCTGGAAGTGCCTAAACATTAGTATCCTCCTCCTCCTCTGTAAGGAACGTCTATATATAATGATAGTAATTTATAAATAAAGATCATTGAGTTACTCTGCTGAACTTTTTCTTCTCTGGGAGTTTACACAAATCCGCAGATTGATTTTTTCCCCTGCCTATTACTTTCTCAGTTATTAGTGTACGTTATAACTTGCATATAATAATAAATAAACAATTTTTAGGACAAGCTAATCGCAAACAGGAAACCCGGTTTAAAGAAAACATAGCACTCTACAAAAACAACAGAATAAACAAATCGAGCATTGCAACTCTTGTTTTTGACACTCACCATCCTATCACCACAGGAAACCTATCCTTACTCAAATCAATCGACCAATACAATAAAATCAATGCATACGAATGCATCAATATACAAAAAACAAAAACATGGTTATGAACAACGACTTAGGTCCCATCCCCCACTCCCCCGTTTTTCAGTTTCTCAGTTAATCGTTCCCATTCCTTTCACTTTTCCTCCCCCTTCCCCCCAACGGTCATTCCTGGCATTTATATTCCTCTTTCCACTTTCGCACACCCACACTACTGAAGATGACAGCTTAGCTGTCGAAAAATCGGTGTCTAGTTTTAATTTTTTGTTATAGTTTACTGTGCGAGGGGCTTTTGTAGGTTTCTGCGTGTGCGTGTCTCCTTTTGACTTTGGTCCTGCGATTGTGTTTACCAGCAACCTGCAGTTTGTGTATTCTTTTCATTTTTACGATGAAGGAGTTTTTGTTTATTTGCTATTGTATTGTTTCACCGTGTCTCGCAACCCTCCCCTTTCGTTAAATGGCAACCCTGATAGATCGACACGATAAGAATACTTAACTTTCTAAATAAATTATTGAAAA
Organism: Tanypteryx hageni; assembly: GCA_028673005.1. Lineage (NCBI taxonomy): Eukaryota > Metazoa > Arthropoda > Insecta > Odonata > Petaluridae > Tanypteryx > Tanypteryx hageni. The sequence continues at coordinate 191,003,286 of CM054115.1, read as the reverse complement.
TGTCCAATTCCGAATTCAATTAAATTCTATCTCAAGATTTAGGAATAAGCTTTCAAATTTTATGTTCAGTTTTATGGCAGTTGTTTAAGTGATATGGCCATAGGTGTCATTTAAATCCGTATTTTGATATAAGTAAAAAAAGTTGGAGCTCATTGGTCGATTGTGGGATTTTCATTTTGAATTTTGATATGGTCTTAAATAAGGACAAGATAATTGATATGTATCTATAACACGCAATGGATAACTTTTTACAAATATTTTATAGATAAAAATTTTCTATAGCAAAATGTGTCAAAAACAGCGTTAATTTTGTTTTGTTCTATAACTAACGGATAAAAATAATTTTCTGACGGAAAATTATAGCTTTAAGCAAAAAGTTGCTATTTGTTTCCACAGAAATATCAGCACTGGCCGAGTGATTCGGCACGAGAATGAAATTATCCTAATTCTTTTAATATGAATTCCAATTACTTATAACACCGATATCTATTTATCTGTAGCATATATATGATATATTCGTGTAGACATACAGACAGATTGACCAAACATAAAATGCTGTTTTTTTTCTTTTAAAGGGAAACTCGAGTTTACAAGAATCCTTTTATTTGAGATAGCTATATTGCCAAAAAATAATATTTCCATAGCGACGAGACGAATGAAGGAGTTTTCAACAGTTTGAACGCCTTGCCTACGCATCCTAAACGTCATTTTGTTATTTAACATCTTTAATAATTTTACTTTGCACATCAATTGATGCAAATCATTTACTTAGTAATCTAAAAATTATTTCATCGTATTTGGATAAGATTGCCTATATCAATGTAAAGTTATCTGATATGAAAGAAAACAATCAATTCCAATAGGTACTCACCGTAGTTAGTATGAAAAGTTTATATTTCACACACTAGATTTAAGTTTATTTTATATCTTTTATATTTTTAGTTAAATTTCAGACTAACTTTAACGAAAAATCGTAAAAATATATGTCCATTTTTAGCGAAGCGCCCGAAAAAAAGCGTTACAAAAAATATATATGATCTGAAAGTTTTTAAAACTGGATGAAATTTTGGAAATTAATTACAATAACAGTGAATAATCACGAATCTTTCAGTTAAAAGAGAAAGGGAGACTATCTTGAGAAGTGAAGCGGAGAAAATCCAACATTTCATATTAATCCAGGCATACAAATGGATAAAAAACATTCCACGCGTTTAATTATGCAATGTTTTTAATAGAATAAAGTCAAACGATCAGAATTTTTTAAATAAACTATTAAGCATGCTGGTTTTTAAGTATATTTTATTCATTTTCAGATAGAGTAGTCATAAAATATTTAATTTGATTTCGAATTAATTTTTTTAAATGGAAAAACGTCAATCAAAATTCCTTTCATTTCCGCTTTATACTTTCACCGCTGTCTTTTCTATCAACCTCCGTCTCCATTTTCCTATTTCCATCAACTTAAAATCGTACAAGTCTTAACTATCTGTCACCCCTGAATTTACTTCAGTTCTGTAAATGTGAAAGGCGTAACCGTCCCCCTCTCTCTCTCTACTTTTCACTCGCTCTCTCAAATTGACAAATGCAATCTGCAATATACCGATTCCTAACGGCTCAAAATAGTTGAATTTTTAAAACGTCAGATGGCTAACCATTCCGCGTTACATTCCCACCACTTTCCCAATCAACGTGGGAAATGATAACGTTCCATCTTGAATAAAGAGGTTTGTTTACATAGACGGTGAAAACCCAAAAAAATATTTCTTCATTCCCCCGGTCCAATTCGTCGCTCACATGTCTGACTCCCTAATAATTGGCAGTATAACACGCACAACGCAATTCTGCTGAGGAAATTAAGATATAGAATGAGTGGAGCGTGTAATTTCAATTGAATCTGTTTGAAAAAGTTCTCAATGTGGATTATAGGAGCAGTGAGCTAGGAGATAGAGAGAGAGAGAGAAGGAGAGATAGCCAGTGGAAGAGGAGACGGAAGTGGGAGGGCGGAGAAGTGAGGGAGGGAGAGACAAAACTTCCAGCTGGAGGGGTAGAAGGAGGGAGGATAGGAGGAAGATTCCAGAAGGAAAGTCAGAAAACAGAACTTTTGGCAGACGTGATGTTAAGAACCTTAACCATTCCACGGAAATATTTTTTATACAATAGGTTGGAGGCAGATTATATCATTAAAAATTCCTTCGAAACCCATTTTAAATGCTTTCTCATTCCAAATCTAAGCAGCGAGATATTCAAATCGGTCGTGGGACCTTAACCATGAATATACGTACCTTGAAGGCTTCATTTCTCGAATGCGGCCTCTCCTGGGGGGTGAAAATCCACTCGTCCGTGCATCTAGGCACGCCTGCGAATTCACGGATGCGGCATACGCGCTCAACTGCTCGCTGTGCGCCGATAATCTGCACACTGCTCGACCCAACCCTAGCGCATCCACGTAGCACGGAAGCGGGGCGAATCCAAACAGCGTGATTCTATTCTCAGTAACCAAGATATGTCGAAACAAATGTACTTAATCCCATACAATCATTCGAGTGGAAAAATAAATCGTATTATCAATAACATTAAAATGTAAATTATATAAATAGCGTTAGGCATTATTATGCTAAAATTGACTTTATGTATTTACGACACATTGAAGATATAGAGACATTTGAGTACTTATTTATTGTTAGTTTAACTGCGAAAATAAAAAAGGCCATATAACTTTGATGATGCGGTCAAATAAACATTTTTTCGTAAAGTAATTAAAGATGATTACATCAATTGCATTATGAATTGAGAAGGTTGTAGAACTTAGCGTTTAAAGCAATTGACTCTACAAAAGAGGTGTGTGTCTAATCGAGTTGATGCAAATCAAACGTGAGCGTGAGCGTAAGCTAATATTAGTGAAGAGCATTCAAACCAACTCTTTAAAAAAAATTTGATGTGGCCACCACATGACTTTCTCCATACCTATAATATTTCTAAAAATTTCACATAGGTTAAATCAGTTTTTCTCAAATTGAGGGCCGTGGTCCCCCAGGGGCCGCAGAATTATTTTGGCTGCAAGGTGAAATGTCGAAAAATAAAGTTTTCACGAATAATAAATTTTATCAGGGAATTTTAGAGAATAGGATGTGATTAAAGTAATTACTAGTTACATAAAATGATAAAATTTGCAATAAAGAGTTTTTATTATTTACAGTTCAAAAAAAGCACGCATGATATACAAGGGGGGCGCGACAATTGAAATTTTGAGAACCACTCGGTTAAATGATAATAAATATTTTAAGGAACTGCGAGAAAAATTTAAAGACTTTACAAAGAACAGAAGTAAACTCAAACCGCAACCTTCTGATATCGGATATATCCCCGAAGCTCCATCAATTAAGAAAATAAATAGGAGAGAGGTGTTTACAATAGTCGCCGGCAGCTAAAAAGTTAAATTTATAAAATATCTCTTAAACAATGCATTATATGAGAAAAGTTTCAAATAAAGTTTGTAGAAAATTAAATTTCCCACAACTTTTATTCCAGTACGTTTTTACATTTATCAAATATTAAAAAAATATCAAAAAACGGACATGATACACTTCCGGTTTACAGATTTTTGGCGTTGATCTGATTTATAGTGTTTGAGTTAGAGCACCCAAAAAATCACAGTCACAAACACACACACAGACAACCAATGACATCATCGGGAAAAGAGTCAAAACATGTTCAAGGGGCATTAAAACATGTATTTCCGTTGAAATCTCGCATTCGATTTTTTCATGAAAATAATACTTTATATTTAGCATACGGAGAAAGTAAAAATTGTCCAAAGAGATTAAATTGAATTGGATGCGTGGAATATGCTGCCAAAAATACCATCGCATTGGTTTGCGGTGAAAAATTGAAGTGTTACGAAAGAGTGACTTAAAAAGAAGATTAATGGGAAAAGAGACGGATGCAAGACAATTCGAAAGAGAGAGAGAGAGATAGATGATAGAGGAGATGAAAGGACTAGGGGAAGACATTTCGAGATAAATAAAAGTAGCGCCAATGCCAAGGAAGAGGAGTGGAGAGAGGGAGTGGGATATGGAGGAGAATTTGAAGGAGAGATAAAAGAGAGTTTGAAGGAGAGATAGAAAGGAATTTGAAGGAAAGACGGAAAAGAATTTGAAGGAGATGGAAGACAGTTTGAAGGAGAGATGTAAGAGAGTATTTTAAAAAGAGATGGGAGATAGAGAGATAGATAGATAATCGTCTTAATTCGGGAGAAATTTAGACCATAAGGTCCATTCTTACATTTAACCCTCGAAGAGAGGTTGAGAGAGAGAGATGGACGAGTTTGAAGGAGAGATTAAAAAAAGTATGAAGGAGAGATGGAAGAAAGTTTGAAAGAGAAATGGAAGAGGTTGAAGGATAGATGATTGAGAGGTTGAAGGAGAGATGGAAGAAAGGTTGAAGGAGAGATGGAAGAGAGATTGAAGGTGAGATGGAAGAGAGGTTGAAAGAGAGATGGAAGAGAGATGGAAGAGAGTTTGAAGGAGATATGGAAGAGAGTTTGAAATAGAGATGGATGAGTTTGAAGAAGAGATGGAAGAGAATTTGAAGAAGAGATGTAAGAGAGTTTGAAGAAGAGATGTAAGAGAGTTTGAAGGAGAGATGGAAGAGAGGTTGAAGGAGAGATGGAAGAGAGGTTGAAGGAGAGATGGATGTGAGTATGAAATAGAGATGGAAGAGAGGTTGAAGGAGAGATGAAAGAGTGTTTGAAGGAAAGATGGAAGAGAGGTTGAAGGAGAGATGGAAGAGAATTTGAAGAAGAGATGTAAGAGAGTTTGAAGAAGAGATGTAAGAGAGTTTGAAGGAGAGATGGAATAGAGTTTGAAGGAGAGATGGAAGAGAATTTGAACGAGAGATGGAACAGAATTTGAAGTAGAGATAGAATAGAGTTTGAAGGAGAGATGGAAGAGAATTTGAAAGAGAGATGGAAGAGCGTTTGAGTAGGTATGGAGACATATTCCAAAAGTACGCATTAAATATAATCCCGATCCCGAATATTATAATGATAAGCTTAGGAAATTGAAAAGAAGGCCATAGAGTAGAAGACTATTTGATTATATATAGGGATTTAGTTACGAAATTGGCAGGAGATAGGAATGCTGATCACCAGTATTTAACGAATGTGTTAGATAAAGATAATCCGCACAAGTTCTATAAATATATTAGGGAGAAAAGAGAGGATAAAGAAAAAATAATAACGATTAAATATAAAAAGGGAGAGCTTATTGCAAACGAAGAAGATATAGCGTACGAATTCAAAGTCTGGTTTTCTAGTGTTTTTATAGTTGAAACTAAACAAAATTTGTGTAATAAATAAAATCACGCCATTAATCTGCCGATAAATTCGGACAACATTGAATGTATTAAAATTGTAAATCGGGATATTTTAAATAAAATCATGGGGCATGCACATTTGTCGAGTTATAGTCGCGGCCAACAAGAAACCGGCTTTCATAGGTAGAATAGTACGGAACACTACAGAAAAGGATGTGAAAAATATTGCTTATCACTGGTTAGACCACAAGTGGAATACGCCTCATCCATATGGTATCCGTATGAGAAGGGACATATAATTCAATTAGAAAGAGTGCAGCGCAGAGCAGCCAGATTCGTAAAACAAAAGTGCTACACAAGGAAAGAAACACCTCATTATTGAGGGATTTGAACTGGGTACCACTGGAGGATCGTAGATTGAAATCAAAGTTGCAGCTTCTGGAGAAATATAGATCGGAATGTCTAAAAGACAAGGTTGTAGGAATAATTGAAGCACCAACGTATATAGGTAGGAACGACCGTGACTATAAGATACGTGAGATCGATTGTAGGACGGAGCGTAATAAGACTCGTTCTTTCCGAGGACAATACGAGATCAAAACAGAAAATTTCAACGTGCGATAGACAATCTTTAGGTAGGTTTTGGTGAATTGCAGGGTAACATGTGAATGTAGATGTAGAAAAGTTTGACAAAAAAAACAAATCAAGAGGTCCAGACAACATATCAAGTGACGTTTTAAAGTTAGAGAAAGACTCTGCCGTAGCTTATTTGAGAACATTATTCATAGCAACCTTAAACAACAACTACATCCCATGTGACTGGAAGAAAGCAACACTAGTTCCATTATATAAGTCCGGTAATAAATTCATGGTAGAAAATTATAGGCCAGTTAGTTTAACATCGGTCGTATGCAAGATCATGGAAAAGGTTACTGCAGACTCTCTTAGGAAAAACTGGGAAGGAAGTAAATGGTTAGATGAGAATTAGCACGATTTTAGGAAAGGTTACTCTTGTGAAACCCAGCTACTTGGACTTTGTCAGGACATAGAAGATTCATTAGACAATAAGGAGGAAATAGAGGGTGTCATACTTGATTTTTCAAAAGCATTTGATACGATACCGCATGACAGACTAATTAGAAAAGTGAATAATTTGAATTTTGATAAAAGAACCGTGAGCTGGATAAAAAAATTTCTAACTAATCGTACGCAAAGAATTATAATAGGAGAAAAACTGTCCCGTGAGGCTGAAATCACATCAGGCGTCCCCCAGGGTAGTGTTTTAGGACCCTTGTTATTTTTAATTTATGTAAACGATTTACCTAAAGTAATTAACTGCAAAATATGGCTGTTTGCCGAAGACTGCATAGTTTACCAACGAATAAGGGGACCAAACGACCGTGTCGTGCTCCAAGAAAACCTAGATAAATTATCAGAATGGATAAAAACGAATGAGATGAACGTCAACGTCAGAAAAAGCAAACATATTATATTTTTGCGAACAAATATAAGTAAGAACCATAACTTTATCATGAATGGAGAAATTATACCATCAGTTGAAAATTGCAAGTATTTAGGTGTCCACTTGTCGAAAGAGCTTAAATTTGACCAGCATATTGAGAAAGTTATTACAAATGCATACAGGAACTTGCATTTTGTAATGAGAAATCTTATAGGATTCAATAAATAAATCAAAGAGAGAGCCTACAAGTCGTCCGTATGACCGATAGTAGAATTTTCCACAAGTGTATGGGATCCTTATGAGGTAGTACTAGTCAATAAAATCAAAAAGGTGCAGCGTAGGGTTGCTAGGTATGTTTTAGGAAAATATAGGAAAGAAGATAGTGTGACCGATATGATGAAAACGCTAGGTTGGGATACCTTATAGAGTAGACGGAAAATTAACAGACTAAGATGAATATTTCAGGCAATAAAAATATAACGGGCATGGGTTGATTTAAGCAAGAGACTATATGATCCAGATTATATAGGTAGACAGGATCACAGATACAAAATTAAGCTAAGGTTACAGAAGAGTGATGTAGGGAAATACTCATTTATTATGAGAGGGGTAAAGGAATGGAACGATTTGCCTGAAGATCTCTTCAATCACTTACAAAGAAAAGTAAAATTATTTAAAATAAAATTAAAAACTCTAATGTAGATAATGGTTTTCCTGCATTCAATGTACCAATATGACGAAGGAATTAGAGGAAGTAGTAGATTGCTTGTAAGGGCTAAGCACGGCTGGGACTTAGAGGGCCCTGGTACCGGCCGTGAAGGTCTACCATGAACCCTGAAAAGTCTGATTCCAGAGGTTATTATTATTATTATTTTTTTATATGCGTTTGTACTTGTTTTTTCTTCTTTATGTAACGGTTTTATTGTATAAAAATTTTACAGGAATCGTTGTCGCCAGAGAAAATCCCTTCTTGCAGCGAAAAGAATGATGGCAATATTATTGTCAATGTAATAATTATTATTATTATCTGCCCTTATTTGTTAGAAAAAGTTTTAACAATTTAGACGAAGAAAATATTCGGTATGTACGCCCGAAATGTATTTTCGTTATAAAATGTAATATTAATCGAGATACAATGAACGAGGCTGCCTTCCGAATATATTGTGTAAACACATGCTAGTAGTAATTGTTTCGAATTTGATCCATGTTTTGTATTATGTATATTGAGTGACTCGGTTGTGTATTTATTTACGTTGCCACCTGGTCAGCCGACCATCTTGCAACTTATTTCTATTTTATTTAAAAAATACTAGAAGACAATATGAGCTGTGGGATATAAATTAACTATAGAATAAATATTTTCTCGGGGCAAAGCGCAAATGCAATGGTTTTCGAATGTAATAAGGCCGCCAAATACGGATATCGACTTTTACTAATCCAACTTAATAACTTCCAAACCAATCCAAGACTTTGATCAAGTCGGAACATATGCTGTGAACACTACAAATTTACCATTTGCTCTTTTGTCAGGTTGCTAACGTAATTCAAGGAAAGTTTCCATCGACCCTTTTAACCATGTTGTACAGATAAAGAAAAGTCGTGATAGACGTTGATATCCAATACTTTATTAGATGAATATATTAACACGTTGAGTACTAAGCAATTAAAACTCCCGCACTATTTACTGGGACCACATATAGAATATATATTATATTAAAATTTGTAACTTTATGGTATTCAATATTTTTTTATATAATTTTGAATCAGTACCAAAGGCATAAACTATTCATCTCTGTGTGATGTCGTAAGAAGTATTTATCTTTACGCATTGGGACGCGGCATAACGAACACCAATGACTCGTAACATTTCTTATTTTATTTTCTACACAGTCTTCGCAAAACCTAAAGGGATACTTTTACTCCCCCTTTGCTACAATTGGTTCTAGATGATGTTAACTCATATTGCCTTGATAATCTGACTGAATGGTCCTTTCCATTGGGTCGACTAGCCTACATATCCACTTTGTCCTCATCCTCATCACTCGACGACCCATTCGCTATTTCCCTACTCACTGCAGTCTTCTAAGATCTCATGTTGCAATGTTTGAAATCGTGTCGTGAACCATCTTCTACTCATTAAGATAAACAATCGGAAAAGCGAGTAATTCATCACGTAAAAACTGAAGTAAGGTTTCAAGAACTAATATTGGGAGCCATCTGTTCTATTTTTTCCTTTTCGCAACATTTAGATTTACTTGCTAGTCCTGAGTAAGGTTTTCTCTTTGAATAAACAAGATTACACAAATTCAAAGACTTCTCATCTGCGCCAATTCTGCGTCACAGCATATACGACGAAACATAAATAACATCGAAAGAAGGAATCTTCAACCTCTTTTTGATGACCTAGCCCTTTGATATAGTGGCGTATCTCCAAACAAATTTAAAATAATGACAAAAATTTGTAGTTAAATTCATGATTTAAGTATATTATGAAGGTTAACAATAAAACTCGTTATATCACTATTAAAATATAATTATGACTTCTTGCGTGAAATATGTATGTGTTACCGATATATCAATAATTTACTCGCCGCGATACGAGAAATAGATTTCTACAGATATTCTCCTTTGTAAAAACGTTCTTATGACGTTTCATAAAGTTATTCATAATAGTAAAATCGCAAAAATTGATTCCAAAAGCATGCATGAAAGCTGAAGAGGAAAAATTAGAATATTTCATATTTTCGCGTATTCCTTTAAAACGCTGCGAGCTGACTCAAGGGTACGAGTTCCTACAGTTTAAAGTGCCTGATCTAGAGGTTCATAGAAAAATTCAACAGAAAAACTTCCATCACGTCCGTAAAATCATTTTAAATAACAAAGGCGGTAAAACAGTTCTAGATTATTTCCTTAAATAAGATATGAGAAACTAGAATATGAGATGCACGATAGTCGTAAATTTCCGTGAGTGGTACGCAGCGCATTGAATGGAAAACATGGAAATCAACATGATCCGTATGCAAAATGATAGGAGATCATTGTAAAGAATTTGTTTAATCGTACTTTTCTGTGAGGTTTTGCTTATGGCTTTAAATTTCTCAACGGGCCATGTTATATTTTTGAATATCCGGATGCTGACGAAAAAAGATCCATTGATTGATAGCTCAAGCAAGCATAAAATTTTACGCCATTGCCTCTGTTAAATCTGGGCGAGCAAAGAAAACACAATTGCGGCTCATCGAATAAATATTTTCTACCAGTTTTCTACCAAAGGAAGCTAATATATTATCTGGCACTTCAAAGAATTTTACGTCGGAGGCAAATGACAAAGGAGGCCCTATTAGCAACTAAGAGAATGGGAGAGAGGAGGCGTAGGGAGGAGAAGGAGGTTGGGGAGTGCGGGGGTGTCGAGGTGGAGCAAAAGGGTTTCGTTCAGAAGAAGAGGAAGATTAAAGCATGGGCCTTTTAAGACAGCGCACAAGGAGACGCGGGCGCTTTGGCGTCAGACGATGGAAGAGTGAGAGGGGATGGGGAGGGTGGAGTAACAGTGGAGGGGGAGGTGGGGGCTTGGAATACCCTGTAGGCAATAGGGATTTCCCAAGAGGCTAAGAAGATAACGGCTAAGAGCTGATGAGGAGTATAAAGACGAGTGCAATGAAGGTAATGGGATGTGACTTCACTGGACTAATTCTGAGAACCACGTTCAGCGTGTTCACTATGGAAACCGCTATCTATTATGTGAGATTATTCATCAGATGGGTTCTGCGCATATAAAAAACAGGATAACCTCGCCCCTTTAGGCAAAAGTCTCACATTTCTCGATTTTGAAAGTAACGTTGCTGGAAAATCAGAAACATAGGATCGAGACGCATTCTAAGCCATACTACAATATTTTAATCTAGATAATTCAGTTTCTATTCATTTCTTCAAAATTTGAGCAAATATGCCATAAATTATCTTTGCTTTGAATTTTAATCTGAAGAAATGGACTAACTGCATGTTCTTTTATAGCTTATCATAGCATTAATTTTTATTTAATTTCTTGAGCAGAGGATTAAGTTAAAAAATGGTAACCATGGATAGAAAATCAATGGATTTTGTAAGCGGTTGATGAACATAAGTGATTGGCAAATTTCGGAACTTATGATCGTATCGATTAGTATGAGGAAAAATATTTAGTTGATTAACTAACTTTGCCTCTGAAAAACTACTACAAATGACTCTGGAAGAAGATTTCCATACATTTAAGTAAATAAGTATTTCATAAAGCATGAGTACCGATAAAAGCAATTAAAAGGAATTTTTTAATTCCAGCGGAAAATGAAAGCCTGCATTATAGAAACAATGAAGTAATATGTTTACTGTGATTACTGAATATATTAACATTATTTTCGAAAATATGACATTTTACTTTCGATTTTTTTTCCTAAAAAATTCCTGATTTCCATCTTTCTTGTTCAATTCAGCGAATGGTGGATCCTAAATAACCGAAAATGAAGGGAACAAACAGAGTTACTACATCATTCGAAACTTTGAAGGAGAAAGTCGTTCCTAATGGCAAAAAACGCAAAAACAAAGCGTTATTGATAATATTTTGCGCTGGATAATATCTTTTCCAGTTCGACGTTGATTAAACTACATTACTATTTTCTTAAATGGGCTCATGGTGGAGAATCGTTGCGCGTTTATTGGCTGCGAGGACTATACCTATTTAGACGAGAGCCAAACGGAAGATCTGGATCGCATCACCACGCACTCGTAGCAACGAGATCAGAGACTCGTCGAAAGAGGGCGTCCATCTGGCCGATGGGACAACTATCTTCCGCGTTTAAGCATTTCCGTTCTCGAGGTTTCAGAAGAAGCAGAGCCGCTCTCCTGAGTCTCCAGCCACCCACACACACGCATATACCCAACCGCCTCTTGTCCTTTTTACTCTCAATCCCGGGGGGGAACGAAGCCAAGGATTCATTGGTGCTTGCTTCGCTTGTCGCTCCATCGAATCATGCAGCGTCCTCTCGCCCACCTCATCCCCCTTCCCTTTCTCCGTCTCTTTCCCACTTCCCTCCATCGAAGCGTCCTCTCCCCCACCTCATCCCCCTTCCTTTCTCCGTCTCTTTCCCACTTCCCTCCTTTCTCTCTCTCCTTTTATCTCTCTCGTCCTTTCTTATTCTATCTCCCTTTTTCTATCACTCCCACTCCATATACTCTTTCTCTCCCTCAATCTCTCTCTCTCTCTCTTCTTCTCTTCATCTATCGCTCTCTTATTCTCGAAAAATGCTTTTGTTTCTCTTCTAAAACCGTCACATACAAAAGATATTAATTTCGTTCGAACTATCTTTGCATCTTTCACCAAAGCCATTTTTTCATTTTCAGCTTTTTAAGAATCGTTGCTACATTCATCTAACTTACATGAAAACACGATAGATTTTTTCTTAAAAGGGTCGCCTCCTTCAGTCAAAAATTCCAATTCCGCGACGCTGAGCAATCGTCTTTCTACGTGAAGAGAGAGAGATATCGCCGAGAAATGAGTCGTTACTTAATTTGTAATCTTTGACCACAGTTCACTGATAAATGCATGTCGACGTGTCTTGTCGCCTTTTACCCGCATGGGAAACCTTATGCTTCCACAGAAAAAACATTCTACTATATTTTATGGGTATAAAACATGAAATTACTCGGTTATAAAAATATGTATCTAGAGATCATTTAAATTTATTTATTCAATTGTTAAAAAGAACGTTTAGACATTTATAGACTTTTCCAATGTGTTCGAATTAGCAAGCAATCAATTTTTAATACATTCCAATGAACGAAGGGCAAAAGAAACAGAGATGGCAAGGGTAATTCGAAGTAATGTTTTGATTCAGCTGATTTCTCTGATTCTCTCTTTCTGTCTGAAGAGAAAGACAAACGCGTGTAAATTAATCTCTATATGGCTCCTTTTTTGCATAATATACATAATCAATAATGGGAAAATTTGGCAAATAAACAGCAGAAAAATCAATCATCCCGACGCTTCCACTATCGAAGCAGAAGCAGTTTTGAGCCGTCGCTTGGAATTTAAAGTGGATTAGAGAGAGAGAATCCTCCCGTTCTTTCTCAGTGTGTGCAAATTCATTCTAGTCTCTCCTTATTGATGAATTGGGTGTATCGAAAAAATCGAAAGTTTGAATTTGAATTAGGCACTATGCGGAAAAGTTGTGGGACCATAGTAGTACCTTGTATAAAAATTTAGGCTCGATCGAATAAATGTTGCTATCCCCGAACGAACTTCAAAGTTTCGAGAATTTGACTAAAATTGAGGTTTTGTATAATAAAGTTCGGATGGACTTTCCGCGTGTAGATTTTGGTACATGTGCAATCTAAAGTCACTAAATACTAGATTAAGCCTTCCCAGGTATCATTGTATGACGATTTTCCGTGTCATACTCAGGCCGTGGAGCGTACAGTTAAGGAGGTCACAAAAGCTTCATTAAGCGTCTGCGGAGCTGAAAACCGTGATGGCTTAATTCGAAATCCTTTATGATCAAGGCAAATGATGCCATCGTTTGACACTAAAAACCAGTTTCTAGGCATTGACACTGATAGTGACACTTTTTAAACAAACACTTGTTTCTTCAAACGATTTGTTTAGCAGCCTTCACAAGTCTCATTTTTGGTACTTACCAATACAATTGTCATTGTCTGTAGGCATTAAACCCATCATTGGTTGGTTGGTTGGGATGGATTAGGGCGGAACTAGATGTGCAACCACCTTCTCGTGGTGAGTTCTGAGTCGGTTTCTTCTTTATTCTTATAGGAACCGGGCGAAGAGCTGCACTCTCCAGTGCTGACAAATGTCGCATTTAGGTGAAAAACAGCGAAATTTTTAAGACTTTTTGAGGGGACGGAGCACCCCCCAAAGTACCCAAAACCTCTCATTATGTCTCTGACAAGGCTTAATCTAGTATTTAGTGACTTTAGATTGCACATGTACCAAAATCTACACGCGGAAAGTCCATCCGAACTTTATTATACAAAACCTCAATTTTAGTCAAATTCTCGAAACATTGAAGCTCGTTCGGGGATAGCAACATTTATTCGATCGAGCCCAAATATTTTGTACAAGGTACTACCATAGTTTCACAACTTTTCCGCATAGTGCCTAATTCAAATTCAAATTTTCGATTTTTTCGATACACCCTATTGATGAACTCATTCGTTATCTCTTAAAAGGGAGAATTAATAGTTGACACACTCTCGCATTCGCCACTCACTTTGCCGCTCTTTACACCACCCCTTCCCTTCCTCCAACTCTCCCCCTCCCTTCCCCTCTATCCCTCCCTTCCCTCTCGCCCCTCCCTCCCTTCCCTCTCGCCCCTCCCTTCCTTCCCCTTTCGCTCCTTCTTTGATCTCCCTTTTCTCGTCTGACCCTTTGATCTTACTCATCCCGGTCGCACTCTCAGACATTCCTTTCCGGTTGCCTCTTCACTACGGACTTTTAAAATCGAACAGGTCTCGATTCCGAAGCCGAAACATCTCCATCTCTATCTATATGAAATTTTTTTCCCTTCAAATCGATTGCGGCTTTCCTTTTTATCATTAGGTACATTTGTTTTCAAAGGCTTCACCACAAATCATTTTCGATCAATTAGCACACGAAAATAACAACTCGACAGACGGGACAGCGGATATAATCGAAAGCAAAATAAACTTTATTGAGATGGAATACTTTACAGACTTTTTTCCTTTCTTCTTACGGGCGATAAAATCGTCTCATTTGGTTGCCTAAATAACGACAAATTATACACTGAGCCTTTGCATACCAAGGTTATTATTTTATACCATGAGTTCAAATTTCTTGTTGGAGAATTTATAAAATTAATGATTAGATAAAGTTATGTTCATTACTTATATATTTACATATCAGAGATTTAAAATTTCATCTTTAATTCGACATATTCTTATAAAGCTGATTATGTAGTATGTATTTATTCAGTGACTTTTGATAAGGTCTAAAAGTAAAGAGATCGCCTTTTGTTTTGGCTACTCTTCTAAAGTAGAGGATTACCACGCTGAATTTCACAATCAAACGACGTGCGATTGATCCCTTATGACTCGGAAGTGTATATAACTCAATTATACGCAGTGAATTTTGAACGACAATATATATGTCGATACAGTGCAATTTAATTCCGAGTTCCAATAGCTCGGATTGCTTCCGAATTCTCCTTAGATTTTATTTGTATAACTTCGTCTGTAATTGAAGTTTTTCGATCAGAAAAGCACTTTGGCTTTCACATGCTCTCTATGTATTCTGTCACATGTGCTAGAGAGATGAATTCTAGCAGGTGGTTTTGGAAAGAAAGTTGCTTCTTCATTCCAAGCGTAAGTTTTAGGAAAACAATATCTCCAGGGATCTCTCTAGATAATATAGCTATATATTAAAGTATTTTTATATCATCTTAGGTTTCCTACCTTGCGGTAGGGTTTCGACTCATCCAACCCTATTTCTCTTCGTCTTCTCACATCCAGCCCCTTCTTTTAATGCATTTAATATTCCTTTCCACTTCTTACCCAACTGTCTATTTCCTATTATTCTTCCTCCTATGACTTCTTTAAACAGACCTCCATATTCTCAAAAATTTTGTACCCATTTCTAACGCCTCTCTATTAATAACTTTGAGCTCCTATTCCCCTTTTGTGTTCAAAACTTCCTCATTTGCATTACGCCAGTTTACGCCATATCCACATATCAAAAGTCTTGGATCTTCTTTCCTCATAATCCATCAAGGTTTTCCTATAATATGCGATAATATTAAATCACAAATTCTAAATGCACAAGTTCTAAATACACGTGAACTTTCTTCGTTAATAAGACGCTTTGCTAAGTCTTCTTAAATGTAAAAATTATTCAGGAAGCACCGAAATCTTTTCTAACACTAGAAAAGAGATGGCTCGAGACCGTTCGTGCAGTACTTTACCTGATCCCTTTAACGACCACATTTGCACATTTAAAAAAGTAGCATTTATTGTAAGAAATTTTATCCTCATAACAGTAGATTTCAATATTTATGCAAAAAATGGGCTAGCACTAGTAACGCAACAATAGATATAGCAAACGTGTTTTATGGAAAACTATAAACTACACGAGATTCAAATTTGTGAAAAGATATTTTCCATAACATACAAGGATAACTCTAATAACCTTCCAAGCAAAACATTTTTATGTATTTAAGTTTTCGCTTATAATAGCATCGTAAAGTGTTATGGGGCACTGCCTAGCGAGGTATGCTTTCTCGAAATACGATCAGTTTTCTAGGAACATATCACTTGCATGTCTCGAGTAAAGGCTATATATAAAAGCACTCTATTGCAAAGACTAGTTAAAGAAAGTTAAGGAATATAGCAAATGCATTACAATACTTTTAGATGCTTAAAAAGTTATTTGCATAGAGTCATCTCACACAAAATAAAAATGAAGTAAATTTGAGAAAACGTTTAGTATCTTTTAAAAGTGCGTATCTTTATAAATATGATAATAAAGATAATTTGATCATTTTTTCTTGTGAACGTGGGTTCCTATCAAGGAGGTTAAAGGAATCCATATACTGTAGCTTAAGAGTGAATTCTTTATACGATAATCAAATCGCAGAGGCCAGTGAATGTGGATTTGACATTGCGATCAAAGCAAACGGAAGGATATAACTACTCTTAAGACTCATATTCTAATAAATATTCTTCACTTGGTGTATATTAATGTAAATCAAACTCTGAATCAATGGCGAATTTACGCATACGAATCGGAGTAAGGGCTTCCTAATCGAATCGAATTCTCGTTCTCGATTCAAAGCAAATCGCGAAGCTTTGCAGGGCCCTGAAATATGTACGTGCACCTCATGTCCACGTATATAACAAGCAAGGCAGGCAAAAGCAAACCAAAAGAATCGCCATCCAGAGAAAATGTAGTATCGCAATGCAAAAAAAAATGTTTTTCATGTTTTTTAAATTGAGATATTTAATATTTCGGAGATTATATATAAAAATATTTTTTCGGAGCCCCTGGCGAACGCCACTACCATGGATTAAAACTTTATTTTAATTTTTTTAGTTCAAATGCATACCTACTCTGCACTCAAAATATACTCATTGAACTGAATTCATCCGGTCATCGATAACTGTTTTCCTAAAATATTTTAATTTTGCAAAGCATACAATTTTTTCATTTTCATTATTTGAATTACATATCTGAATTAAAATTTTTAAGCGGCTTGCTAAGTTTTCCACTAATTCTCCCGATGTTATTACGAAAAGCGTATCGCATAATAAAAATATTCGACTTTTAAAGGGGAGAATTTTTACGCCGATAACTGATAAATAAATCCTTGGGCGTCCAAACTCGTCCTATCGCTCAAATTCGCCGAGAGAGGGCCAACGCGGTTAATACCGGAGTGATTATAAAGATTAATCACGCGATGGTCCATTCGCCTCGCGGTAGTATGGCTCGGGGATTAGCACCCAACACATCAATGTCGGCGAACACTCCGGTTAAATACTGCCGTCCGAAGAGGCCTCAGCGGCATAGGCTAGTAATCCTTTTTGACAAGCGGCAAATGCGCCTCATGGACCCCCAACTATTGGAACCATCCACCCGAACGCAAAAAGCGCTCTCCATCTCTCACAGCGCGACTGCCTTGGTTTCATTAGAGTCGGAGAGCGAGTCCTAATAAATCGATTATTTCGATCGCATTTTTCCTCTAATGACCACTTTAGGCTCGAGATCATTGGATGCCTCACCTCTCACGAGGAGCATTCTCTCTCGACATTTGGCGGGGACAAAGTGCCTTCCTTGCCCCTCCGGCCCCACGCCTCATCACCCATCGCGCAATCCCTAACACCCCTTTCATAGTTAGGCGGTCTATACCGCGATCTCTATTCTTTTATCCGCTCTTCAATCCTGTCTGGAAAAACGTTTTTGTCGCCTCGCGCAATTTAAGCAAGGCATTCCGCGACATTGAGAAATCGAATGAGTTTCATTTTAATAAAAGGACAAAGTCGATAATGACATTCTGAAAAAAGATTTCCATTTGTTCATTTTCCAGAAACATTTTTCGGGTCAACTTAACACATTAGCTCTTTTTCAAATTAAACGAAAAAGGTAAAATGATATACATAAACCCGTGTCCATAGCGTTCACTGCAGAATGGCCATTGGCCGTTTCTGCTGTATAAAAGCCTATCCTTCCTTCTAAGGGATAATAATGTCGTTGCGAGAGATGAATTTCTCTTCCGCCAATTAAATGCTGCTTCTTGCAGGAAGCTTTTTGTTCAGATCAAAAAACACGAAAAAGTTCCACACCCGTGTCTCTAGGATCGGAAGAGAGCGTTTTGTCGACTCTAAAGGGAAATCAAAAAAGTAAATGGAACCTTTACCCGTTCTTTCCATTTATCCCTTCGAATTTCCACCACTAGTGGCTAGAATTATAATTCCGTGTAACTATTCGAGTGGCTAGCCTCAACCGAGATTTTCACCGATTTCCCATTCAATGGGAATGCAATCAGGCATAACCCGCTATAAAAACACAGATCCTTACTAAAAAATGGAATTCATTTTTAGTGATGTCGAATTCAAAAGAACTCCTACCGATAAACATAATTCTACACTAAATAGTTTATCCAACGATGAGGGGAAAATACTCGCGACAATTTTTTTCGATGAAATATCTCCCGCAAATTTTAGTGTGGAATTCCTTAATAGAAACGCACATGAAATAGCACATTAAGCATTTATTTATTTTCCAAGAACCAAGGAATTGCATTTCTTATATTTTTTGAAAATGAGTTACCGTAAAAATTCCAGAATGAAATATCAAAGAGAGTGTTTGGTTGGTCATACATGAAAGACTATTGCTGAAACTTAAGATATATCGAAAATTATCAATTTTCAGGAAACGCTTCCATACTTTCGATGTTTTGAATTATTTCAGTACACTAAGCATCTTTTTCATATTTCACCTGTATGTAAATGAAACACACGAAATGTTTCGGAAGTTTATTTTTTTGCTACTTAAGGTGTATCTTGTATAATAACGACCTTTCTCCATATTCTACCGCAGTCCTCTCTTCCTCTATATTTCTTAGATATTATTTCTAGAAGACTTTGAAGCTATACGAGCGAAATAAATTTGCAAACACTGGCCCTCTAGAGTTTAGGTATGTACCAGTATAAAGAAGGGAGTGGGAAAGTTTACAGAAGACAGAGAGAGAGAGAAAGAACAAATGATATGGGTAAAAAGAAAAAAGAGGACAGGAATGTAGCTATATTGGCGCTGAGAGAGAGAGAATTACGAGGAGAGAGAAAAGAAGAGTGAATAGGAGAGGTAGAGACAGTGTGAAGGAAGTTTATGGGAAGAGTTGTGTTTGGGGAAGAAAGAAAAGGGAAAATACAAAGACAGAGATAAGCTGAGGGAAGGCAGAAGAAGAAAGGGGATGGATTGGTGAAGTAAAGAGGCGAGAGGGGGAGATAGAGATGGGTAGGAGAGAGAGGGAGGAGAGAGAAAGAGGCGAAAGGGGGAGGAGAGAGGGGGAGGAGAGAGGGGGAGGAGAGATGGGTAGGAGAGAGGGGGAGGAGAGAGGGAGAGGAGAGAGGGAGAGGAGAGAGAGGGAGGAGAGAGAGGGGGAGAGAGGGGGAGGAGAGAGGTGGAGGATAGGGAGGGGAGGAGAAAAAGGGAGGATAGGGAGGGGAGGAGAGAGGGGGAGGAGATAGGGGGATGAGAGAGGGGGAGTGAGGGGGAGGAGAGAGGGGGAGGAGAGAGGTGGAGTATAGGGAGGGGAGAGAGAGGGGGAGGAGAGAGGAGGAGGAAAGAGATAGATAGATAGATAGGTAATCGTCTTTATTCGGGCGAAATTTAGACCATAAGGTCCATTCTTACAATTAACCCTTCGTCATTATAATAAATACAAGAAAAAGAATAAAATAAGAGGGGGAGGAGGGAGGGGGAGGAGGGAGGGGGAGGATAGGGAGGGGAGAGAGAGAGGGAGGTGAGAGGGGGAGGAGAGAGGGGGAGGAGAGAGGGGGTGGAAAGTGGGGAAGGAGGGAGGGGGAGGAGAGAGAGGGAGGAGAGTAGTGGAAGAGAGGGGGGGAAGTTGAGATGGGGGAGGTAGAGAGGGGGAAGGTAGAGAGGGGAAGAGGTAGAGAGGGGGAGAGGTACAGTGGGGGAGAGGGGGAGAGGTAGAGATGGGCGGAGGTAGAAAGGGAAGAAAAAGAGAGAGGTGGAGGGAGAGCCTCTCGACATTGGCCGTGCCTAAAGTGTGAGGGGAGAAAGGAAATGGGAAACTCTAGGTTTCCTAGATATTATCATTTTTTCGGGGGAATTTTCCGCTTCAGTAAAAAATCCCAAAATTTCCTTCTAAGGTCTCAACGCGGCTGCAACTGCTAGGTCGAAGATTTTCCATATATTTTTCCTCCGTAATATTTTTAGGAAGTCGTTCGTTTCTCGTTCTCAAATATGGAATGAATCGCATGGCAATAAATTATGTCAGCTTTAAATCACTTGTGATCATAAAATTTCTTTCGTAGCATAACTTGTCACCATTTACACATTCAGTAGAGTGATGTGCATATTTAAGTTTAGAGAACACAATTCGCACTTCATCGTGGAAATTTACAGAGACGCATTCACGGATGAAGAGCACGATATAAATATTTAATATTTATTTGACACTGGTTCCAATTCATTTAAATGTATTGCTTTTAGAGTGTGAGAAATTTAAACAAAATCACATTGCACTTTAACGGAATAATTTTCACATAAAATAAGACTGGAAAACAAGCTCTTGGATTTAATGGAAACGTTATGTGAGACCGTAAGGGATAAATGGAAGATGTTTCGGAACATTAACTCAACCTCTGTGAAGGAAGTAGTTTAAGCAGAGCGAGTCTTGCAGAGATGACGGTGAACATGATGAGATCAGACGAATATGGGAGAGTGGGAAGGAGAGAAGCAGGGAGGGAGAGAGAGGCAGGGAGGAAGAGAGAAGCATGGAGGGAGAGAGAGGAAGAGAAGGAAAGGAGTGAGGGAGTTGGTGAGTGTGCTAGGCAAAGGTCTAAGGGTGTTTGTGTGTGTCTCAGGAAGAGAGATCGAATGGGAGAGAGAGGGAGATAGAAATAGGGTGGTGGAGAGGAGAGGAGATAGACAGAGAGTAATGGATGTCGGGGAATATTCGAGAGGAGAGGATGAACGAAAGGAAGGTATTAGAGGGGGAGCGTGTTCAAGGGAGTGGAGCTCTGAAGAAAGTTGAACAATAAATCGAAAGTTTGCACAGTCCAACAATGTCAACAGCTTGATATGAGATGGGGAAACATTCCATAAGGCTTGCGCATAACACGTCGTATCAGGATAAAGGAGAGATTGAGGGAGAGAAAAAGAGAGAGAGAGAGAGAGAAGGGTTAAAAATGTGAAAGGATAGGCGTCAGAGAGAGGGAACAGGGGTTGATGAGAAATCGAGAGAATGACGAGAGGAAAAGGAATGAAATAAATTGCTCCTTAATGCGATTCGAATGTTTAGCTGAGAGTGAGAGAGAGCAGGAGGTTACATGAAGGAAAAGGAAAAAACAAAGATAGAGCAAGTGCTTTATCATTGAGGAGGAGAAAGGGAAAGAGAGAGAGAGAGATAAAGAAGGGAATTTGAAGGGAGCGAGAGCATAAAAATGAGTGAATAATGAACATGCGACATAAACTAACAACCTCTGATGAATTAATTACATAAGTCAATAATTTCAATTAATATCTCACTGAAACATATGCCAAATTATTTTATAATTAAGAAAATGTTGACTCCAGAGTCTGAACGATCCATGGAAAATAATAATTGTTTACTTTGAGTTGCTAATTAATAACGGATTTTTTCCTCTCCTAATATATTTTTTAGGCGGAAACCCGCTCACATATTGGAGGAAGCATATTATTTTATTAATCGATCTTTTTACTGCGGGTCTAACCTCTTATTTAATCATTTTTTCACATGACGTGTAGAGGCGCCACGGAGACCGTTCTGGTTTTCCATTCTCATCTCGGGGAAGTCTTCTATTGCTCATACAACAAAAACAACCATCTCTTCGCTGCTGCTCCTTCGCAGTTCTCCAAATTGCTTCATTGAAGGATGAGGAAAAGAGGAAGGAAAATGAGCGAACGTTTTGGGAAATAAACTTCGGAGCTGTAATGTGGTCCCACGAGAAAAGTGGAGAAAAAGTGCGGATAGAGGGAGATAGATAAAAAGAAACAGAGAGAGAGATAAGAAGAAATAGAGAGAGAAGAGTGGAAGAGGAGAGTGAGTCAGAGAGAGGGAAAAAGGAAAGTTTCGGGTAAAATTAGATTTCGGAGGAAAAAAGCAAAGAGGGGAATCGTTGCGCTAACCGAAGCAAAGACAGAGAGCGAAATGATGATCGTATCAAATCAATATAGGACAGATTGGGGAAAGTATGAAGGAAACCAGACTCCGATCTGCTTGAATTTATACTTCAAAAATGTTTACGAAAAAAGAAACAACTGGATTTTTTATTAAATTGTTTTATGAAATTAGAAAGGGCCTTGAAAGGGAAAAAACTGAATCCGGTCGGTCATTTAATAATAAATTATATTAGTTTATTTTTGCAGTTCTTTGCCGAATTCATATTTTTTACATACAATCTATAAATTAGCTAAAGTTTTCATCGTAAAAATAATAGCTTCGTAGAATTTATTTCATTTTTATTAAAGATACCGTATCACATTTTTGTGATGCCTACTTTATACTTGAATTTTCACTTTCTACGAATTGATGGATTAGTAGCGGCGTACGACCTCTGCGCTGTCAACAACATAAAAAATTTTAAGATGGAGTATGGGTGATTCTTAAATAGCAAGGTCATTAATCCTTTTATGAAAACGGCGTGAATTACCGTTTATACTTCATTACTCTGCAATAATACCATCGAGGATTATGCTTTATAATCCTAAATTGAATATGTCGCTTGCTTAAGGGGTCGCTAGTTCGATATATTATCCTTGCAAAATTCCTAGCGAAGGCCATCAAGGCCATGGAGTCGGTTCGCCCTTTCACGAACTTTCACTCACGAGACAATAGAATCAACGGAAGAAAGCAATTCGTCTCCCAGCGGCGAAGTACCCATGTGGCTCCAATTCTTCAAAGGGAAAACGACAGATTATTTCTCTGCGTCTCTTTGTACGGCGATTCCGTCACCAAACTAAAAAATATTTTTCATAGAATAAGGCGCGAGAATTTCAAAATTAATAAACTCGGAGCTATTATACGTCGTTGCCAGAAATCAAAACGAAAACAATGACCAGCGCATGGAAACGCGAATTATTTTACAACACGAACAAAACACCGATTTCCACGTGAAATACTAACTAGGGCTAGCGAACGAAGCGAAAATACTTGTCTGGCTCTATTGCGTCTCGAGACGCTTTATATCCCGAGTTGAGCGGTGCGTCTTCACCCGCTCACTCCTCTCGCGCGCCATCTCCCGGTCCCGCCCGTGTTCGGCTTAAGGGCGCACAACAATGGCCGACCCTCCTTCCCGTCTCCTTGGAAGAGCTAAGCAGCCTCAGCCTCCCATCACGCTGCCTCTCTTTCGTTCTTTCTTTCTCTTGCCTCTGGATTTTTCTCCGCCTACACTTCTCTCTCTCCGTCTTTTTCCTGTAATTTAAATTTTCAAAGACTCTCCTGGCAGCCTTAACGTCCTCTCTTATTCTCTTTCTCCCTCTCTCACGCCAAAACCGAAGTAATATGCCTTTCTCTAAGTGTCCTATCTAAAACAATCTACTTCCAAGCGTGTTTGTGCCACATTTCTCGCTTATCCTCCGCTTCCAAAAACACTCCTCGCAAATCCCTTCTCGCAGGCCTCACAAATAATATATACTGTCTCAAACTCCCGTCGCCATCATTCTTATCAAAATTTGACTTATTCGAAAATTGCCGCTATGAATTTCATATTACCCAAAGTTTTTCCAAAAAAATGTACAAAAATAAAAATAAATTTTACTAAGGGGATTATTTTTAAGCTGCGAATGAGGTACACCCAGGGGGGTTATTATGTCTCCAAGGGCCCGGGCGCAGCCTAAGCAGAAGTCTCCCACATACACATATCGCTCGGTAACTCTTGCTTCACAACTCCATTTGCAGTGGAAAGCTAACAGGAGTTCAAAATAAACAATTTTCCAGAATAACGGAAAACTAGTAGGCATAATTTTAGCTAATGTTTCTCGCAATACATCTTAAAATAGTAAATGCAGAGTATTGAGACTCAAGATCAAAAACTAAAAAAAAAACGCCAGCTGATATTTTCATGCCTTGTATTAGCGAAGCTAGGTATTATTTTCTTCACATCTGAGAGCGGCAAATTTACACTAGCACTGAGGTTTTGTTATATTTACGACAATTTTGGTGTCTTTAATTAGCAGCGCTGAGTAATTTTAGTTTGAGGTGTAACGATTTAAAAAAATGTATAACAGCACTTTTTCTCATAATGATTGCATATAAACACGCATTGTCGGTTTTGAATGTGGGCAGCATGAGTGACAGCCCAGGATGGCCAAGAGGCTATCCTTGGACATTTAATTTAATTGAAATTGAATCTTCCTCAGTTTTCAAACTTTAGAGGGCAGCCAAATCGTTCCAGGTCCACATTCGTAAATATAGCCACGCCGGCCCTGGCCCCTTTAGGCTTAGAGCTTAAGCGCGGAGGCTTTCTTTACTCCATAATAGTTACTCCGCTGGTTACATGCCATGCTCCCATATGCAAATCATTTTCTATGAAAGTAACCTTTGGTTTTTCTCCTTTGTCCAAACAGTTTTATTCCGTGTAACGATTTTTCTTTTTTACGAATAACATGTATCTTTGACTGCCTCGTTCATTTTCCAGTTCAATACTCATGAGAAGATCTCGCTTTTGTATTTCACTCGAGCGCTTAGTTTGAATTTTTGTTAACCGATTTTTATTTATTTTACGTACATAAAATTAATTTCGTCCGTAAGATTTCCAGTGATTTTGCATTGAGCCCATTCGATTCTCTTCGGTTAAATTAAAAGTAAATATCGTTCGTGTTTGACAGGCTGAACCTCGACTACGCTCTTCGTGACTAATTCAGTTTGCTTACAAATAATCCTTCGTAAGTATTTCAGTTAGCTCAACATTCGCCAAAACTTTCGATCGTTACCCTAGATCGGCTTCCAGCCCACTCTTAAAATCACGCGCTCTCAAATGAGAGAAATCCACCATGCTTGTTTCTTCGGCACACAAAATCATCGCTTGCGAGTGCAACACCATCTCGCATCACAGCAATGATACCCAATAAACGAATAACCCAAGTTCGAATGTGCTCTCTTTAATTATTTGAGAGAACACCTAGAGGTGCAGTAGTTTGATGATGTCTTCCGCGGAACGAGGAAAAAAAAAACAAAAAATACAATTTGTGCTTGATTTAAACACATCACGTTAATCATATGTTAAAGCAAGTGATGAACGTAAAGTAGAAGTGATCGTTTACTCCAGGGTAAAACATTTTACGCAATATAAGAGTGCATTTTATTAGATTGTCCTTCGAAAATGGCAGCTCTTGAGTGATATCGTCCAGAAGGGGATGCTGTCTTCCCAGTTTCCTTCTCCCCCCTCCCTCACTCCCTCTCCTCTTCATCTTCACTCTCCCCCTTCCCTCCACCTCCTTCCCTTCCCACTCCCTCTCCCCCTCTTTCTCTCCCCTCCCTCTCTCCCCCTCCCCCGCCTCAGATTAGAGCGGCCCCTCGCGTGTGCCCTTGCACCCGTGTTTGCGTGTTCGACGTGATCACGAAGAGTGATCTCGCGCGAGCATGGCGCAAGTGAAACGATTTCCCGACCCAACGAACGCTTTGAGAGCGGCAAAAGGCGTTTCTTTGTCGTCAAAGAGCGATACAGGATAAAGCGAGGCGATTTGATCTCCAGCCCACTTGGGGCGCGGGTGGACTGAAAGTGACCGAATGATGTTGCAACGACCGATCTATTCTAATATTAGAAAAACAATTATAAATCAATTCGATTTTTAAAAAGAGAGTTATCTGCCGATTTAACCCAGCACATGTAAGATAAAATATTTTCGATTAACCATCTCTATTAACACCATTGTGGTTTGTGCCAAATTTTGCTTAAAGTGGATAAATTTTTCAAAAAAGCTTTAAAATAATAAACTTTTTAAGGATAAAAATCTTAACAGCTTCGATCATACATATTCGATATTCTCCAAGACATATATATATATACAATTTATGAAAGTTATGTAGCTTATTTCTGCAGCTAATCTTAATAAAAAATGTCGCCAACTTCATCGATCGAAAAGAGTGTAAACGTGTTGCTTTATGTGAGAATACAAAGGCTCCAAGTCCTTTTATTCGATATATGATTCCGAGAAATCAATTCCTCTATCAACAGTATTTCAGTTAAATCTCATCGTATTCACCAAGAAATAAAAAATTATCTCTTTTAAGAAAAGGAACGCGTTATTGTCAACAACAAAATTACTGTACTACGGTTTTCTGATAAAGTGGGCATTATAATTGGTCGTTATGGCAAAAAAAATATTTTCTTCCATACTAAATCACGTAAAATCAGGTTCTGGAAATGAAATATCCAGACAGGCACAATTTCCTCTATATGAATTAACTTCCCACACTTTTTGCAAAAGACTCAAACATTTTAAATTTAATTCTGTAAAATTGCACTTCCGATCTTCCTGTTAAAGTGCTTTGAGTGACAACTGAGGAAAAGTTATTCCATTTCGCTAAAGTCGAAAGACAAACGTATCCCTCTTCCAAACTCCTACTTCTTCCCGCAGACCTCTTTCCTCAATACTCCCACGCCTCCCCTCCCCTCTCCAGTTTTCCCCTCCCTCCCCTCTTCCTCCCTCCTTCTCCTTCCCCTCCCCTCCTTCCCCTTTCTCCTCTACCCATCACATCTGCCCTTTCCCTTAACTGCGGCCATTCCAATATCTCTCTCTCTCTCTTTCCCTTGCCATTCTGCTTGACCTTCTTGGGCAGTGTTCCGCCGAAATGACCGCAAAGTGTGTTTGTGCGTGTGTGCCTTCGTTTGAGGAGTTGTGTCGTTAGAGGAGATCTTCGGGAACTAAGAGGCGCTTAATGGCCGTGGAGGAAGAAGAGAGGCGAGGGGAGAGAGGGAGTGAGAGAGGGAATAAGGAAAGAAAGAGAGAGAACTGTTAACGGAGAAGAGGAAGGAAAGTATAAATTCTTGAATGCTGAAATGAAAGTCAACGAGAGAGGAAGAGATGAGAATTAGTTGTTGCTAAGCGGAAGAAATTTATGGAAATAAATATAATTAGAGAAATTAAAAAAAATTTTACCAGATCGTAAAAAATTACATACAATTGCATTTGCATGGTTTATTGATATAATTTTCCTCATGAAAACACAACATTAATTGTTATATATAATTTTTAAAAATTCGACATGATTTCAAACCTTTTACTATTTCTCTACTAATACTTTGAAAAAATTATTTAGCTGTAAAAATAAATGTATTTCAAAATGATTGTAACGAGTGAACCAAAAATATTAGCAAACTCTTTCTAATAAAGTGGCATCGATGCTTATATATGTCAAAGTAATTTTTCCAGAAATTTCTTTTTTCATTTGTTTCACTTATAAATACCGCAGAAACAACCAGCTATTCCTCTAAAGTATAAATCTTTTGATAAGGTCCCTATTTTTTCATCAAATTAACCTAAAATAGAGATATGAAACAAGTATTTAGCAATTTTCTTATTATCCTACTCCATTAAATAAGAAAACCACAATCTTAATAGCCGATAGAAGAAGTCACGTATTATGACTTATTTTCTCCCCACTCCTCATCTCTTCCCCTCTCCCTCCCCTCTCACTTCTCTATCCCTCTCCGCATATCTTCCCTCACCCACTGCCATCTCCAGTTCCTTCTCTATACACAAGCATCCTCTTCATATTTCCCAACTCCTCACCCTCCATCTCCTCCTTTCTCTCTCCCTTACTCCCTCTGTTCCTCTTTCTCCAACTTCTATTCGTCTCCTCCTCTCTTGTTTCCTCCCTCCAACTCTCCCTTTATTCCGTGAATAGAGTTGAGAATGGCAGAGAGAGAGAGAAAAGAACAGCAGCATCTTGGCTCCGAGTCCCAGCTGTCACGCCTATAAAGGGATTGCGTTATGCGATGAACAGAGAGAGAGAGAGAGGTTTATGTGGGAGGCTGAGGCAGTGCTTGATGAGAGAGGCGGAGGAGGAGATACCGAGTGTAAGGGCGAGGCGGGGGCGAGGAGTGGCGCGCGCGGAGCGTGGGTGGCGTGGAGGAGAGGGTATTGAGATGCGGGGGAGGGCGTGTCTGGAAGGAGCGGTTGCTAAGGGAGGTTCATGGGTGGCAAAGATTTGAGGGGGAAAGGTGGCCTAGGGCAACGGATACAGCGAAAGGTAATGACAGGGATACGGTGCCTGTTTAAAGTGTTTCTCGCGTAAGGAGCACGTGGGAGGTGTTGCAGGAATAAGGGTGCTGCGTGAAATAAGGGTGTTTTTGGGTATTGGTTTTCAGAGGATGAGGGTGTGGCGAAAGTAGAGAGCAACGCGGGTGATGTCGTAAAAGATGTGTTCGGGAGGTGTTGCTGCGGGAGGAAGGGTGATGGGGTCGGAGGAGAGCGTGTTGCCAGAAATCCGTGCGATTGAGGAGGACCGATGCAACTCTTCGTTTCCACGGCGATTTCCTTCCTCGCGTCCAGAAAAGACCGAAGGCCGCGGTCCGCTCGAAATCGTTTCTCCGCATCACGGAGGCGCCCGAGGCCATTCTCTTTATTTCTCTCTTATTTTGTTTAAATGCAGCCGCTCCGCTATTGACAGAATTCGCGAAAAATCGGAATTAATTTCGCATATAGTCGATTTTCGTGTTTTCCGCGTCGACTGCTGAAAATTTAATCGATCGATTTCGGCTGTTTATCGCTTCGCACGAAAAAAGCGATTCTCTCTATCCGACATTTTTTATTCGAACGCTCTGCAGCTATCAGCACTCCGAAAGTTATTCCCGGCATTTAGTCAGACGTAGTTTATGCCATTCCAAAAGGTTTCTTTCGGCTGCACAATGCTCGTCAATCCGCGGTCACCGGCGCGATTGACACTTTCCAAATGCAAAACATGTTTATTTCTCAACCATAACGCTTTTTCACAATTATTGTTTTTCGATACAGATTTGAAAAAAAACGCATAAAAATAAATTTTGCGTGTGAATTTGTTCTTTTAGCGAGAGTATATTAAAAGTTGTATTCACTTTCTTTTCCTTCCCTGAAATGCGCATAATTACAATGAAATATGTAACTATTACTTTTGCTTTCCCAGTTTTTTTATAGATCATGTTGTTTTTATCGTGAGATTCAGGAAGACAGCAAAATCAGTAAACAGCGAGAGAGTGAGCTGCAAAAATAACTATGTTCTTGTCTCGTAAAGTTTCCACATTTTTTATTTTTTTAAGGCTTACGGTAGAATGTTAAAAGTATAGTTTGGTGAATTCACGATTCAAAACTGTTTAATGTTAAGTTTTAACTACTATCACAATCGCATATCGACCCTTTCAAAAGAAATTCTTGGAACATAGTACTTTTTCATCTATTCTCACTCTATATTTTATTCCGGATGATCGCATTACGCTATATTGTCCATAAATTCTTTGAAATTGATGTTCCTATATGGAAAACGAACGGAAGAACTACTCGAAGGAACGAAAGATTTATCTCATGAACTGGTCGACATCGAAGTATGAATTTCATTTATATAGGTGGAATAAATTTGACTAGGGGGTCCGCAGAATCTTCGGCCTCGATCAGCCCACTTAGGGCTGGTGTGGAGAATCACATTTTCAATATTATTATCGTCCTCGTAGTTCTCCTGCACTTCATATAATGGGAATGAAAAATTGGAACAGAATTAAAATCTCTGCCCTCAGCCAGTTGCGGATTTACGCCTCCTGTGGCCCCTGGCGCTAAACATTTGGGGTCCCTGGCGCTAAACACTTGGGGGCCCCTGGCGCTAAGCAGTCGAGGGCCCTGCAATCTAAATATATAGTGAAACCGCTCCTAACGGCAACTCTCTTTTGTTACACCTCTTAACGATCGTTTATCTATGAAATCATAGAGAGGTTTCACTGGTTTCACTGGTTTTTGAGACATTTATTATTTCTGAGATTATATACACGGACATTTTTTCGGGGTTCCTGTCACGCGCCAAGTGCGACCTCCCTTAAATCCGCCACTGAGTGTGAGGGAGAAGATTTAGGGTAAATGAGCGGTAGGGAAACCTTGGCTTTTCTCCCCATTTTCGAGAATCCACACGGAACCCCAATCTTTGGCAAAAGCCTAGGGTTCCGCGTTACCCAAGTTGAGAAGCACTGCCATACGTCGAGGGGCCCCTTACTTCACGGGGCTCCTGGCGCGCGCCAAGAGCACCCCCCCCCCCCCCAACCCTAGTAAAATATTTCTCATTTTCGTCTTCAATTCTTCTATATTATTCAATGTGTTCCATCTGTTTACAAAATTTCGTTTAAGACAGCATTTATAGAAGAGCAGACAGACAAAAGTGCACAGGGATTGAACAGGAGAGCTCGCGAACGCAAATTGCGCGCCTCTGGGAGGCTCCCCGTACATTTCAATGAAATCTTCATTCCACGTTTTCTTCATCGATTGCTGTTTTTCGGATGTATGCTAAATTTCGTTTTGATTGGATAATAATTAGAAATTAGCACAAAGCGCGAACCCAAATTGCGAAGTAACTATAGGGGTTGTGTTCTAGAAAAGCAATAGGCAGTCGATACTAAGTTATTTAAACATGCACAGCAATTATGGTAAAAATCAGACTACCGAGACAGCAGTTATCGTAGATTAAACAAACACAGACAGACAAAATGCACTGGGGCACAACAGGAGAGAGAGCTTCGCTCGGCCAAAAATAATTTGTAATAATCATCTTTTTTACTTTCATAATGAATTTCTTATTTCGTACAAAAATCAGAAATGCGTTATCAATTTAGTCTCATTCAGAACAGTGTGCTCGTATAATTTAATTAATCAGATTATAACGGGAGACTATGTCTCAACTTCGCTGGATCATAGAAACAGTCCGTTCTGTTATTTGTACAATAGGTGGAACTTGTAGTCAGGGATCAATTTATCTCAATCGTATCTTGTCGCCATGCTGGTCGAAGGTTTCTCTGATCATTTTGCCAACTTTATCCTTATTATGCGTTCTTTGCATGAAGTGATCGCATTAAGGGGAGGTCGTTTCCGTCCGTCCGTCCGCATGTAAAAACTCGGAAACCGCTGGACGTATTATGATTAAATTTGGATTTGGAGAGTTTTGCAAAAATTGGTCGACCGATTTCAACTTTGGTCAAAATCGGACAACAATGATGACCACTTTACATGAAGACCTACAATGTTCCTTTGTTTCAACTCGGGAACCGCTGGAGGTATTTTGATGAAATTTAGAATTGTGGAGTTTTGCTAAAATCGGTCGATCAATTCCAAATTTGGTTAAAATCGGACAACAAATACGACCACTTTACATGACCTACATGTAGTTAACAATGTTTCTTTGTTTAAACTAGGGAACCGGTTGATGTATTTTGATGAATATTGGGGGGTTTGCT
Organism: Tanypteryx hageni; assembly: GCA_028673005.1. NCBI lineage: Eukaryota > Metazoa > Arthropoda > Insecta > Odonata > Petaluridae > Tanypteryx > Tanypteryx hageni. The sequence continues at coordinate 190,971,836 of CM054115.1, read as the reverse complement.
AAAATTAATAGACCGATTCCAATTTTGGTTGAAATTGGACAAAAATGACGACCACTTTACATGAAGGCCTACATGTAGTTTACAATGTTCGTTTGTTTCAACTCGGGAATCGCTTTACGTATTTTAATAAAATTTCGTATTGGGGAGTTTTACTAAAATTGGTCTACCGATTCCAATTTTGGTTAAAATCGGACAAAAATGACGACCGCTTTATAAAAAGACCTACATGTAGTTTACAATGTTGTTTTGTTTCAACTCGGGAACCGCTTGACATATTGTAATGAAATTTGGTATTGGGAGTTTTGTTAAGATTAATTGATTGATTATAATTTTGGTTAACATCGGACAATAATTACGACTACTTTAAATGAAGACCTACATGTATTTTACAACGTACCTCGCTTACTTCTTATTAAATTCTCATCTGAGCAAAAAATATTGAGAACATTGTGAAATATCAAAGAACGCATTTGAAAACTCGGTCTACTCCAACATGGAGTACACCTTTACAATCTTCTCTATTGTTGCAACTGATGGTTTTAGGTATCCAAGCGGACGCACATAGGAATGCGACTTATCCATCGTGTGTACTTAACAAATAAATGTAATGTTATATTTGGACAAATTGATAAATAATTATGACTTACCAAAAGTCACGTCACTTTTCAAATGTCCACTTTGCTTAAAATTCTCGATGTCCCAAGCTAGTTATCAATCAATTTATCAATCTCATTCGTGAAAGAGGCGTGCAACTCCTCTATTGATGAGGTATTGCTAATTTTTTCATATTATCTATTGCATGCGCCCAGACATTCGTGTAGAAATCTTACATAACAGTTGCGAGTTTAAATAAGAGTTATTCGTTTTAATTGCAAATTATCGAATTGAACCGCAATATATTGCGCGCTTTGAGAGTATGGTGAAGGATAAATTCCGCCGACATTCATAAGATGGGATTCTCCTTTTGAGCTATTCGCTATTGGGTCTAAAGGAGCGAGTACTTGAGGAAATCCAAATGCAGAAAAATCGCATTTTACAAGACCTACTATTAACCTCTATCGGAGCGCCTGCTATCCATATGGCTCTTTCCAAATGACTTGGAAAAATCGTTTCCCATTTTTTTCTGAACATGGCTTCCCAATCTGTTGATTTGAGGGGAAGGATGTTGCCGCGATGCATTTTAAATCACAGACGAAGGTTTGATATTATGAAATCGGACTCATTTCTCCCTCCTTCTCCCCTTCCTCCCGCCATCCTATCTTCCACCCCTCCCTCCCCCAACCTTCCTCCTCCTTTTCATCCCTCCTCCCCTTTCTCCTTACCTCTCTCTCCCGACTGGCACCTCCCTCTCTTAAAAATACACGATTCGCTGACATACTCGTTTTCCACTTCCAAATATGTTCCCTGCACTTCTCTCGAAACTCCACATAATTACTTTTCCCTCATGTTTCCCCGATTGGTTTTGTTTTAATCATTATTTCATCACATTAAATCGGCGATTATAAACGTTAAAATACGGACAAAAGTGTAAAAAAATGCAAGTTCATCGTTTGAAGATTAACAATATAAAAATTTAAATAGCGACACCCCTGAAAACATCAACGACATAGGAAATGCCCATGCGGCATTAAAAATCTAGGACAGTGTACACTGTACAGTGTGTTACAAATAATAGGCGTGTTTTGTGCGATGGATAATTTGAAACTAAGCGATATACTGTGAACGTCAGAGCTTAATAAATGTATTTACGTAATTTTAATGACGATGCATCAGAAATGATGCCAGGGAAATAGGAAATTTTAATTTACCGACTTATTTTTAATCAGTTGTAATTAGTCAAACAATCAAAAATTATTTTAAATATACCTCACTTGAGTTAAGTAGTTGTAACATTTACTTTTACTTTCTCTTCGTCGTGGTTGGTAATTCATTTTCTTCTGTTTAAAAAATGCTGCACGCCCGCATAAGGAAATAAAACGTGCTATCATCTTAATCATAGCAAATCGTATTTACTACAGTTACGAATAAAATTGATTTTGTTGACAACAGTTAAGTATCCATGCAAGAATTTTTCTAAGTTCCGAACTAATTACGAATGTCTTGTTGAACGGCTACTCTTATGATCAAAATTTTTAGGAAAAGAAATATTTTTTAACTACTTTTAAAGATTTTCTTGAAGACTTTTTGGGATTAAATCATATTTTACGAGATATGATTTAAAGTTCGTTTTTAGGCGTTTTTTACAAAAAGTAAACAAAGAACGCCTGATGGTAAGGTCGTGTCCGTCCGTACGCATACTTCATCTGCTAAACTACTAAGCGGATGTGCATGAAATTTGATATTTAGAACATAAGGACAAAGAAAATAAGAAAATGATATAAATTATTCACGTAGCCTAAACGAGAGTGCCACTTGACTGGTGACAAAAAATTATCTTTTCTTTATATCTCCCAAAATATCACTTATGAAAAAAGTCCTCATACTAAATCTTAGAACTAGTGAAATAGCATATGTTTTTTTCGATAAATTTTTATCGAAGGAATAGCCGATTCAAAGAAAATCAAACTTTAAAGTAGTAATTGACATCGGACAGAATTTTACCCGTTTTTTAATTTTTGTCAACGAAATAATCTTCATGGAAACTGAAGTAAATAATATCTGGTGCAAATACCTAATTAATTTAATTATCTTTCGTGCGCACGCAGCGTTTGGTAAATGAAGGGAGATGGATTATTTACGAAGAAGAAATGAACGTATATACGTCTATTTTCTTTACGTAAACACAGCGTTTGTAAGTGAAAAGAAATGGGTAATTTACGACGGAGGAATGAACGTGAACATAAACTAACTAACTAACAATACTACTATTCGATTGAGGTAATTTTAAAATAATTGTCCATAATTTTATTATTTACAATTGTTAGGAAATTATTCAGTGAATAAAAATTCGATATTTATTAGGCATAACTGCTGGAATACCATTTTTTAGTTCTTAGACATTATACTAAACCACCAATATTTATCTTTTTCACATGATTGCATAAATTGTAAAGAATGCCTCAGCCTCGCATGTATACACGCATGATGTGAGCATCTCTCCTCTCTTGTTCGTGTGCACTAACGTGGAATTCGAACCTACTCGATTCGGAAATGCTGATCTTATTGTTAGTGAATTAATGTCACCGATTAAATTGAAAACCGCATGAATGAGCGAGGATGATTCGAGTCTTTCGTGTTCGCACAATCAGAGATGAGAGGACTCTGGACAATAATAACAGGCGATTGATGTTGCGCAGATTCCCCTTCGGCGGCGGTTGGAATTCACTTCGAGACTAGATTGTGACGGTTCTGTCGGATTCGTGTCGCTGACGACAGAGCATTATTTGCATGAAGCATAAGGTTCCGAGAAAGAGCTTGCAAAGCAGAAATGGAAAGATAAAAATTGATGAAAATTTAATTTCAGCCGTGAAAATAACTAAATCGCCACAAATTTTGGATATTCGAGGTAAATCATTGACGCATATGCAGTGTGGCAACAACAAAAAATTACAATAAAACGAAAGCATTCGGTATGGATGCTGAATTGTTTTAATTATACATTCATATTTGAAATTAAAATAATGTACCTATATTTAAGTTTGGTAAAACCTCTTTGATTTTGTATGTAAACGCCGGAAAAGAATGAAAATCTATAAATCAATCGAAAAAAAGTTGACTCTTTTAGAATAGCTACACAATGTAATGAATGCTAATAAAATTCACTAGCAATATGGAACGCTATTAAAATTTGAATTTATAAATCTCTAAGTCTGTCTTTCTCATCAAAATTGGGATCTAAAAAAAGTGAAAGAAGGCAGGATATTGTTAGCATCAAGTCGGAAGATCGCCTAAAAATTTGGAAGAAAAACAAAGAACGTGGATATAGAATGGAGTGAAATTAAAATCAGTATCAAGGATATCTTGGATAAAGAGATTGGAAAACGAGAGATGAAAATCAGAAAACCATGAATCACTAAGAAAATGCTGGAGAAAATGGATGAGAGACGATAATGGAAAAACGTTAACAGTGAAGAAGGTAGAGCCAACTATAGACGTATAAACAATGAGTTGAGAAGGGTAGCAGATAAAGCTAGAGAAAATTGGTTAAAAGAGAAATGTGATTAAATACAACAAATGGAGAAGTTAGGACGGTACGATATGATGTACGATAGAGTACTGGAATTAGAAGATAAGAAGTCTAATGGAATTCGTGGCAAAGGAATTATGACTACGGATGGGAAGTCTCAGAAACAAAGGATGTAGCACACATATGGGAAGCATGCATTAAGGAACTATACAGCAAGCAGGCAGGATCGCCAAAAATAGGAAGATGAGGAAAATTTTGAAGAAGACAACTTAGGACCAAGTATTATGGAGAGCGAAGTAGAAAAAGCGATAGTGGAACTAAAGAAAGGAAAAGCCACAGGCAGAGATGGAATACCGGCTGTGGTACTTAAAGTCATAGAAGCAGAAGGACTAAAGTGATCACGAAATTAATTAAAAAGACTTACGACACGGGATTTCCTAGATGTAACAATGATCCCTCTAAATAAGGAGCAATAGGCAATGAAATGTAAAGACTACAGAACGATAGACCTTCTGTCACACTCTTCGAAGATCATCACGAGGATTCTTAATAAAAAGCTGGAGAAAAAGGCAGAAGAAATGCTAGGGGGGGATCAAATCGGTTTACAGAAAAGCACAAGGAACTCCAGATGCTTTAGGGGAACTTAGAATGATATCAGAAAGGGCAATAGAGTACAGTAAAGATATCTCCGTATGTTTCGTAGATTGGCAGAGGGCTTATGATAGAGTAAATTGGGTAACGTTGATGAAGATATTAAAGGATATAGGTGTACACTTGAAAGACAGGAGATTGGTCAGAAATCTATATGTGAATCAAGTTGTACAGGTCAGGTTGGAGAATGCGGACACCTGCAGATTAAATATCGGTAGAGGAGTAAGACAGGGCTGCTGCCTATCGCCGACCCTATTTAATAAATATGGAGAAAGTCTAATGCAAGAAGCGTTAGAAGGCAGAGGAGATTTCAAAATTGGAGGAAGGATTATAACAACAGTAAAATACACGTATTATCAAGTACTTCTACCAAGAAAGGAAGAGGACCTCCAGAAAATTATAAATAGACTAGTAATAACAGGTAGAAAATACGGTATGGAAATAAATACAGAAAAATCTGAGGTCATTCGAATATCGGGCAAAGGAGAGACCCTGAACATAAGTATTGGAGAAAAGCCTCTAGAACATGTTTCACGGGGGTGCCGGTGGTGTAGCGGTTAGGACGCTGGCTGCTACTCGCCCGATGCTTGAAAAAGTCATCGGGTACGAATCCTGCGCGAGTAGGATTTTTCTCAAGGTCGCCCGGCCCCCTGTCTGTGTGGTTTGAGGAGACCGCGCAAATTCAGCTGTTCCGTCCTTCGGAAGGGACGTTAAGCCGTTGGTCCCCCTGGTGTTCTTCGTAAGAGCAGGCAAATACCGGCACCGGGTTTCCCTCCTCCTTCCCCGGTTATTCATTGCACTGCCTCTGAGATACCCATTTGTGCTGTAAGAGAGGCGAATTGACTGGGCACTCAAACAAACAAACAAACATGTTTCAGACTATAAATACCTTGGAAGTATCATAACAAGAGAAGCAGAATGTACGAATGAGATCAGGACTAGAATAGGAAAATCAAAAGCGGCTCTCAAAAGAAAGAACACCTACTTGCGTGGAATATAAGGAAAGATATCCGCAACAAGTTCATAAAATGCTATGAATGGAGTATAGCTTTGTACGGTGCAGAAACATGGAATCTAAGAAAAAATGACATGAAATATTGGAAATCTTTGAAATGTGGACTTGGAGGAGAATGCTGAAGATAAAATGGTCGGGTAGGATGAAATACGATAAAGTGATACTAAGAGTAGGTGAGAAGCGAATGATTATACAGACTATCAGAAAGAGGAAGGCAAACTGGGTTGGGCATTACCTGAGGAGAGAGACTATGATTAAAGACATATTAGAAGGAAAACTAGATGAAAAAGGGAAAGAGTTAGGAAAAGGTTTCAGCTCATAGACGATTTGAAAGGGAAAGAGTTATCTAGATATGAAGAGGACAGCGGAAAATAGGATTATATGGAGAACCAGGTCTAACCATGAATAATGACGGACCTGTCTACGGATAGACTACTAATGATGATGAAATCTCTAAGCTCTCATTTCAAATGTCACCCCATGAGACACCAAAATCGTATCTGGTTGATATTACTCCAAAGATGGAAGATACCGTCTCAAAGTAAGAAACCCGACTCTAGAATAATTAGAATTTAATGGTTTATCGGAAATAAAGGGAGATGAATGCTTAAGATCATATAAATAATAAGTCAAATAAAAATTCGTTCCATATTAGAACTGTGTACAAATGAGTCACTTAGATCAAAGTTGAGAAAGATGGCCACTAACGAGTAAGGATTGAATATTATCTTGAAACAATACGTGTTATTGTAAAACATCAGATAACACGGACTATTGTAAAATGGAATTTTTCTATAGCAAGGCAAAAAGGGAATCGTCGTATAATTAAAGAATCGATAAAAAGTTAACGAACCTGCTATTAGGAAAGGAGAAATGATGAGAGCCGAGCGTCAGAAATAGTAAGCGAACGAAGAGACATATAGGCACTTAGGAGATGACCCAAAGACATATGGGGCGAGGATTCGAAGTAATCCATCGGGTCAACTCGAACGGAGGATGGTGGGGGAGAGAGGAAATTTTGGAGCGGACCCCACCGATCGACGGCTGAAAGAAGGGCGAAGATGGGACGGTAGGGGAAGAGGAGGGTGAGACGGGTTATATAGGAGAAGGAGGGGGAGATACTGGGGGAGTGAGGCAATACATGTTGATTAGGGGAACTCTCGGCCTCACTATAAAGGAGCGTTTGAAATATGCCATCACGCGATGAGTTTTGCGACTATCCCCATGGGCGCCCATTAAATTCCCTTGTTAGGAGATGTGCGCTGAATCAAGAGAAACTTCTTCCTTGAAAATATATATTATTGATCCAATTCGAAAATTGGTATAATAATGTGATCATGAAAGCATGTATGGCATAAAATGTAGCATCCCCATGAGGCACCGTACCAATAGTCGTTTATAATAACACAACTTTATGGTTATGGTTATCTGTTTATACTCATACAACAAAGACGATAATGGAAAGGTGGGTGGGTACACAAATTCTCATAACATTAGTGAACTTTGATGCGAGAAACAAGGCAAAACAAGATATGCCAACCATTCTGAATAATTGCGAACAAGATGCTTTAAAGCGTCAAGCTGGGAATTGCAGGGGTGTGTGGAAAGTACCCTCGTACAAGAATATTTTATAAATCTGCCATTTCGGCCCCGGTCTCATTTGGGCATTTTTTGTTTTCGATCGGATTCCGCGCAGGCTTCAGATCCGATATCCAAAACGAGACGCAAAACCTATAGACCCGCTCGCGACCGCAAACACGGATTCGACGCCCGGCCACGCCCATGCGCTCGCACCAGCAGCTAGATCCAGGAAAAAACAAGCGCCGATCGCCGAGTGTGCCGTAACAATCTCCATCGGCATTCATAGCCGCTTTTACGTCGTCGCATTCGCGGAGACCGAGGAATTTCTAGAAGAGGAGGCCCTCGGAAGCCGTCCGGCGGCCCTCTTAGGGGGCTGCAGAGGCCTCTAGCGGCGGTCCCTTTCCGACACGCTCGTTTTTCGGGTCCCTCTCTATGGGCGAGCAAGAGCGATTGCGTGGGTGTGTCCACCAGAAAGGGGAGACTAATGGCGGCATCGGGTCGCCGTCCTGCATGCGTGTGTGCGGGCACCGCCATCGCCCTTTCCTCAGACGCGCGAGGCGAAATTTTAATCGCCCTGAAAGCCATATCCTGTTACGGTCGAATTATCGCCCCGGGCGAGCGTCAGAGGGCTCCCGAACCCGTGACCTGCCGCGAATTAAAGGCGCCGCCGCTCGTGTCTTGGGGGATTTGGCGAGCGTCGAACGAGGCGGTTAAACACGGCTCATATTAGTCGGGCTGCTCTCGTGATTCAGAGCAGCTGAAATTCATGAGTTACACCGCTGTGAGATAATTTACGACCTCGAACGAGCCGAAAGTGCGTGATTTTTCTTAAAAATCCCTTGAGATAGTAATGCATGAGGCAATCAGATGGTATAAACGAACGTGTATATACGTCGAAGTTTTTTGTTTGGGCGGACACCGGATTACAGCTCATTGTTACGCGCGTTAAATATATCCTTAATTCCACTATCTCCCTTTATCCCCCGAACCCTCTCCGAACTCTCTCACTTATCCCCTTTCCTTAGTCGCAAGGGATTAGCACCGTATGGGGCCTTATCACCATGGAGACCGTTTCATGAGGCCTCGGGGCAGGGCCATTGGGACTTCCTTTAACGGGTGCTAACGAGGAAGATCTGCTCTGGGAGTGGAGAAAGAGGTGGAGGAGAGATGAGACGAGGGGAGGGTCATGGTGGCTCGTAAGAGGGAATTTCGGGATGAGAGAGGGCGTGGAGGGAAGGAGTGGAGTTGGAGGGGAGGAGAGTTGGAGTGGAGGGAGAGTAGCTGGCGCTATCTCAGATGGTGAGTCTTTGGCTCTTGAGTCCCATTTCGAGGGCGAGTTCAATATAGAGTTACCACCCGTTCGGTTTTCGCCCGAAGAGTTTGGTAATCAAATTATTTGTTCGTTGTTCGTACTGAACACAGAAATGTTCGGTAAAAATTTGATAAAAACACGTTTTTATCAAATTTTAGTTTAATATAATTCGAAAGTTGGCATTTCGATTATTACCTGAATCGACTGTTCAAATCGAGTAACAATATCATGGTTTTATTCCGTGTTCGGTAATGACACCAGAAAAAGGTGGTAACCCTAGTTGAATATAAAGGATTAGCGCAATATCATCGTTCGTTAAAAAAACACGTTCAAAGGCTCGTGGTCGTGGTAGCGTATGCTTTAAAAAACAGTTCCCATGAATATATTTATCTAAACACTGCAACAGTGATAGAAGTTTATCTCATCAAATCTGGCAACTCAGGTGTTTTACAGTTCTCTTAGTAATAGATACAAAACTTAAGATTTCAATAATTCCTGCATATGGCCGAATGTCTAACTCTCCTCATAAAGTCAATGGTCGCATTTTTTCACAGTTAATAAACACTGCATTAAAAATGTCCTTACTCGCGTCGTTCTCTAACGACAAAAGCATATGAATATTGTAGTTATCGAATCGAAAAGTCAACCCGTATCTCCTAATAAAGTATTGAGTGAAAATGCCAGTAGGATGGAAAAGCCCCTTCACATTTTTTAAAACCTCTTCTATCGAACGATTCTTGATGAAATACATCAGGAGAAGCTCTATACTTTATAATCGGCGACTAAATCATTTTTCTCGTAGAGTGTTAGAGATGTACACCGCTATAACCTTTAACTTAGTGCTACAGTGATGGCCATCGCGTTTAATGGCGCGTATCCGAAATATTCCCTTTTAAAGCGATTGAATCTTCTTTCCCAACCCGTGCTCTTCTCAATCACTTCCCTCCTGCGATCGCTTATCGAGTCGTGTCCTTGAGAGCCCACGTGGCATTAATTCTAAATTAATTTAAGATATCTATCTCCCATCGATACGGACCAAACCTTTTTTAAATTGCGACTTTAACATATAGATTTTAATTTTATGAACTCAATTTTAATTTCTTTCGTGAATAAAGGTAATTTATCATTAAGTTCACACGTTAAGCTCTTTGTAACAATTAAATAATATGTTTTAGAAAAAACATCTTGGAAATTCTTATTTTGTCTTAATTTCCTTGAAGATAATGTGATGCTGATGACAAATACTTAATTAGGACACACTTTACCCAAGATATCCACACGAGGTTAAAAATCAGGCGAAGTGATACTTAGAAGATCCCACACAATCTGTGTGCCGTACGCTAAAGGGGAAGAAATGTCTCGGACTCACTAATTTTGTCTCCAGCCCTCTCTTTCTCCGTATGTCTCTATTCCAATTCCTCTCTACTCTTCTTACTCTACTCTCACTATTCCTCTCTCTCTCTCTATTCCTATTTCCCTCTATCCGTCCTCTTTTTTTCTTCTCTAGCATCCATTCTATTTTATTCCTTTTTATGCATTTATTTTTTTCCATCCTAGACTCTTCTTTTCCAATTTAAACGGGTAGTACGATTACCATGAAATGTATATACGTATGACTTCATTCATCCCATTTTTTCGTTTAATATCCAAGAATATTTTATTCTGTTTGCACTGAAATTTTTTTAGAGGTAGGATTTGTAAAAAAACGAAATAGGGATTATTGAAATTTTGGAATTCTAATTTGTGTTACCATTAAAAATTCTTAAAATTTAAACAAATAGATAACTGTTTAGGTACTAAGGGATAAGCTAGGAGGCTCAAATTTTCAAGTTATTTACAGAGTAGTGAATTTGCACAAATAAAAATTTGAAACTATCCATAAATATATTGCGGCGGCCGTTAAAAATGTTTAAAATTTAAACAAATAGAAAAATATTATTTCACTTCTAGAAGTGCTACATCTTTAAATTTTGGCAGAAATGTGTAGCATTAGTACCCCATAATGAAGAAAGTATAAAATTCTTAAAATTGTAAAGTTTGGGGATTGTTTTAATCTATTATTTTTACATAAGGGAAAAACGAAAATCGCTGCGAAGGTGAAATCTTTATAATTAAAAAAATATTTGTAATGATGAAATATTTGTCTGAAAAATTAATGTTTTTTTAAGGTGAGAAGATATGCTTACAGAATGCAAGCACTTTCTACTAGTATGGTATATGTATGTTATATCCTCCTCTGTAAGGAACGTCTATATATAATGATACCTATAACATATATATAGGAGGATACTAATCTTTAGACACGTCCAGAAAAGCGGCAGACTCGATTTTTTTTTATTTGTAGAATTTTACGCAAAATAGGCTGGAAAAAACGAAAATTTTGAAAAGTTCATAAATGCCGCTGCTAAAAATTCGAAATTGTTTAAACAAATTTTCAAAGTTTATCTACTGAGCTGTAATTTTTTTATTAGGTAGAATTTATAAAAAACGAAATAGGGGTTATACAAATTTTGATATTTTATTTTGTTTGGCAGTTACAAATTCTTAATGTTTAACCAAATATATAAATGTTTAGATACTACGGGGCAAATTAGGGAGATGAAATTTTTCAATTATTTATAGCTTATTCTATGTAAACGAATAAAGATTTCAATGTTTCCATGAATTTGTTATTGCGGCCGTTAAAAATTATTAAAATTTAAACCTTTAGATAAATGTTATTTCACTTCTAAATGTGCTACAAATTTAAAATTTGGCACAAATATGTCGCATTATTAACCGAATGTGAAAAAGTATAATATTCCTAAAATTGCAAATATTAGTGATTGTTTTACTTCATGATTGTTGAATATGGATAAAACGAAAATAGGTGCAGAGAACAAGTCTTTTGAATTAAAGAAATATTTCCCATGAATAAAGTTTAATAATTTTTATCCCGGAAACTATAATTAGTAGGAATGAGCTTTTGTAATCACTTCGTAGCAAATTTTATCCTTCGTATGGATAAATATTTTAATCCATACCTTACAGATTATATAAGGGTAAGGGAATAAAATTTCCGATTGATATACGTATTTTTAACGGGTTATTACGTATTTACAATTTTTTCTCGAAAACTAAAATCGTAGGTACAAAGTGCTTGGGACTTTATTGTAGCAACTGTTTTTCTTCACCCGAATAAAATGGTGAGATGAAATGCTTGCAAAATGCAAGCACCAACTACTTATATATATATATATATACACACTATACACTCCTCCGTAACAAGCGTCTATATATAATAGATAACCCTCCTCTGTATAAAGCGTCTATATATAATGATGTTATATGTTACTCCTCCTCTGTAAGGATCGTATGTATCTGCGGATCCCAACCATTTTCGTTCAACGTACCCCCCTGGCTTTAAGTAAAACTTCACGTAACCCCTTCTTAATTTTTTTATTGGAGGTAAATTTAACAGTTTACCATGTATATACAAGAAATAAACAGCCTTTTCTTAAAGAATAGTATATTAGGTACATGATTAAAATAAAAATTTTAATAAATGATTTATCAGAACAAACAAATACATTTAATTAAAACATAAACACCAAACTTATTAGTGAGAAACTTGATCTTGTTTACTGTCCACTAGCAGTTTTATTTTTGGTAAAGTTTTCGAGAGAGATACACGCATATAATATTCAGCCTACAGTTTGTTCCTCGCTTTGATTTTGATTGAAAAGAGGACGGAGTATCCTGATTAGCAAATATAAGTGGTAAAAAAACGGAACTAAAGCCCTGTAAGCTCGTTTAATAGGAATTGTATATGCTTCTCCCAGTGTACACCAAAATTTATGTAATTTCATAGATTCAAAATCAATACGGAGTTACTGATTATTTCGCAGTTCAATAAACTCGTCCTTTGCTCTGTCAGGGTCGCTTATTTTTTCTAACTCAATATAAAAAGAATTTCTTACCCAAATTTCACTAATTTGGTCAGTCGGGATGATTCATTCAAATGTATCTTTCAGATTTTTAATTATAGGATTTATAAAAGAGATTGTCTCAAGTTTTCTTTTCAGTACTAAATATTGCTGTTATGCTTCTATGTTAGCTGTTACTCCCAGGTCTTTAATGTACTATTATTACAAACAGAATAAGACTTTTATACATAATAATAATGTGCATACAAAATAAACAAAATAGGAAATAAATGCAAATATTTGTAATATTTTTCAACCGTCTTCATAAATTTGCTACAAATTTTCAATTCACGACTTGATTACTATATCGACTCACCAAATGAAAACATCACTTTTTTGAGAATTGAAAATCGTAATATTCGTATGGTTGTCACACATTACTATTAAATGCAGTTTATGAATTGAAGCTCGTATAATACGACAACATATTTTAGTAAAAATTGAGTGTATCTTAAAGGCAAGTGGCTTGAAACTGCATTGCACTTTTATATTGAAAGTTTGTTTTATCTATAGGCGAAAATTCAAACTAAAAAACCCTGACTTATCTCTTTAGGATTTTTAAATTTCAAATTAGTGATAACGTCGTGATTTTCATTGTTTAAATGGCCAAAAACAAATCCAACTATCAGAAAAGCTAACAATATATTATATTGAATTTAATTAGCTTCGATGAGGAAAAGAGGTAGACAAAATAAGTATAGCGATTTTCGAAGACATCGTGTAATAACTTTTGAATTTTTCAATAGGATAAAATTTTTATTTACCAAATATCTGACGCAGGGCCGGCCCGATCTACGGGAGAGCCGGGCGGCTGTCCGGGGCACCAAAGTTTTGGGGGCGCTATCCTGATTATTTATCTATGTATTAATTGCAAGTAGAGATGGGTCGAATCCACATTTTCCTCGAATCCGAATCTCGAATCGAATCTAAGAGGGATTTGATTCGAATCCTGTATCGAATCTATCTTTACCAACTTCATTTTAATTATGCATTTTTCTTAACTGTGTTTAATGAAAATAATTGATTTATTCAACATCAAAATTAACAGGTAAATATTCGAAAAGCCTCCATTGGAAACACCCGAAAATGTTGCATGTCAAAAGAAAATCTGGGTCATGAAATAAATTGGGTGCATGTCTCTTATTGACATCCAAATTTTTATTCAGGAAAATTAACATTCTCAAGCGTTCTGGGTCTAATCGACAACGTTTTCGGTCACACACCAGCCCAGCAGTACTGAATAGTCTTTCTGATGATACAGTTGCAGCAGGGATATAAAGAAATTCACTACTTAACATCCTCAGGGTTGGATATGCTGTATTATTTCTCTAGTATGTTAGTGGCTCAATTTGAGGAGAAAGAATTTCTTCTCTCAAATACAAATTCAGCTGTTGCTCTTCATCCATGTATTCAACTATTTCAGACTGGGGCTTCATGATTTTTTAATAATGAGCCCCCATGCCATGCTTACTGGCAGTTGTTTTGTGCTCAACTTCAACGCTTGTTTTCTGAAACAAAAATAAGAAAAAAATGATGGAATGGAAAGATTTTCAAGGGAGATTCAATTTGCTCAATTTACAAACAACACTCAAGACTGTGAATTTTAAAAACAACATGCATTTTTTTAGGAAGGCATGAGAGTATAAAATTAAGATACCTATACCTAGAACAGAAATTCTTTAAAAATAAAAAGTCAGTTGATGCATGTATGTATTTCTAAAAAAGAAAACTTTTAATATATAAAATTATAAATGAATTATTTTTAGTCAAATTATTCACATTTTGATACACCTATCTTGCTTTTATTTTTCAATGTGATTTGCTTCATTCTCTCCAGTAGTTTAGATTTGGCCTGGATCAAATTATCTGCAGACGTAAAACAGCTACCCTTGAGTCGTGGATATAGGAGGGTGGAAGTAGCATAAACCTCATTTGTTTCCAAGTCATTGTACCTCAGTTTCAAGGAAGACACAAGTTCATTCTTCAGCTCTGCTACTCGTACGAAGCTTTCATTCTTTATTGCTTCAATGGTACTATTTATTATCGGAATAATTTCAGAAGCTGTCACATGTTCACTGCTGACAGTCTTCGTGGCCTCCTGAAATATTTCCATCACCCATCAAATCCCACTGAAACATTGAAAGCTCTGTCGGAAGTTAGGTATCTGCTGCAGCTAGAGTTATGGCATTTCTTTGTTCTAGTAATCTGTTGAAATACGTAGAATCCCACCTAGTAGGTTCATCTTGTATAACTCGGTGAACTTTCATTCCTAGTTGTTTTTGGCATTTTTTAGCACACTTGTTGCCTGGCACGGGGGTTTGAAATGCCCTACAATCCACCAAGATATACCTGCCAGAATGTTGACCGCCTTTTGGTTTTATAGTCCATCTTTTACAGTTAGCTGAAATGTATGGGCTAAACAAGGAACTCCCTGATAAGGAGAAGAATTGCCAGCAGCCACAATATTTCTCCTATTGTCACAGACAACATAAGAGACTTTGTCTGCTATCTTCCACTCTTCCAGACACTGAACCAGAAAGTTCTTAATCTTATCCCCACTATGCGAAACCTCCGGGAATGGAACAACATCAAGGCAAAGATGTTTCAATGCATGAATGTCACTCACAAAATGTGCCGTTATGCTCATGTAGCTGTCGTTTGCCGTTGAAGTCCACATGTCTGTAGTGATTGACACGGGGTGGGTGGAGTTCAATAAGTTCATAACTTCACTTCTTGCTTGGTCATAAAAATTGAAAATCACAAAAGCAGATAAGTGTTTTCTAGTTGGAATGGTATATCGAGGCTCTAGATGCGAAATTAAAGCGCGGAAGCCTTTATCTTCCACTAAACTGAATGGCTGATTGTCTACACATATCATTTGTGCAATTAATTTTGTAATCATCTCACTCCTTCGGTCACCAGGTTTAAACTTCTGGTAACGATAGAACGCTTCCTTCAATGTTTGCTGTTTGGCATCACTTTTCAATTTCTTTGGTTCCTCAAAAAACCTGCTTTCACTGTTTGGGGAACTTAATGGAGTGACGGAAGCACTCGAAGTGGAAGGAGTTGAAGCACTTGAATGAGGATCAACTTCCTCTGCATTCCGTTATTCCCTCACATCAATTTGTAAGGGTTGACAACACTCCCTCACTTTCTGCCTTTCAATCAAACCGGCATATTACTTTAAATGTCTCTTTAAAGTTGTGGTGGTCATGCTTTTACCACCTCTCGAAATGCGCAAGCCAAAATACATGCATTTCGCGTATCTTCTATCGTCTTCACTGATGGTATAGTGTCCCCAAGTTTCTGACATAATTCTGATTGAATTTAAACATTCGAAACTAAAGTTCAGAATCATGAAACCAATATAATAAGAACCGGTACATCAATGACGTGATTTCACTTCTAGGGACGACGAGAATGTGTCAATTTCAGTGTTACCAACGCGTGGTAACAGCCTCTAAAGCTAACATAAAAGAATCTGTTTATGCTGAATCGTAAGTAAAAATATGTTTCAACTCTTAATAATTGTTCCTTAAATTAATCCAGAAATTCATACTAAGCAGCATCACATGTTATAACATACGTAATGTTTTTTTTGCCAGCCGGTAAGAAAAAATGAACTCGTTTTGACGAAAAATCCGTAGGTTGGCAATAACTGCTAACCTACGAGCTATCCATGGAATTAATATCAAAAATGTTTTACTACGGCTACGGAACACGTATGATTATCCGTGTGAGAGTGACCCCATTGTGAGTTTCTTTCACCTATTTTTTGTGAGATACAACGAAACTGGTTGAATATAGATGGGTGATTTAGCAAAGTGCAACAAAAAAATGGTGGCGCGATCTTGAACTACATTAATCCGCGTTTTTCGAATCCAGTCGAATCCACATCGAATCTCCGAATCCTTCGAATCCATTGAGATTCGGTGGATTCGGAGGGGTAAGTGGATTCGAGCACTCATCTCTAATTGCAAGTGAATAAATTTTGGATACCAAGTTATATGGAGTAACAGACTAGAATCTTTATGGCATCCCTTATACTTCTTCATTATCAAAAATGTTTACACAGCGGTGGATTAATTAATACGTACTTTGTAAATATCTCAATAAAAATTAATATAAGAGAGCACTGGAGTGCTATTTTGTCTTGGGCGCCAAAATTCCTCGTATCGCCCTTGATCTCACGTACCCCTTGATTGGGCTTCACGTAACCCTTGGGGGTACATGTATCCCAGGTTGGGAACCACCGATTTATATATAATGATATAGGATGAAACTAATTTTTAGACACTTCCAGAAGGTCTGAAGATTCGAATTTTCGAGGTTTTTTTTGTGCAAAACCGACTAGAAAAAACGGAAATCTTGGAAAAGTTCAACAATGCGGTCGCTAAAAATTCGCAATTGTTTAAACAAATTTTCAAGGTTTATGTATTTCCGAATGTGCTACGGAGCTGAAACTATTTTATAGGTAGAATTTGTAAAAAAACGAAATAGCGATTATATAATTTTTTATATTTTAATTTGTTTGTCAGTAAAAATTCTCAAGTTTAAACAAATAGGTAAATATTCAGAAACTACGGGGCGAGCTTGGGAGCTGAAATTTTTAATTTATTTAGGGCAGTGTAATTGAAGGTAAAATATTTCAATATCTCCATGAAATTGTTATTGCGGACATTAAAATTTTTTAAAAATTTTCAACAATTAGATAAATGTTATTTCACTTTTAAATGCGATACAACTTTAAAATTTGGCAGAAATGTGTGGCATTATTAATTAAATGTTGAAAAATAATAATATTTTTAAAATTTCAAATTTTAGTGATTAGTTTTACCAATTATTGCTCCATAAGGAAAAAACTAAAATCGGTGGAGAGGAGAAATATTTGAATTAAAAAAAATATTTCCAATGATAAAATAACTCTCTGAAAAATTAATTTTTTCCAAGGTAAGATGAAATTCTTGCAGAATTCAAGCACCTTCAATTAGTATCGGTATGTAGACGTTCCTTACAGAGGAGGATACAGCTATATGATATACAAGTAATTTGTGCTTGCATTCTGTAAGCATCTCACCTTACCATGAATAACATTAATTTTTCAGAGATATATTTCATCATTAGAAATATTTTTTAATTCAAAAGATATCACCTATGTACCAATTTTCGTTCTTTCCTTATGGAATCATATTTTATTAAAACGATACCTAAAATTTGTAATTTATGAATATTATCATTTTCCATTGTGGTGCACTAATGCCCTATCTTTCAACCAAATTTAGCATTCTATCTCATCTAGAAGTTATATACTATTTATCTAATTGTTTATAATTTAAAAACGTATAACGGCCGCAATAAGAATTTCAAGGAAATATTCAAATGATTCTTTGTGCATGTGCACTAAGATCTAAATAACTTAAAGATTTTATTTTCGTAGCTCTACCCGAAGTACCTAAACATTTACCTAATTGGTTAACTTTTAAGAATTTATAACAGTCAAACAAATAAAAATAACCAAATTTCTATAATCTTTACCTGGTATTTTACAAATTCTATCTTTTTAAAAAATTTCAGGTACTTATAACATTTGGAAATACATAAACATTTAAAATTTGTTCAAACAATTGCGAAGTTTTAGTTATATACATATATAACGATACGGAAATAGAGAAAATATAATAAAATAAAAGCAACGAGAGATTCAGAGGGATAGGAAGGAGCTAGTGAACACTTACCATACGGTTGTGTACGTCCACAGCGATAGAGGAAGGCATTAAAATTTCAGCTCCCTATCTAGCCCCCTAATATCTAAACTTTACCTATTTGTTATACTTCAGGAATTTTTAACTGCCAGACAAATTAAAATATCAATTTTTTTATAATCCCAATTTCGTTTTTTTACAAATTCTACCTATAAAAAATGTATGCTTCATAGCACATCCGGAAATACATATAACTATAAATACCTTGAAAATTAGTTGTAAATTTCGAATTTTTAGCGGCCGCATTGTAGATCTTTTTTAAGATTTTAGTTTTTTCTAGTTGGTTTTGCACATAATCCTACCGACAAAAAAAATTCGCTTTTCTGGAAGTGCCTAAACATTAGTATCCTCCTATATATATGTTATATGTTACTCCTCCTCTGTATGAAACGTCTATACATAATGACATATATATATATATATATATATATATATATATATATATATATATATATATATACTAGTAATTGGTGTTTGCATTCTGCAAGCATTTCATCTCTACTTGAAAAACCATTACTTTTTCAGAGAATTATTTTAGCATGGGAATTGATTCTTTAATTAAAAACATTTCTCCTCTGCACCGATTTTCGTTTTCTCATTATGGAACAATAATGGAGTAAAATAATCACTAATTTTTGCCATTTTAGGAATATTATATTTTTTCCACATTGGGTTAAATATGCCACTTATTTTTGCCAATAAACACAAGTAGACAAACAGAAATCTTGAAAATAGGCCTACAGTATAGTATACCCTGTATATATGTAATGACATTGGTGTTAGGTGGGAAGGGGACTGCATAATCCCAATCTCGTCCTTAATAACACACATAAATATCTCTATTCCTCTCTTTTTCTCTTCCTCTCTCTCTTCCCCATTTTCCTCTCGTCCACGAAGCGCAATCATTATGTCATAGATATTCTACGGCGTGTGTCTATGAGGGTGCGAGATAGGAAACAGGTCGCGGACTAAAAATTCAATTGCGTGGCCAGTTGAGGAATGAGAATCAGAGAGAGGAACTGGCGATAGAGACAGTGAATGCAGAAAGAGACAGACAGAGAGACACTTGCGTGTGCGTCGCACGAATCGTGCGTTTATACGCACCCACGCCGTGAGGTCAGCGATTAACTCATTAGTATTAAAATGACGACGAGCGGATAATTTTGCAATCGGAAATTAGTATCGTATCGTGTTCTTACTTCTTTAAATGATTCACGTGAATGGCTCCAGCACGAGGATTTAGCGATAATGTCGACGATACCCGAATTCGCTGCTTCATCGCGTCTCCGAAAATAAAGACGGCGATCGTATACTTAGAGTAAGGTCGCCAACCTTACGTCCACGACAATTAAGAGGCCCGCGAAAAGATTATGCGGATGGCCGAAAAAATATATCATCAAAGCAGCAAAAACTAAAGAGAAAATAACCACATTTTTTAAAAATATCTGCAATGCAATTTCTGTACAAATCTATCATTCATCGCCATTGCGAGGGCCATTAATTTGTAAATGTTTTTCCTTATCCGGCGTGTTTGCGCAAATCACTGAATGTTTTATCTACTGGTCATAAACAGCTTTACCCGAAAAAGTTAACGAGCCACGTCATTAATGACCAAGAATCAATCAAGAATTTCTGGAATATGTTTATACCAATTTACCTACAGTATTATCTCTAATTTGCACTTTTGACCGGAATTTTATAATTCTATTTGGAAAAAAATCAGAACTAATAGGTTTCGCATTAACAGTTTGATAAAGCGTTTTAAAAGAAAAATATCAGGGAGAAATACTTGATCGAAACTTGCTATTTTTACCCTCTCGCAACGAAGAAAGCGGTCTTGGAAACGATTGGAGGAAAAATGTCTAAGGCATTTTTACATAATCTATGCAAATGAGGAGAGAGACTAGACATTTGTATATATAAATTATATATTGTGGTGAAAAATGTTTAAAAATAAAATCAATTATTTTAAGCGGATCCTTCATCACTATTGAAACGCTCCTAATACCATGGGGTCTCCAGCGACGCCAGGGTGTCTGTCTTCTGTATTATTATGCGTTCTTTGCACAAAGTGCAGAAAGTGAACGCATATAGGGGAGGTCGTTTCCGTCTGTCCGTCCGTCCACCCGTCCGTCCATCCGTTCTTCCGCATGTAACTCTGGAACGTACTTAGTTGAAATTTGGTATTTGGGACTTTTGATAACATTTATCGACAGATTCCAATTTCGGTTAAAATCGGACCATAACAACGGCCACTTTACATAAATACTTACTTGTATTTTACAAATTATTTCGCAAGAATCTCGTTAAATACTAATCTGAGCGAACAAAATTTCAATAAAATAACTAAATACCCATATTCTATCAAATAATTTTTCTCGCCAAACGTAAGGTTTACGATAATTTAAAGAAAAGTAAATTAATGTACTTCGTATGTATAAGATTTTCGATGTTCTGTTGTTCATTCAAAAAAAAATAATTAAATACTCTACAACTCTGGAGCCGCTGGACATACTTTAATGTTATTTGATATTGGGGTGTTTTACTAAAATTTGTAGACCGATTCCAATTTTGGTTGAAATCTGACGTAAATATGACCAATTTACATGAAGAACTACATGTAGCTTACAATGTATCTATTTCAACTCGGGAACTGCATGACGTATTTTGATGAAATTTAGTATTGGGGAGTTTTACGTAAATTTGTCGATCTCAAAGAACGCACTTGGAAACTGTGTGTACTCCGACGTGAAGTACACCTTTCCATACTTGTTGAAACCTGAAGGATAAAAAATGTAAGAAAAATGTACATTTTCTGTATCAATTTTTTCAGGAATTCCGTTTTTCAAATTTTTATCGTTCAGATTTGAATAACACAAAAGAAAATTTACGCTGGTGTCGCTAGGTACGTTATGGTATTAAGAGGGTTAAAACTACGATTGTTCCGTTTTATTCAATTTAAAGGGATGGATTTGTATCTTCCGATTGGGTGTGCTCAGGCCATTGCACGAGAAAGCGTTCTGGTGCATTTCGTTGTCATAGAGATAAATCGATTATTGATGGAACACTTTCGAAACGCCCTTAAAAGGGCGCGCTTGCCCGAGGGGCATATTGGCGCGGTAAAGACACTCGTTGCATCTCAAAATGCCCCCGCGTGATTGAGATAAAAGGGGAGAGATGCAGAAGCGAAGAATGGAAAGGGCGTTTTCTCTCTTCTTTTTCGACTTAATCTCTGTTCTTCAGCCCACTTCTCCTTGCGCTCGCAAGAGGGCAGCGCCTGAAAAGGGATATCGCGTACGCGCCCGCGGAGATGACCGAACTCCCACGAGGGACGACGAGGCAGGGCCCTGTAACTCGGTATCTGACCACCGTCGGCGCCACCGTCGGCTCCTCCCCCGATCACGACGCTGCGGGGAGAGCGGATGAAGTGTGTGGGGGGAGGGAAGGGAGACTCCCGCGAAGGGCGGGTGGCGGTTCGGGTGGGAGGGGGCGGCGAGAGGTAGGATGGGCCTTATCCTGCCTCACCATCTCTCCGCCCCGCTCAGTCCTGGGCCCGGGAGAGTGTAGCGTTGGTCGCGTACGCGGACCGCTTCCAATTTCTCCCGCAAAAAAAAATAAACCGAAAAAGTGTCGTGATCGGTGTCGGCGGATGCAGACCTAGTGATTAATCACGGCCGTGCGGTGTGGGCCGGGAATGAGGCGTTTGACACGGCATCGTCCTCCGCCGGGCGAATCGGATCCTTAAGGGTGGTGTGAATTAGCATCGTGGGTGAGAAGAGAAGTCGCGGACGTCGTGAGTTTGCTGATTCGGTCGGTGAAGGGACCAATCGCTCCCCAAAAACATCAATCCGAAAAGTGTGTTCCGTATAAATACATTTCGAAAGAAAGTTTTCGAGTTTGAAGACCTTCCCGAAAGGATTGTATCAATTTTGTGACTCGTGCAAAGTTTCTACGTTTATACTGTCGTCTTCGGTAAGATTTTTTTTATAAAAAAGAGACAGAGAGACCGAGGATATACGAACGTCTTCGCAACAGACATCGGATTCGAAAAGGTAAATATTATTTCATCCAATTTTTTTAATATGGTTGCTTTTAGTTATTGGTGATGCGGAGGGGTGTGGCAAGTCAGGATAACTGCAATTGCATTAGCCTCTTAATTTATATTTTTTCTGAAAAAAGGGGCTTCTCTCGAAAATGTTAAAGATAATTCAATTTTAGAATGTTATTTCACCCCGCAAGATTCATCTGAGCGACTGTCAGATTATTTCCGAGAGAAACAAGAAATTATAACGATCGAATAAGAAATTTTAATTTAATTTCTTAGCTTTGAAATAAAAATAATTTTTTAAATCGTTGAATTTCTTTCACTGTTATTTTTACCGATAATAAAAAATCGCTCACTTGTAAATTATTATTTAAGTCTCGTTAACTGTCTGGTAAGTTCCATCAGAGCTCGGGAGTGAAAATTTTGCATTTTTTGAAATCGTTCCGTTTTATTTGTTGTTTTGTTTGCTTTTAATGATTGATAGCTATACAACTTCAATAAAGTGATCGAACGTGTTACACAACATTGGTTAATTAAATCGATAAAATCCAAATTTAGACCTTCCAAAGCTATTATGTGATGCAATTAAGGTAACCACTTTTGTAATTGAGGGAATTGAAAAGCTTAAAAGTTTTTGCATAGAAAAATTGCGATCGATGAACCCTTAAGTTTACGACCCTGAAACTTTTACGCAATGCCACTGGTCGAATGGCGTGCCAACATCGTGATCACTCTCATTCGTGCAACGCAGCGTCATTAGCGACAATGACTCCCAAACCCGGATGCGTGAAACAACTGCCCTCTATATTTTTTCCGTACCTCAACCAAAAGTTTGTTCGAAAAGGCAATGGCGAGAAAAAATCTTCTCATTTTAGGAGATCGTTTTTCCCCAGTCGAGATCTCTGCATGAAAATAGCATGATTGATGTGTTTGCTGCGGCAAAGATCGAATTTTACCGCGGCGAGCGGAAAATCCCAAAACCAACGAGCGACCGTTTTATCGCTAGCAATTTCACCTCTCCGTCTCGATACTCTCTCCGCTTATCGACGCGTGACGAGAAAATTAATCTCCGAAATATTTTTTAAGGCGAGGCTATCATATTATGAGCGTGAAATCGCTTTATGGGGAGGTGTGGGAGTGGGGGTAGAGGAAGGGGGTGGATGAAAAGAGAAATGGAGGGGGTTGAGGGGAAGATGGTGGGCGAGCGGCCTCACTTAACTTCCTAACACCCCTACTCTTTCTCCGCACCCTCTTCCGCTGTCGCCTTCCCTTCTAAACTCCTCACCCCTCGTCCTCCCACATGACCACCTCTACTCTTTCTCTAAACCCACGCATTCTCTTCCCCTCTTCCCCCTCCTCTTCCTTTCTCCGTCGCCCACCCACTCTCCCTAACCCATTCTCACTGTTTATAATCAATTCTCTCCCTCTCTTTTGTCTAAATAACCGCATGACGCTTTTATGCGTCACCAAAATTATTTTCTATCCCTCTCTCTCTCTTTGTTTAGCAAAGGGAAAAATCGCTTTTCTTAAGCCGTTCCACTTGCATGTAAAAGGACATAAAAGGGACACTCTCTCTCTCTACAGTCCTCTCCGTGGTACGGATCGGATTCGAAAAGGGTTTTCCGTCAGAGGGTTTGCGTGGGAAGGAGGGGAGGCGAATGCGAGGGAGAGGCGAATGGGGGAGGTGGGATAAGGACGAAACGGAGCTTTGATTGGGAAGCGAGTCGCGATTGAGGCGAAATGAAAGCGGTCCGGATCGGATGAGCGCTCGGTTTGTCCCAAAAATGTATTGAAAGCGGAATTCCGGAGCGGTCGAGTCCTTTTGCGAGGTTTCGTAGTGGCGACCGCCCCTGTGGTCGAATCGGGTGCCTTTGTGGCGGGCAAATGCAAAATTCGGCGCGAGAAAGCAAAGCGATCCTTTGGGATATAAACGCGGTCGAGAGCCCCAGCGAGTAGATATCGGTTCCAAGAAAGCTATACGAAACTGGAATGAGGTCCGCAGCTGAAGCGCAAATTATTTCTTACGCAAATACGTATATGATCGCCTTAGTCATCGCTGCATCGTGGAGAACGATAAATTGTTCAGATTAACTGCCGCAGTTCAATGAACTCTCAAAAAAATGAAAACCATCCCAGGTATTTCATACAGCCGTAAAATAGCCATGGTATAATATGAAATAAGGTCGCTATGGCTATTGGAGATAAATGAGATAAATACTTATTTTTTTAACTTTAATTTTAATTGATTATATTATAAATCTATTAATAGCTTAACGAAGGTCATAGAATGCAATACATTTAAATATTCTGATGCAAGAACTGCTATCTTCTATCCAAGGCAAAACCATTTTTAAAATTAGCTATTATTAGCTGATTTTGGATGTTTTCATGGTCATTTTTTTATAAAACGCTACTCGAAGTAAAATATGTCAAAATTTTTATTATTTAAAAAAATAATATGTCTGTTATAATTCTGATTTCTGAGTCTAAACTGTTTTTAAATCTAGTTTCTCAGCGATCAACATTTGTCCTGCAAGTGCGCCAGATATGAAGTTAAATTATTAATATGTTAATAATCAGTGGAACGAACACTACGTTTAAATGCGCGTTATTCTGGCGGAAACAATTTGAATGCGTCCCAAACAAGCTTGATTTTTCGTCTAAATGCGAAAAACGAGGAGAAATTTAATTGCTCTGACTAGTTCAATCTTTGTACTCCAGCCGCCTTAATTGGAACATTATCGTTGTAATTTATAATTTCTGCGAGCACATCGTTGTCATATAGTGAATTAATTCACACAAGGACAAAAGCTTAATGCTACAGCAGTTTGAATAAAGGTTAATTAATTTGCATTTGGCCAACGCTTGGTTGTCAATTTCGATAACAGAAATTTGGTATTCCTTAAAAACAATACGGGACTATAAAACAGGTATAATTTCCGCTGTTTGTCTAAAATGCTATACAGCTTGAATATTCTATATATAGGAAATGTACGGCTTATCTCAGCGCCGTAACTCGGGCGGGGCATTTGCCCCGGACGCAACTAAAGAAGGGGCGCGAAAATTGTTAATAGTAGGTTGTGCGAAGTTGCATGGCACAGGGACAAGAGCGATTTCACTACTATACTTGCTCCTGACAATACGCATATGAGAAATTATAAATTTCGATGATGTTATTGATGAGTGCGTTGCATTAAAATCTCGTTGAATAACTCTTTAATATTAAAATATTTATATGTTCTGCATTGAAATTAAGTATGTATGTGATTATATTTATAATTATTTATTAAAATAATGCACATTTATAGGGATAAATTATATCTTTTATAGTTTTTTTAATTATTGTTCACCCAAAATCCATATATTAAAAAAATAAATAGCAGAGAATTTTTTATGGTAGTTTGCTCTGGGTGCTAAAATAGCTACTGTCAACTAAGTAAAATTTCAATTTTTAGTTGTATAGTATTAATATATTTTTCAGCGTCTTGTCTTTTGATTGTATGGTTAGATATTGTGAAACAGGTTTGATATTTTTGGCGCTAACTTATCATTAACCAAAAGTGTTAAATTTTCATCTAAGCAGCTTTGATACGAGGCATAATCAAAAGAAAATGATGAGATTTTTAAAAATTACATCTCATAATTTAAGGACTTTCTATGAATACTATATTCAGTTATGTGGCACGCTTAAATTATACACTGTTTCTCATAAAAATTCTATCCTATTTGCAATATAGCAGCATGTTGCTCAGGTGATTTAAAAACTACGATTTCACCGGATGAAGCATCCATTAATCGTTGTTGGTCGTAAATATGCTGGCCATAATATTTCGTAAGCATTAGACTTAAACCCTATGAATCTCGCCATAGTTGCAACACGCATTCCATTGTCACACCGACGAGTCATCCCTCCTCCTCTTCCCTTTTGTTGTGATAATTGTCTGCTTTTATTTAAAATGCCGCGCGGAGATAAAAAAAACCGCCTCAGCTGTTGATTACATTCTAGACCTCTGCCGCTACTGGCTTTATTAATTATTATTCTGAACATTGTATGTATCCATAATAGCACCTTGTTCAATCTGCACAAAGGAATTAGCGAGATGCGAGTGCGCGAATCCATTGCGCTCATAGAAGCTCCGTCGGCCGAATGAGATAAGCGTTTTATCAAAACTAAGCTGGGAATTACTACGGCGGAATGCAGATAAATAGGTTTTTAAAACGTCCGTTTTAACCGAGGATTAACTTCCATTCGCTAGTAATAACAGGAGAGGATGTTGATAGCTCAGATCGCCTCGAACACGCGTGCATTTCGCTGTGTCACTCCGGCCGCCGTGCCCAACGCACGATCACTTCATGTTTGCCCCCTCACAAATGTCCCGCAGTTAACTTTTCCAAATCAGTTTGATTTTTTTAATCACGAGCAGCGCTTTAAAACGACCAACTGACAGTGCCGTGACGATAAGCGCATCCGAATCGTTAAATTGGCATCGCGGTCGGTGACGCGAATTCGTGATTTTCTCTCCGTATCGTGATTATTCTCGAAGATTACGACTCAAATATAATGATGCTACGATCGTAGCGAAACCGGTCATGTTCAATAAACTGTGGAAGTGACAAAGTTTTTTCTTTTCATTTCGACTCAAACTTCTTTTACGGTTAACCGTTTATTCTCCGAATAGAGTATACGTTTATGTTTTTTTCGCCTAATATTTTCTCTCTTCCTCAAAATGGTCGAATCAATTCATCAATTCACTATATTACGAATTTAGCGCCACTGCGGAATAAATTTATGGGAAAATCTACTTTTTTTCGAAGTGTGGTTTGTGCGAGATAAGTTTGAAACAATTGTGACCACTGTAATTAACCTTAATCAATGCAATAAACTGTTTGGTGATAAAGCATTGCGGTCGTCCTCTCTATCTCTCTCAAACGGGAGAAAATCGCGGCAAAAATCTCGGTTAATAAACTATAATTAACTCGCAGAACGCGGGATAAACAACGCGAAAACTAGTTCGAAATAAATATCCAAGTTCTCGCTGTGAATTTAAAAGATTTCAGCCAATAGGGTTGCACTCATCGCCTATGTCACTTCGTAGTTGTTTAAAACTTTAACCCTAGATTCGTTAAACGTAGATATTGTTGGTAATTATCTAATTCTACTGGAATCGAGAAAACTGTGGTGTGTCCGACTCATTCGACTTTCCATTACAATTTAGCTATATGCATCATTTATACAGATTCTCAAATACTCTTCATTTGCTTCGTAACTATAGTGTTTTCTTCGTGCGTGACCAAGGTTAAATAAATTTTCCTTTATTGTATTATTTCAAATAAATGTTTCGCCATCAGTGGTTATCTTATTTTTACACCTAACATGTGCACTTAGTTAACGATTAAAAAATGTAATTCCTAGGTAGTGGAAGTTATTAGTGGCATTATATTTGTTTAATTTAAGAATATTGGATGCCAATTTCCTCAAATTCGTCAGGTAAAAATTCAAAATAAATAAGTCTATGATGTAATCCCCACAATGCATAAACTAATCAACGGTGGCTGTTTGTCATTCCGATGCCTAAATATATGTTTAAATGTACTATTTTGATATGCTGTCGAATAGATTTGCATTTTATGTAAAAACTGTGTATTAAAGATAGAATTTCAAAAATAAATATATTAATTTTACCCAATATTAATAACCAAAATTGTTTAAATGCGTCACTTTCACATTTAAAATCGATTCTTGACAATATCTAGAGTTAAAATAATTTTCCAAAAGCGGTTTCATTTTATTCTCCCTAATTCACAGAAGGCTAAATTATCTTAAATTATTTTTTAAATTTCGAATTTTTTTCGCAGAATACATATGTTAGACGACAGATTCTCATCTCTTTGACATCATGCTCAATATCCTTTGGCTTTTTCACTGAAGATGTCGTGCAGAACAGTATTGGGATATATACAAAAAAGAGATGTATTACATTATTTTCTATTGTCTATACTTGTGTACATGAAATTTGTATGTTTTTGCATTATTCTTTTAGTTTTCAGCTTTTAACATAGAGGAGGAGGATAATATAAAAGTTTAGGTACTTCTGTGAAATTTGGCGAGGTGATAGGATAGAAGAAAATCCAAAATTTAAAAATTATTCATTTTTAAGGTAGTTCTTCTAGACCATTTCTTATTGCTGGTTTCATTACGGAAACAAATCCTGATGAAATTATTGTGTATGTGTCTCCCACTAGCAACTTTTGCGTCAATGGACCGAGTTTCAAGTAACTCGGTATGAGGCTAGTGCTATCAGGACTAACATCAGGGCTTTAATTAATTTGGTGAAGACTGAAGTCCATGGTTCAATTCCGGGAACGACCTCTCCCTATTAGATTTACGTAGAAAGTGGAAAAATATATCGTGGAATTTTAAAATATCCTAAAATTGTGATATCAGAACGTAGTATATACCTTTTTAAGGGGAAATTAATGCAAAATTCTAATTCTAATAATTTGATAATTGATCGTATTTATCTACATTTCTTGTAAATAATACCGTTTTTGCGATATAAACAGCATTTTATTGGAGATGAAATTTATCTTCAAATTATCTTGAAAGAAACGCGTATAAATCCCGAAACTTGCTTGAATTTCCCCTTTTAATGATCCAAGTAGCGCAAACAAATGCGGAGTGAATGCAGCAGAAATATTTTAGCAAGTGTTTTTATTAGGCGTTCTTTACAAAAAGTAAGCAAAGAACGCCTTATGGCCAGGTCGTGTCCGTCCGCGAAACTACTGGACTGATGTTCATGAAATTTGGTGTTCAGGACATATAGACAAGGAAAATAAGAAAATGATATAAACGGTTTACGTAGCCTTATCGGCAGTGCGACTTTATTACTGATAAAAAATTATCGTCTTTTTATATCTCGTAAAATAAATGGCTCCTTCTTACATATATAGGATATATATCATTATAGGTAGTCTGTCCATAGACAGGTCCGTGATTATTCATGGTAAAAACCTGATTCTCCATATAATCCTATTTTCCGCTGTCCTCTTCATATCTTGATAACTCTCTTTCCCTTTCAAATCGTCTATCAGCTGAAACCTTTTCCTAACTCTTTCCCTTTTTCCATCTTGATTTCCTTCTAATATGTCTTTAATCATAGCCTCTCTCCTCAGGTAATGCCCAACACAGTTTGCCTTCCTCTTTCTGATAGTCTGTATAATCATTCGCTTCTCACCTACTCCTAGTAGCACTTTATCGTATTTCATCCTACCCGACCATTTTATCTTCAGCATTCTCATACAAGTCCACATTTCAAAGATTTCCAATATTTCATATCATTTTTTCTTAGCGTCCATGTTTCTGCACCGTACAAAGCTATACTCCATTCATAGCATTTTATGAACTTGTTGCGGATATCATTCCTTATATTCCACGTAAGTAGGTGTTCTTTCTTCTGAAAGCCGCTTTTGCTTTTCCTATTCTAGTCCTGATCTCATCCGTACATTCTTCGTCTCTTTTTATGATGCTTCCAAGGTATTTATAGTTTGAAATATGTTCTAGAGGCTTTCCTTCAATACTTATGTTCAGGGTCTCTCCTTTGCCCGATATTCGAATGACCTCAGATTTTTCTTTATTTATTTCCATACCGTATTTTCTACCTGTTATTACTAGTCTATTTATTATTTTCTGGAGTTCCTCTATCTTTCTTGCTAGAAGTACTTGATCATCCGCGTATTTTACTCTGCTTTTAATCCTTCCTCCAATTTTGAAATCTCCTGTGCCATCTAAGGCTCCTTGCATTAGAGTTTCTCCACATATATTGAATAGGGTCGGCGATAGACAGCAGCCCTGTCATACTCCTCTACCGATATTTACTCCGCAGGTGTCCGCATTCTCCAACCTGACCTGTACAACTTGATTCACATATAGATTCCTGGTCAGTCTCTTCTCTTTCCAGTCTACACCTATATCCTTTAATATCTTTATCAACTTTACCCAATTTACTCTATCAAAGGCCTTCTGCCAGTCTACGAAACATATGCAGATATCAGAATGTACTCTATTGCCCTTTCTGATATGATTCTAACTACTCCTATAGCATCTCTAGTTCCTCGTCCTTTTCTGAAACCGAATGGATCTTCCCCTATTATTTCTTCTGCCTTTTTCTCCAGCTTTTTATTAAGAATCCTCGTGTTGATCTTCGAAGAGTGTGACAGAAGGCCTATCGTTCTGTAGTCTTTACATTTCATTGCCTATTGCTCCTTATTTAGAGGGATCATTGTTACATCTAGGAAATCCCGGGGCCACTCTCCCATGTCATAAATCATATTAATTAATTTCGTGATCGCTTTTAGTCCTTCTGATCCCATGACTAAATACCTCAGCCGGTATTCCATCGCTGCCTGTGGCTTTCCCTTTCTTTAGTTCCACTATCGCTTTTTCTACTTCGCCCTCCTAAGTTGTCTTCTTCAAAATTTTCCTCATCATCCTATTTTTGGCGATCCTGCCTGCTTGCTGTATAGTTCCTTAATGCATGCTTCCCATATGTGTGCTACGTCCTTTGTTTCTGAGACTTCCCATCCGTATTCATAATTCCTTTGCCACGAATTCCATTAGACTTCTTATCTTCTAATTCCAGTACTCTATCGTACATCATATCGTACCGTCCTAACTTCTCCATTTGTTGTATTTAATCACATTTCTCTTTTAACCAATTTTCTCTAGCTTTATCTGCTACCCTTCTCAACTCATTGTTTATGCGTCTATAGTTGGCTCTACCTTCTTCACTGTTAACGATTTTCCATTTTCGTCTCTCATCCATTTTCTCCAGCATTTTCTTAGTGATTCATGGTTTTCTGATTTTCATCTCTCGTTTTCCAATCTCTTTATCCAAGATATCCTTGATACTGAATTTAATTTCATTCCATTCTATATCCACGTTCTTTGGTTTTATTTTCCAAATTTCTTAGGCGATCTTCCAACTTCATGCTGACTACAACCTGCCTTTCTTTCAGTTTATCTAGGTCCCAAGTCTGTCTTTCTCTTCTCGTTTTTCTTATTTGTTTGAGCTTCGTACTTACGTCAACTATTAGAAGGCTATGATCTGAATCACTGTCTGCTCCTGCTAATTTCTTGGCGGTTTTTATGCTGTTCCTGAATCCCTGTTTTACTAGGATGTAATCTATTTGGCATCTCATTCTATCTCCTGGGCTTTTCCATGTGTATAACCTTCGTTTATGGTTTTTAAACCATGTATTAGTCACTACAAGGTCATTATTGATGCAGAATTCTGCCAGTTTTTCTCCTCCTCGGTTTCTCTTCCCAAATCCGTATTGCCCGGCAACATTTTCTTCCTGTCCTTCTCCGACTATGCTGTTTCAATCTTCCTACATTATGCAGTTCACCTTTTCTCTTCTGTCTTCTATGTAAATGTCATTAATTTGCTCATAAATCTCCTCGATTTCTTAAACTTCATGAGCTGACATTGATATATATTCCTGGATTATCAGCATGTCCACTGGGACTGCTTTTGGCTTTATTGCCATCAGTCTATCGTTCATTGCTATTATCTTTGTCATGCTTTTCATCATATCTTCCCTAATTACCAGAGCTACTCCCCTTTCCTCAGTATTTCCTCCAGAGTAAACTACCGTGAGCTCTTCCGCGTCGAACTGTCCTTCTCCCTCGCATCTAGTTTCGCTCAGTCCTATAGTGTCAACGCTATTTCTTCTTATTTCTTCATTCATGTTCTCTAGTTTTGCTGTCTTTCTCATTGTTCTTACGTTCCACGTGCCTATTCGTAAATTACTGTCGACAAATGTTTTCCTCAAGGCAGTCCCTCCAGGAGATCCGATTGGGGGATTATTTTATCTCGAGAGAACTCATATTGTCAAACCATATATATAGTTGGATAATATAAGGATATATATATATATATATAGATATATATATTAACTTCAGGAAAAGGAAAGGTAGTGATGAGGGTGGCAACAAGGTGTTGAAGGAAGCCCAGCGGACACTTACCAAGTTGAGGACCAAGTTGGCAGGCTGCTGTGGGCGTCGAAGAGACACACGTAAATAAACACGCACACAGTAAAACGCAAGCTTATCGGGCCTATGTATGCCCTTCTTCAGCGAAAGAGTAAGATATATATATATATATATATATATATATATATATATATATATATATATATATATACTAGTAGAAGGTGCTTGCATACTGCAAGCATTTCATCTCACCTTGAAAAAAAATTAATTTTTGAGACAGATATTTCATCATTACAAATATTCCATTAATTCTAAAGCTTTCACCACCGCAGCGATTTTCGTTTTTCCCACATGTAAAAATAATAGCTTAAAACAATCCCCAAATGTTGCAATTTTAAACATTTTACACTTTCTCCATTATGGGGTACTAATGCTACACATTTCAGCCAAATTTTATAGTTGTAGCACTTCTAGAAGTAAAATAATATTTTTCTAATTGTTTAAAATTTAAACATTTTTAACGGTTGCCGCAATATATATAAGGAGAGATTGAAAAGTTTATTTGTGCAAATTCACTGTTCTGTAAATAATTTGAAAATTACAGCTTCCTAGCTCATCCCGTAGTACCTTAAAAATTATTATACTTTAATGTTCAAATGGGGTTAAAACAACCCCTAAAATTTACAATTTTTAAATTTTCGATTTTTATAGTTGGTTATGAGAAAAGTACTATAAACTTGCAAAATTTCAGCTTCCTAAACTTATTAGATTGGTCTACACACTGGATTGCGTTTTCACATGCTAACTTATGGGAGATATTCCGGGATATCTGGAGTCGAACCCAAGACACTTTAAGCAAAAGTGACAATAATTCCTAATAGATATTGCGTCCATCTAGCAACACTGAAAATTTCATTTTTCTAGCGTACCGGCAAGTGCCCATAATTAATTTACAAAAATGGCGCAATGCTTTTCTTATGGGAAAAAACGCAAATTTCGGAATTTCTGGAGTCGAATTCATGTCACTTAGGTAAGAAGTCTTATTTTATCTGAAAATTTCTCTATCATATCTACAAACCCTAAAACTGTCAGCTCTATAGCTCCTGTAGTTTGGGCTGGATATTAGTATCCTCCTGTTATATCATCCTCCTCCTCCTCTGTAAGGAACGTCTATATATAATGATATATATTAGCTGATTCTTACGGAGGGTATAGGATATATATAATATAAAATCGAAGTCCCTTCTAGATATACCACGGATCTGAAATTTGGCAGGATTATAAGTTATTTGGTACAACCAACCAGAAAAATCGAAAATTCCAAATTTTTTTCTGTAGCTACAAGAATGATGTTTTTTATTTTTGAAGACTAAATTCAAATTGCTGCCGAATTGACGAAGATATATGTTTTTAATCGGAAAAAAGCAGATGCTCAACAATAAAGAACTTCAGCTACCATCACTACCAGGATAATGATTTTCAATTGGAATTCCCAATCCGTATTTAATAGCAACGCTTTAATGGTTTTTAATAGAGAAATTCTTATTGTCCAATTGATTTCAACCAAAGACGTATACATATGATGACGTCATAATTTTAAAACGCAATATATGTTATTAAATAAAAGAACGTTACTCCTTTCAATGATGGGGGTTGATGAAATATATAATAATAGCTTTAATTTTGTGCTTCTAAAGAGAATCAGTGGATTGTATTATATTGCAATTAATTTAAAACTACGGCGTAAACTTTTAACAAAGACAAAATCCAAAAACAGGACATATTAGAGAATTGTGAAATAAGTAATGTCGTGTTGGAGCTGAAATTTTTAAATTATTTAGAGCTTAGTGCGCATACCTAAATAAACATTTAAAAATCTCGATGAATATGTTCTTGCGACCGTTAAAATCTAAATAAATAGATAAATATTTTTTCACTTCTAGATAAGTTACAACTTTATAATTTCGCAAAAATGTATTGCTTTAGTACCCTAAAGTAGAAAAAGTATAATATTCTTAAAATAGCAAATTTTAGGAATTGTTTTACTCTATTATTGTTACATAAGGAAAGAAAGAAATTCGGTGCAGAGGTGAAATCTTTTGAATTAAAAAAAATTTTCCATTATGAAATATATCTCTTAAAAATGAATGTTTTTTCAAGGTGAGATGAAATATTTGCAGAATTCAAGCACCATTTACTAGTATATATATATATATATATATATATATATATATATATATATATATATATATATATATATATATATATATATATAACAGCTTACGGAAAAGGAAAGGTAAAATGGATATATGGATGTCAACAAGGTGTTGGGATGAGGAAACCCAGTGAACACTCACCAATCGGACGACTTCAGGTTGGCGAGGCCCCGGGGATGTCGAAGCGATACACGTAAAAGAACACTAAAACACAGAAACATCACAAACGTAGAAGCTTTCGGAATTATTCCTTCATCAGCTACAGATATATATATATATATATATATATATATATATATATATATATATATATATATATATATATATATATCATATAAAACCTAAGGTACTTTCAGAAGTGCTACAGAGCTGAAATTTGGCATGAAGAAGGGCACAACCTCGGAAAAAATCCAAAATTACAGAATAGTTACAGAATGGGAGTTTTTGACCCCAAAGTACAATTTAAAACACCCATAAGAAAAGCAATGAAAACTGTGCAGGGTTACATAAAATTGCTTTTATAAATTATTTAAAATTAAGATACACCTTACGGTGAAATACGGTGAAATAATGGCGTTTATTTTTCTTGAAGACAGAATTTAAATCCATGGTGAATTTGCGTAAAAATGGGATTTTATTCTTAAAATAATGAAATTTTTTTCGTTCTTCAACAATTAAATATAGAAACTACCATAGCAACGATTCCAATGCATTTCAATGGGAATTTATTATCCATACTTCAACAGCATTGATTTTATGCTTAAAAATTGCATTATTAGATCTACATCTATTTAATTTCAGCCAATGACGTACACATATGATGACGCGATAATTTAAATTAATTTTTTTATCCGGATACAAACTAAAAGCCACGGATGATGTCGCCATAATCCTAACACACAAAATATCCTAATTTTTACACAATTTGTAGTGTGATATATCGTATGTATAGGCTATTTTATTAATTATTATCATAGCTATTGCTGAAAAGATCTTAGCCATGAAACAGGAAATTCGAAAACTTGGATGAGAGTTGATTGCCAGAGAATTTAGAAATTCCGGATAGATAACATGAAAAGTATTTTAATGTTCTTTCGTAGTTATTCGGGAAATTTTTACCTTTCAATTGTTAAATATAATGGCGTAATATTTATGTCGTGATTTTTAAAATCCAACTAAGTGTTAGTTACGGTTGATGATTACATAATCTTGACACAAAATATTCTAATACTTCCATAATTTTCGTGTATAGAGTATTGTCTTAATGAAGATTATTCTCATTGCTTATGCAGGGCTATCTGAGTCACGAAACTTGAAATTCGGAAACTTGGACACGAGCCGATTGTCAGAGAAATCGGAAACTACGGATAGTTGCCTTTATTTCGCAGAAAATTATTAATACTCTGCTAGAACTCATGAAACTTATTGTCTAATACATATAGGCTCCACATCGTTCAAGTGCTGTTCCCCTTGAGATCGCATTGGTTTATTCACGAGTTTAGATCTTGGTGTATAGTGATTTTTTAAGCGCTTGCAGTATGCAAGCAACCACAACACGTAACAAAAAAGTCTTCAAACAAAATTGTAGAACTAGTGAAATAGGATATGTTTTGTTTTTGTTCTGCACATTTTGATCGAAGGATTCGCCGATTTCAAGAAAATCAAACGAGCAAGTCGTAATTCATTCTAAACTTAGCAAATTTTTCCCCGTTTATCTTAATTGTTGTCAACGAAAACAATCTTCATGGTAACTGAAGTAAACAATATCTGGAGTGAATACCTAATTAACTTAATTTTCTTGCGTGCGCACGCAACATTTGGTAAATGAAGGAAATGGATTATTTCCGACGAAGAAATAAGCGTAAATAGATTTATTTTCTTTGCGTAAATGAAAAGAAATGGTAATTTACGACAATGCAATCCATGTGAACATAAAGATTATATTACTACTATTCGAGTGAGCTATGTTTTAAATAATTGTCGATTGTTTTAATAATTACAATTGATTAGGAAATAAGTCGGTTAATAAAAAAGACGTTATTTCCTTTGCATCACTAATGGAATATCATTCTTCTGTTGTTAGACATTATACTAAACCATGAATATTAATCTTTTCTGACATTAATTAATAAATTGTAAAGAACGCCTCTGCCTCAGATGCATGCACGCATGGTGTGTGCATCTTTCCTCTTCTGTTTATCAAGGTTAACGTGATTTAAACTTTATTCATATAAAAACGCAGAAAAGATTAATACCTAACAGAAATTATCAACATAAGATGCAAAATTTTTCATGGGACTCGGGAGGTATTTCACTTTTTTTATAACACGTGGGATACCAAAAAGGCGTAGACTCAGTAGGTATAACGGACGGGGTACTGTACTTGAAATGTCTTCCTCAGGACACGCAAGTAAGGGCCGGAAAAAAACAGAGAGAAACGGCCACCACTGGGAATTGAACCCGGGTACTCGGCTTTGGAAGTTATTAATACAACCCGCTCATTTATTTATGGTTTCAAAATTTAACCACAGGGAATTTCCATGTGTGAGATAATTCCAAATGCATTCGGGTTTATGATTCCCAGTCTTTTAAATTGTTAATCCTAATGCTCTACTCATTTGTTATCCAATTTCTCTCTATCACTGATAACCTATGAATTACAAATGACATTGTTGGAATGAGAATTTCTTGGAATGACTCAAACATAGTGAAACATTAATTCCCTGTCAATATGAGTAATCAATTCGATACGCCAAAGTTATGAAGTAGTATGTATTAGTCCTAGACTGGACTTCGTTTCATTCCTACACCCATAAGCCTGGAAATCAATGCGTCTTCATTTTATTTTTAAATTAGTTAAAATTAAGATACATACTCGATATATAAGCGGTTCTATAGCTGCAAAAAATTGTTTATTTTTTTCTTAAGACTAAATTCAAATCTGTGCCGAATCAGCGTAAAAATGTGTTTTAATAAGAAAAAGTGAAATTTTGCGGATTTTAACCATGAAAAATGCAGGCTACCGTGGTAATTAGTCCAATGCTTTTAAACACTTAATGCTATTAATAGAGATTGGAAGTGGGAGAGAGAGAGAGAGAGAGATGTGAGAGAGAATAAATAGTGGCATTTTATACCGTCAAATGAGGAAATGAGAATAAAGATGGAAAGCCATTTTCATTGTGATTTTATAACATAATGCGGTTGATTTCATAAAAAATAAACAAAACGGTTCT
Organism: Tanypteryx hageni; assembly: GCA_028673005.1. NCBI lineage: Eukaryota > Metazoa > Arthropoda > Insecta > Odonata > Petaluridae > Tanypteryx > Tanypteryx hageni. The sequence continues at coordinate 190,933,939 of CM054115.1, read as the reverse complement.
TTTAATCTCATTTCCTAAATAATAAATATTACTGGTAAAAATTAATGTTTTTAGTGAGTTTTACTTCATGTTTTTGCTTTTTCTATCTGTCCGCCTGTGCAGGGACACGGTAAGAGATAAAAGTCTGAAATCTGCAGGGTGTGTGATCCATGATTCTGCAAATGAAATTTTTTTATCGGTGGGTGGCAGGGAGTGCCTTCAAAATTTTCAAATTAAGATTCTGAGCAAATTGTTATATATGGAAGGTTCAAATTTTTAATTGTTTTTGTGACCTCTAAAGCCATATATAGCAGCGCAGGAGTATTTTTATTCTAAATCAGGAAGCGTCAGGCCCTTTTTTGGAGAAATCGAAGAGCGTCAGGAGAGCACTTTTCTCTCCGTTCACATGTAATGCCATAAATACATTTTTTTTAATTAATTATTGAATGACATACATTATGTCTTATAACTGGGTGTCTTTTTATTCGATAACCATGGAAAATAACTAGGTGTCTCAAGATATGAGTCAGATAGGAACTCGAAAAATTTTGTGATTAATGCTTGATCATACTCAAAAATGTTTATTTAAAAAAATCTCGAATTAAATAAAGAAGGTGACCGCCACTATAACCCATAATAATAAATGGCGGCGTGTGTTTGACTGTCTGTGCGTGTGTGCGTGGACAGCTTTTCTCAAAAACAAAGAAACTTAGGGGCTTAAACCTTGGTGCACATACTAAAGAGACCTTTAAGATGTGCACCTCTGGACTTGAATTTTGATCTTTTTGGGAGGGGGGTGCCATGCAATTCATATCCTGACTAGAGGCCCATGTTGTTTTTTCGTAAAATTACACAACTTATTTCGAATATTCTTATCAAAATATCAAACTTGACTCTATATTTAATATGTTCATACCAGTTAATAGTGAATATTGGTACAAGAGTACCTTGAGTTTGAATGAAAATATTAGCAAGTGAAATTAGCATGAAAATTTCAAAACTGTAAACCTGGGGCAAATCCCGGGTAATTAGCTAGTGGATAAATTAATATGTCCTCCGTAGCATGTTTTTCCCACACGGACTGCGGCATTTTATAAAAGATATTTTCAATGACATCCATGACCCTTGCCATTACTAATACTTAATTATTACTAAGTTTGTAAAGAATTTTAAGTGTAAAGTTCAAAATAAACTCAATAAATAAAACTCGCTTTTTCTTATTACGTCGGCAAATGACGCTCCAAATATTTAAACATTTTTCTTTTTTCCATTCACCGATACAATAAATTGCAAGCAATGGTTCAACTGGGAGAGTAATATTTATAAATAGAAGGTATGTGTACATAAATGTTAGTATTGTTCTTCGTCTAATCATGTTTAAAATATACAAGAAACAAATTCACTTCGAGTTTGTACGAATTCCCTTGAAACAGAGATTCAGGAAATATTTTTCGGCTCATAGGGTCATCATAAGGTGGTTAATTTATGAAAAACATTTTGTTTAATTCCATGTAGTTCTTGTTGCAGCCGTTAAAAATTTTTAAAATGTAAACAACCATACATATAAAATCCCAATGTCATTCTGTCTAACGCTGACCTCATCAATGGCACTTTTTATCGCGTTTTTACAACTTCCCTATTAGGTGGAAGGTTTAAATTTCGTAGGAATGTTTGATTCAGATATAAAAATTAAATGGCGAAAAAAAAAAACAAGAAAAAACCCCCGGGTTCGACTCCAGGGGTATGATTTCCGTTTCCCGTAACATAATACGTAAAAATCGACTTTTTAGAGTGCTTTTAAAGGCTTTTATTCTTTTGGAAATTGAAATTGTAAAGAATTAACGTACGATCTTCGAATTTGAATTGTTTTAGGAAACATTAATGAAGTTTCCAATTCTATTCATCTTTTTCTGTCTACCGTTCGAAATCTCTCATATTAAACATTTAAATCACACATTTGGAAAATATCGGCTTTTAAACGGTATGTTGCCTTGCCGACCACGTCATCGTTAAACTTCGAGAATCAATTGTTGTTTCAACCAGCATACGTGTAATATATACGAGAGCATAGGTTGCCTTAAATTATCGTAGGATTTGTCGCGAAAATACGTAATCCTAATGAGACTGGGATTTAGTTTGGATTCTTTTGCTTATCTAAACGACTATATAGATGTAGAGTAAGAGAGAAGGGGATGTGGGAATAGAGATAGGAAGGAAGGGATATAGAATGGAAGGTACATAGAGAGTAAGAGAGGTATAGAATTAGAAAAGGACAGGAGGAAAGAGATAAAGAAGGAGACGGAGAAAAAGAGGGAGTGCTATGGGTTGTGACAGGAGGGAATGGGAGAGGGGGGAGGTGAGACAAAAGAGAGGCAGAGAGAGAGGGAAGGAAAGGGAGAGGGAGGGAAAGAGAGAGGAAAGGAGGGAGACAGAGGGAAGGAGACAGAGGGAGGAAGACAGAGTGAGGGAGACAGAGGGAGGGAGAGAGGGAGGGAGAGACGGAGGGAGAGAGGGAGGGAGGGAATATTATTATTTATCCGTCATATGACGGGCAATACACTAGTTAGATAAATATTATTGCATTTCTCGATGTGCTACAACAATAAAATTTGTCAGAAATGTGTGGCATTAGTACCAAACAATGGAAAAGTATAATATTCTTAAAATTGCAAATTTTAGTGATTGCTTTGATTCCCATATTGTCCAATAATGTAAGAACGAAATCAGCCCTGAGGTGAAAACTTTTGAATTAAAAAAAATTTCTAATTATGAAATAACTGTCTGAAAAATTAATGTTTTTCAACGTGAGATTGTTGAAATTTTTGAAAAACATTATCAAATACGTATGTCATATAAATAGACCCAAAAGTCTTCGGATTGAGCGAATCCTTTTCTCAATTGATAACGCGTTGATATATGAATCACCAAACGTTCCATTTTCCGTTTAACATCCCGCACGATGGAAATCGGTGAAAAGATCGTATTTCTAATATCTTCCAAAGTCGTTTGATAAGCTACCATTGATAAAAGATAGATTTCTATATGTTTCCATTGGCTGAAAAAAAACTTTTATCGGGAGCAAAATGACAGGTTTTTGCCGTGAAGCAGCTTAGGATTAGCACTAAATGAGTAGATGCTATGTATGGTAGCAGAGTTCGATCTTTTCGATGCGAAGATACACTGCCGAACCTTCTCCACTGCCCCGCTACCTTTCCTCCCTCCCATCCTCTCCCTCTCTTTCCATCTCTCTCTCTTTTCTCCTTCCTCTCCCTCTCTCTTCTATCCCGTCCTCACATCGTGTCTTTCCACCTCATTCCACAGCCTCGGGTGCTCTGATTTATAAGCTATCGATTGGCAAACATGATCCTCGGTGTTCTAGAATTGCACTAGTCCATAGGTTCTGAATGGGAATGACGTATCAGATCCAACGATTAAGTGCTGACCCAACAATGCTCATTTCGCAGGCGTCGGGAATATTACAGTCGCATTTTAATGGTTAATAAAGCTGATAATATATCCGCATTCAGTATAACTTAAAATAATAATAATTGGTTTCAATAATAAATACCATTAGAATTATAAAAAGCATTAAATATTATACCTTAGAACAGAGAGAGTTTCTCAACCAGTGGGAATCGAAGGGATTTTGATGTGCCGCAAACAGGTTTGCGATTAGTTACTGATCCTAGCAAATTTTAAAAACTCACTATATAACAAGAAAGAGAAGGTTTGGGTCGGCAAATTTCCTTTTTACGGGCTGTAAGAAATTTCTTTAAGCTCAGATGGGCAGAGTTATTAAAAGGGTTGAGAATCACTCCTTTAAGACGACGAATTTTAGAACGCTTCAGTATTGTTACGAGGCGAATATGAATGCATGGGATAATCGTTCGGAATGTTTCAGATAAACGAAATTACTATGTTTATTATTTGTGAATGCACGAATGCAGGGAATAATCGTTGGGAATGTTTCAGATTAACTAAATTATTATGTTTATTATTTGTGTATACACGAATGCAGGGGCGTAACCATGCCGCCAGGTCCGCCACCGAAGGGCCTGAGGGCCCGCGACTCTGGTCCAGGAGAGGGGGGTGCACCCCGTGCAAATAACCGGAGCCCGTGATATATAGGTGCCCGAACTCAGGCAGTCAATGTAAACATTCCTGCGTGTCTTACAAAATCATATTATTAAGAATGAGCTATGGTAGACAGCGGAAAATTTTAAAAATCAACTGCTGAATCTTGACAGCGGAAAATTATTATTATATAATTATGGTGGTGAGAAGTGGCGGCAATGGGCCCGAGAGCAGGAGAAGCACCGGGGCCCAGGATTTCTCTCCCGGGCCCTGCACCGACCCAGCATTGTTTCCAAGTCATTCCTGAAATTCTAATTTTTTCCACCCTCTATGAACTAACTAGCAGACCGCTCAGCCTAATAAAGATATATGTATATTATTCCTCGAGAACCATCTGTATGATTCCAATGGAAGACAAAAGGGCCTTTTATTCACTGGGCGTGTGAACAAAATAGGGAAGAAGGCTAAGCTCAGATCGTTAGAATCTAGTTGGTGTGCAAAGCTTGAATTGTGAACACGATATTCTAAGAGGATTATCGAAAAACCCTGGAATATTTTTCGAGCTCTTTGAAGAATGAATATTCAAGTCATTTGGTAGGTAAAACACCACAATTTAGTCTTTATTTTACTGCATTATAAAGTGTGCATGGTATTATTCTTTATTCCATATTGCCGCTGCTTTTGCACGGCCGAATCATGGGCCCATATTAAAACCAGAATGGAAATATGCTTATAGTTTTGTCGTTGTATCTGTCTGCCTGTCTGTCTGTCCCCCCCTATTAACTTTTGAACCAATAAACCGATTTTCATGAAACTTGGCGGAAATCTCTTGCTACATAGGCCGAGCTCCCGAGAATATCTTTTGTTGCGAAGATTGAAGTCCCGGGTTCGATTCTAGGAAATATTCTTCCCATTTGATTCACATGGGAAATCTAAAATGCATCGTGCAGGGTAATTTTCTTTTGCATATGAAAAGATCTTAGAATTGTAATATCGGAGCGAGTTTTATACTATTCTCTGAGGAAAGGAATGAGAATTCTAATTTTTATCGTAGAATTTTGTTTATCGATTGTATTTCTTAGAATTTCGCCTAAATACTGGCGATTTTGTAGTGTTGCCATAGCAATAACTATTGTTGGACTCAGATTCGATATATCCTAATACTTACACGCGTTATTTTTGACGCACAAATACGCGTGATCAATTCAATGTTCCGCTCTTATGTATTTTTAGTATTTTATAACGCTAAATTATGAAATTTGTGAACACAAATAGTTACATATCCGCGATGGTTTTAAAGCTATTTAAGCCAATATAAGTATTTAATAAATAATTAAATCCAAAGTAGGCATCGTAATTTCTGTTTGGATCATCTTGTTCTACTTAATATTATTATAAAGCTGCTCGTACCGGACAACGTGTGAACGAGCGTTAATTATGTTAGTCTCCTAATGAAAATAAGCGCTATTGTTAACCGTGTTGGTTATTTACAAGTCAAATACAATAAACTTTGATAATAGGTACACAAAACTGGAAAGGACTATCTAAACAAATAAAAGTGCACAGTACATCTCAATCACTTGTAAGAGCTTGCTTTATTTATGCTCAATGGAAGAATAATATACGTATTGACAAAGTGGTAGAGGAAAACATTCATAGAGAGGAAACGTTTTGGAGGAACGTTATTTGTAGTTTAATTGACATAACCTTAAGTTTAGTTTAAAATGTAGATCATTTAGAGGGCATAAAGAAAATTTTGAAGAAATTTATAAGGGCAATTTTTTAACTAATGTAGTACAACTACTGGGAAAATATTATTACGTGATGAGCGAATCAATGTTTAAACCAAAAGGTTCGATAAAGCATTTCAGTCCTCAGATTCAAAATGAATTAATTGATTGCTTTGCAAATAAACTGGAACAGAAAATGGTAACTAAAATCAAGAGGGCTTCCTTTAATTTAATTTTCATGGACACTACACAAGACATAACTAACACAGATCATCTTAGTAATAGATATATCATCAATTGTTTTGCACACAACTAAGAAATGCTATTCCTCTGTCTCTTGTAAATAAAATTATATAATAAAAATTACATCATATCATTTATATGAACATTTTCGAAGCGAGTGTAAAATGATTTTACTATGGTTGTTTGGAAATTTTCGCGGGAGGCCAAAAATTTGTAGTTACGCCACTGCACGAATGGCAGTAATAAAGATTGGTTTCGCTTTTTTCATCCGATAGAAATAGCTAAAGCTTGATACTGAATTCATAAGGAGCTCCTGAAAATATTATTTCCAAATGATTATATATAGCGACCGATGTTCCGTGGCATTAACTTTTACATTAATATTCGTGTTTGGTGAAGATAAATCACCTTTAGCGAAGCAAAAGGGCTGGAATTCATTTTCACTTTCCGACTGCAGGCTCTGTGCCGCTTACAGACTTCGCCTCCTCTTCCTCCAACCCAATCACTATCGATCTAACCTTTTCAGTCCTTATTATACTCCATCCGGAATATCGAGGATTTTTTGCTGTTACAGTCGAATCCTTGTTAGCAATTCTCTCCTTCAATGAATTTATGGAACAAAAAATTCCTTGAATCATCTTTACTGATTAAGGTAGAATTCCATTTCGTCGCTATCGCGATATTATTTGGAGCTTACCATGAAAATTTGTTGGAATGCAAAATCAGCAAGACCACGTTTCTTACATGTCATTTAGCGGAAAACGAAAAGAACTAATTTACATAATGACAAATTTTCAGATGCACGTTAACAGGGATGCGTAAAACTACAAGGAAAATTACAACAAAATGCAGAATTATAAAGGAAGACGTTGTAGTGACCATACGAAGCCATATTGGTGTGAAAATTTATAAAAATTTACTAGTTACTCTCAAAATAAAATGTCTTCTTCTTTTTAATATGGAAATAGAATTATTCTGGACTTCCTGACAGCAAAATGAAAGGATAATTATGCAGCCGTTTTGAAGTATATTAGCAATTTGGTCCAAAGTCTCATTTGAAAATATTATTAAAATTTATACTTTCGGCTACATTTGTTCATGATCTATCGCACATTTATTCAATTTTGAGAAATAATAATTAAATCACGTAAAGGAAACCTCTTTCTTGCCAGGCGCGGTCGTCGTTATAACATACCAGTTCCGCTCCATCGAAACAGGAAACCTTTGATTAACCCTTGACCCTTCTCCCTGTGACTAAAATTTCATATGAGTCTTCATAGAGACGCTCCTGTCAAAAAGGAAAACCAGATAGTGGAAAAGGAGTCTCTCTTTCTCCCTCTCTCTCCCTCCACCTCCCTCCCCCTTCCTCCTCCGCCCTCCCCACCCTCCACCTCCCTCCCCCTTCCCCTCCTCTCCCCCTTCCCCTCCTCTCCCCCTTCCTCCCATCCCCCTTTCTCCCCCCTCCATCCCTCTCCCTCCCCCTCCATCCCTCTCCTTCCCCCTCCTCCTCTCTCCCCCTCCCTCCACCGCCCTCCCCATCCCTCCCCTCCCTCCCTTCTCTCCCCATTCCTCCTCATTCCTCCCCTCCCTCTCCCTCCCTCCCTCCCTCTCCCTCCCTCCCTCTCCCCCCTCCCTCTCTCTCCCCTCCCGATCCTGTCAAAGAGGAAGACCAGATGGAGAAAAGGGCCTCTCTCTTTCTCCCTCTCTCTCTCTCCCTCCCTCTCCCTCCCTCTCCCTCCCTCCCCCTCCCTCCACCTCTCTCCCCCTCCCCATCTTCCTCCCCATCTCCCTCCTTCCCTCTCCCTCTCTCTCTCTCCCTCTCTCTCTCTATCCCTCTCCCTCTCTGTCTGACTGTATGTCTGTATCTGTTGCTCGCTACATCCGTCAACAGGCTGAAGGCTTCTTGCGGGGAGGAGTGAGTGGCGCGCCCTTTTTCCCCTCAATCCTCTCCCTTCCTACCTCTCTCCTCCTCCCCCTACTCCCCCTCTTCCTTTCGCCCCTCCCTCCTCCCACTCCCCTCTATTCCCTTCCTCCTTCCCCTCCCCTCCTTCACTTCCTCCTCTCAATCTTCAAATATTGCTATAAGTAGGCTTCGCTAGGTTTTTCACACACCCTTCTTGTGTGGGTGTTTCCCTGCAGTGTGGTTTTTCTTAGGGAATAATACTTTAATTTTCACTTTTTCTTCGCCACAAACAAAAATCTCCTCCTTTCATTTCCAAAACTGCTAACTTGGCATTGTATTTATATAGTAATTAATTTTATGTATTCTTTTATTCTATTTTTGTTCTTTGTTACTTTCTTCCTGTTTGTAATTGACAATTGGTTAGATGGAATAAGAGATTGCTTTGTCCCAATCTCGCCCAAATAAAGACGGATATCTATCTTTCTCCATTTCTCCCGCTCCCCCTCCCCTCCTTTCATCCCTTCCCTCCTTCCCCTCTCCCTCTATCTCCCCTCTCTCTTTCCCTTTCTTTGAGAATCACCTCTCCTGCGTAGGAAAGCGACTCTTCTGCATCTGCTCTCTCCCAGTTCGTTTTTCACGCTCCCGAGCATCAGGTGGAGGTGTAATTTTTTTCTTGTCATAATTGCTGCCGCAGTCGCGGTATATTGAGCGAAACTACCCGGAAGGACTTCCTTCCTGTGCTGCTTCCACAGATCGCGCTCTTTGTGGGTTGGCTCTCCTCGGTCTCGGCCGCCCTTATCCTCTGTGGATTGTGCAGAAGATCAGTGCGGAGATAGAGAGAAATAGAGAGGGGAGAAGAGAGGTTTTCGAAAGAACTTTAGAGGAAGTGGACCCCTCTCTACGAGTGTCGTGTGTCCCCGCTGCGTGCGTGTCTGTGGGCGTGCGTGTCTGTGGGCGTGCGTGCGTGTGTGTGTGCGTGGCTGGGGTTTTTGGATCGACGCCAGCGATCTTCGTCCCACAAAGTCCCTCTATCCACACACACACAAGTTCGCTTTCCTGGCAAGAGATGGCATTGCGGTCTAGAGGGTCGTTCCTTCTCCGTGGACTGTTCTTTGTGACTTCCGCGGCAGTAAATTTTGCTGTCATTTGAGAAATGGTAATAAATCAATATATCGTATCTACTTGATCGACGTAGCCAAGTGAAACGTCAAAGAATCAATCTGTAGTATAACTGGTGTAAGGAATATATATGTTGCTAAATTTAGCCTTGCAAAACTTTACCTGTATAAGATTAGCATACCTCGCAGACAACTACCAGTTCAACGTGATAACATAGCGATTAGGCGATTTGGATTGTTCTGACGACCCGATTGCCATACCTTCATTTCCACATCATTCCTATTGTTTCCATTGGCGATGAATTTTGATTACCTCTTCGCTGTTAATTCCGCCGCCGGCGCTCACGCTGCAATCGACGATTCGGAAGAGAAGCGGTAATCGATTCAAACGACGGTTCACGCGTTTACTCGATGTCATCACATCCTATATTATAATGCGAGGACCGTCGATATCCGGGGTCAACCATTTTACTCTCAAAAAAATAAATTATACTTTTACTTATAACATCAATTGATGGCTCACCTCAAAGACGCAAAAGAATCAAGTTTTACTGTTCTAGATTCGACCGCAAAACTCGGCGAAATCGTCTATCATATGATCCATCCACTGAGCGTAAAAAGTGCATTAATTATAATTTTGCCTTTAGTTGAATCTCCATGTGATTGGTAGACAATTTAAGTTGCAAACTGTGGAGTCTATAATGACCTGCGTGACTTAAATGAGAGCTACCCTTCGTGATAGATAAATGTGCTTTCTTTCCGTGCGATCCCGTCTCGTTCTAATGTCGGTCGGAAACCTAAGTATAGCAACACTGGCGCCAGCAGTGGCAGTGTGAATACGACAAAATAGGATAATTCTACAACAAATCAACAAATTCTGAGTTTAATACCGCTTTCTACATACTCAGGAGAAATTATCTTTTACGTTTTGTATGAGTAGTGCAATTCTTTTATCTCCCGTGGTAATGGAATACGTCAGGGGTGCACAACATACGGCTTGCGGACCAAATTTGGCCCGCCGACACATTTAATGTTGCCCGGCAGGATTTAACTCAGCTGGTACTTTACTTTACTGTGAAAAATACAAGTAAAATTTGTTATGGATATTTATCGCATGTGTGAACAAACATTCTCTCTTATGAGATTAAACAAAGCTCCATTACGCTCAGCACTGATTGATCTGAGTTTAAGAGACATTCTAAGAGCAGTAACTACCAGCAATACTCCGGGTATAAGACGAATGGCGAGATAAAAACGGTGCAACATCTCCCGTTGAGTAAATTATATTTTTATTGTCACCTCATTTTTGTCGCATAAAAATTGCGTGTAAATGTTTTTACGGTAATTACTGAATCTACAATAGTGTACTTAAATTTTTAGGCGTTCTTTAAAATAAGTAAAAAAGAACGCCTCATGGTCAGGTCGTGTCCGTCCGTCCGTCCGCGTTTTTCATCTCAGAAACAACTAGGCGGATGTTGATGAAATTTGTAATTTTGGGCATAGGGACAAAGATACTAAGAAAACGATATAAATAGTTTACGTGATCAAATCGGGAGTTTCATTTTACTGGTGACAAAAAATAAACTTTTATTTATATCTCGTACATTATAACTGATAACGAAACAGTCTTCAAAGACCTTGTAGAACTAATTAATAGCATATGTTTTGTGCAGTACAGTAGACCCTCACGCAACGCGGTTGTAACGTTCCTGAAACGGCCGCGTTTCAAGAATACACGCTGCGTGAATTTAATGATTTACGGAAAAATAGGGTTTTGTTCATAGAGTTTAGGAAGTTATATGTATACTTTTAGTACGTAAAAATTGTAATATAAGATAATATTAACAAGAAGAAAACAATATTAAAACTTTAATTTAAATTAATTTACGTTTGATCTTGATGGTTGGCGGAAGTAATCTGTAATGCGTCTCTGCATTGCTGTTGTCTGCATGGATTTCTAAAGCTGACGATATGGTAGTGTACACTGTTCAGTAGCACGTTTCAATATTAGAATCTAATTCTACGTGAACATTGGCAAGCTTGTCAAAAACCAAGCAAATTTTCCCGTAACAATGCTTGTGTTAGGTGATACTCCTTTTCATGCTCCTCTTCGTGGGACTCGAGCATCTGCAGCATTTCTTCCCCGGTCAACTCCTCCTGTGTCATGTTCACTAATTCTTGTATTACTTCTTCTTACATATCATCGAAGCCCTCACCGTCCACAGCCCATGCCAGCTGCACAATCTCAGATGTTTGTGCGGGAAAACATTGCGCATCGCTCACAACTTTGCGCCATAATTTTCTCCATCCTGCATATAAAGTTGAATGGCTGACTTCATCCCATGATACTTTGTTGTTTGCAATTGCGTGGATGATGTTAAACTCACATCACAATTCTGGGACGCCACTATCGGCGTTCTCCTTCTATGCCATGAGAAGTTTCCTCATGGTCCTCCTGGTGTAGTAGCAATGAAGGTCGTGATAACTCCCTCTTCTAGCGCTTGCAGCGAAGCCGATGGAGCAACAGAATTGCCGTGAAAAAAGTATTGGTTGTTTGGTGGCATTCGAAGGAGAACATTTGCACGGGTAAGTCGCACAAGTAAAACGTATGCCTCCACGAGAGATTTGGAAGACGAACCCTCAATTTGATGCACCTCGTCAAAACGAGGGGTGGTGACGTTCCGGCATTTGATCAGGCACCGTTGAAAGTGTCCGCGGCGGGGAATTTTTCGCCATGTCTCGTAGTTGAGCAGGGACAGAAAAGAGCCGGTAAATAGCAATGCTTTAATCTTTGCGGAATGAACATCGTAATTAACAAGTAACAACTGAAGATTTTCGACGATGTTGGTGAATGATATAGCCGGATGATTGGTTCGTGGCCTCGCGGAACGATCTTCTCTCTCTCTTCTTCTTCGGCAGGTGCGGGAGGAATGTCCGCGCTTATTATAAAAGGAGAAGGTGATTTCTGGCGGGGATACAAGTGGCATAGTGGGAGAAGGGAGTGAATTCAGCGAGGTTGACTGCTGCGTATTCTTGACGGTTCATCATGACCTTGGCCGCATGAGTCATCAGGGATTCCAGCTCCCGTAAGGTTTGGGGGCGATTAGCGAAAGTTAAAGTGGATTGGACGATGGGACTTAAACCTTCCAGTATCAATTCGATAAACTCGTTATTGGAGTACGATTTTCCCAGCGCTTTAGCGGCACTTTGCACGCAATAAAGAAAGTCGCGAGGGGACTCGGGCGGGAATTGGAATCTTTTAATCTTAGTAGTTACGAGCCGTTCATAATCCCCATTAGAGACAAAAGTTTCCCATTATCTCGGTATTATCTGTTCCCAGGGCACCTTTTGATTAACTTCGGATAGCAAAAATTGGCGACAATTAGCCGTAAGTTTGGACAATAGCAATATCAGCAAGTAATGTTTCTAATTATCGACAAAGACAATACTTCGGCCACAGAGATATTAAAGTAAACCAATTCTCAGAGATGGTTTCCTGGAAAGGGGGAATTTCAAGTAACAGATGATTAGCGATTCTAACGCAAACGCAAAATTGGGGCGTCATCTTGGCTTCGTTAGACTGGGTGTCTTCGGCGTGTACAGTAACACCCTATTTACCTCGTTTCTTAGACATATTTGAGGAAAGACAACGAAAATCTAGAGCAAATGCTTAATTGGCAGAATTGGGGGGATGGAACAAGTGAAACGTCAAAGCGGAATGACGAACGAAATACGAAAAGAACTATATCACGGGTAAACAGGAAATATAGCAAAAACCAGTTACGACAATCAACAACCTAATATGAACGATAATCTCTCCGGTGCCTCCAATTTGCAGTGAACAATAATTTTCGATGCAAGAACATCAACTTATATGCTATATGCTAATGGGCTTTATTAAATTAGAACCATACACTATGCTGAATATAACAAAATTTTACATAATAATCACATTAAAGATATACAAATTTAACTGTGAAGGACAATTCGAGACGAAACTTCTCTCTTGGTCAAAGTCACTTATATTACTTCAGATATCATTACGATAATCTCTTCAAGCTGTTGGAATAATAATGTCCACTCGAACACCGAATAGTGTCTTCAACTGCCTGGTATATCACTGTCCACTTGAGGAAGTAAGCGGCGATCTCTTCGAAGGCTCATGGTCCAGGTGAATCAGCCACAAGTCGTGAGCGCGCGCGAATCCTCGTAATGGAAGATCACCTGACGCCGGAGGGAGGAACTTTCAGTGGAGGGGAGGGGAATGGCGTCAGGCGGGTCTTTTGAAATGGTGGTTTTGTCACCGTTTATTGGCTGCTTCTTTGTTGTCCTTACATAACCGAAGTAAAGAGGAAAGGTTAGGAAGGTGAGTGGTACTTAGTGTATATAAAGCAGGCAGGTACTCGCAGGGCGTGGCGTACTGAGGGCGAGGCCATGTCCGGCGATGCACAAATATCGGCGAAAGTGCTATCGGATAAGTGCGATAGGAAAAGGGGGGAAGGGAAAAATCGCCACACGCTTGGAGTATGGAAGTCGTGTATGATGGTATAAACACAACCTGCACATCCGGGTTTATACTTTGCAAAACCACAGATGGATGACAAGGAGCATTACCAAGAAATTGGACAGTGATGGCGAACCTTTTCTAGCTCGCGTGCCAAAATTACCTTAATAAGAGAAAATTTACCAGTTGGCCTGCCGGTATCGTAAAAAAATCTTATCTGTGTCTATTCGTGGAATATAGCTTATAGTATGTCTTTTCCCGCACAGAAAGAAATATATATTAAATGATTCAAATGATATATTGAAAACAAAGTAAGAAATATAGTTTTTTCGTTTTTTATCGAATTCTTTTTACGAATCTCGCATCTTCAAGGCTATACAAATAACGCTAACGAAAAATAAGTTACATTAATGGACCAATTTAACGGAGCTATCTTTGGTGGAGACGACACACTCTATTTAGAAGAAACGAATTAGATATCTCATGAAAAATCATTATAAGAAAAATAATTTAATAAATGACGTAAATGAAGTAATGAAGAAGATGCATGACATGAACGGAGTGATCCAAGGCGTCAACTTCCGTTTGACAAATTTCAGTTAAAATCTTATCATATATTAACGATACAATAAAAATGTCAAATACTAAATTTTGTGTTGATGCCAGGGGCAGATTTGGCCGCCGACGTGTAATCATAATATTACCAATCTCTCGCAAATGAAGCCTCTCTTTCAATGCCTAAATGTATTAGATTTCTGTGGTCATTAGTGCTTTTCGTAATTGCTGAAAATATCATATTTCAAACGGGTTGACTAAACAGATCTACCACAATATCAAGGTTAGAATTTTTATGTAACTTTGAATTTGGAAGGTATTGGCTGAGTCGATTTCAAAGAAATTTCGTTTGAAGGGCGAGTATAGAATGGGAAAACGAAATGAACATGTTTAGAACGAATCCAAAATGCAGGGCTACCACCAGGACCGGCTTAAGAGGCGAGCCAATGTGGCATTGGCTAGGGGCATCGAAGTCTAGGGGGCGCCAAAAAATCGAAAGAGCCACAGAAAAAAAACATACAATCGCTATCGATCAACAAGAAATAAGTGAACAGTTTAAAAAACGGAATTCTATTGCTGCCTGATTGTTTGGTATGACATTTTGAGCGTGCTATACGATGAGCTTACCCTTTAACGCCCTGAGGTACTCTGTGCGGTAAACCAGCATTGGTTTACACTTAAAATCTCCCTATGCGTTGGTGCAGAAAAGCAAGGACGGGCGGTCTTTCGCGGTATTGAACGCAGGCGCTGCTTTTTCCCGTTTACTGATATAGGTTCTTGTGGCGTACTTTTCCAAAACAAATCTGCCTCATCAGCATTGAATACTTGGTGGGATTGGCAATCGTTCTGTTCGATTATCCTTTAAAATTCTTCCTGGTTCCGCTCTGCAGTTTGGTGGTCAGCAGACGCACTCTCATCAGAAAACTTGACGTCGCGCAGATTAGAACGCTTTCTAAACATGTCAAATCAAGCAGCACTAAATTTTCAGTCCTTCGATGGCTCTCCTTTCATTTCACGAGCCGTTTCGTGGATTCGCTGCGCCTTCTCCCGAATCACGGCGCCACTGAGGTTGTAAACTTATAACATGAGCGATTTCGAATCGCAGACGATATGTGACGATAAGTTTAGGAAACGTAATTTACTTTTCTTTACAATGGTCCAGGTCCAAAGATCGTAGTAAAAGAGTAAAAGCCTGTAAGGCCAAAAATCGGTTTTTACGTTTTATCTTATAAATAAATATAAATTATCTACTGGAGTCGGACCCGGGTCTTTCTTGAGATTTTGTTTCGTAATTGGCTTTTACTATAAGAGACAAACATTTCTACCAAATTTCAATCTTCTACCTACACGGAATGTTTGTTAAAATAGCATTACAGTCAGTTGCAAATAGTTCTCGGTCGAGCGTGAGGGACAAATGTAGCTTATTATTTTAATACTAGGGGCTTCGTCCCTACGCGCTACGCGCGTCAACCCTGTGCCTTGCTTCGTGAGGTGAATTCGTCTGCTGCCCGTGTGCAACCCTGAACCTCTTTATTTCAGCATATCTTTAAGATAGAAAATTATATTTAGCCCTATTTTCGGGCTTCTCTCTCCCTTCCTCCCATTCCCCTCCCTCTCTCACCCCCTTCTCTCACCCCCCTCTCTCGCCCTCTCTACTTCCCCATATACGTATCTCCCACAAAAACTCCCGCTTTCCCAAACTTCCGCTTCTCCTCATTCTCTCCCTCCTTTCCCTCTCATTCTCTTCTCTCTCTCTCTTCTTCCTTCTCTCGTTCATTCTTTCTTTTCCCAACACTTTCGTCTTCCTCCGTTTTCCCGATTGCGTTCTATATAATTTTATGTGTACGGCAACAATGCTGGTTGTTCTTGGCAACGAAATATTTTATTCTCGAAGAACTTAAAATGTTCGTCTTCAAAACAATTTTATGGGTCAATTCGAATCGTTTTTGAAAATCTACGGTAGAAAAATAAATTTTCGTTCTATTGCACGTACGATGGTTTAAATTTCTAATTTTCAGAACAATTATCAGTAATTTTAAAAAGCAAACGAAAGATGTCTTACACTCATTTACCTCTTATGTTTTCAAAACGTACATCATGGCAACAATCCTCCAATATTAATCTTATGGGATTTACTCAAATAAAATTTTTCCCGTTTTCGCAATGTTCCCTCTGTTTTTAAGTCATGAATAATCAGTCTGAATTTTTTAAACGTTCTATCTCATAAGGAAATAAGAAATAGTTTCTGTAACACACATTAGTGCGGTTATAATATAGAGGGACATAACTTTCATCGAAGATACTAACAAACGATTTGGTGTAATGGTTAGCACGCTTGGATATGGAGCTGAGATTATGAGGTTCGAATTCCAAAAGTGTGAATATTTTTTTCGGCTAATTTTTGAAAATGGATGATCTATACATATAATTTGGTAAGAAGAAAAAACACCCTCTTTTGCCTCAAAACTCCAGGAGCTGTGGTTAAATTAGAGAGTTAGGGAAAGTGGTTTCTGAAAGCGCATATAGTCGTGACGACGGAAAAAAATAGAGATTCTTCAAAGTTCAAAGAAAAACGCCATAAAGCTCTCGAAAAATCAAAATTTTTAGAAATTTCGTAAAAAAAGATACTCCGTTGCTTCAAAATTCCGGGAACTGTGGTTGAGTTTGACATTTGGAAAAAGTGTCTTCTGAAAGCTTATATAGTCGTTACAGCAGTAAAAGTAAATAAATTCTTCAAAATAGTTTAGAATTTTCGACTTTGGTAAGAAAAAAATAGCATCCTCCGTTGCTTCGAAAATCTGAGAGTTGTGCTTCAGCTAGAGAACTGAAAAAAGTGACTTCTGAAAGCTTTTATAGTCCTAACGGCGGAAAATAAAGCCATTCTTCAAAGTGCAACGGAAAAGTCTAAAAACTCTCTGAAGTTTAGAATTTTTGAACCCTCAACTTCAAGCTAGAAAGTTGAGCAAGGTGTCATTAAAAAAATCTTTTTATGCCAAATCCAGCCAATGAGTGGAAAGGTGATTGTTTTCGGTGGTGACTTCAGACAGGTTTTTCCGGTAAAACCTCATTCTGGAAGAGTTCAAATCATTGAGTCTTCAATACAAAGGAGTCGACTGTGCAGCACCTTACGAATTTTACACTTGACAAAAAATATGCGTGCCAGGGAAACGGAGCGGTCATTTTCGGAATGGCTGTTACGTTTGGGTAACGGAGAACTCCGAAGTGAAATCGGCGAGGACATTATCAAAATTCCTAACGAGTACATTTCTACCATGTTTATTGTTCACCATGTATTCGGTGATTCCATCGAAATGGGTAATGGAGCTGGTGATTACTCAACTTGCGCGATTGTGTCCCCTCAATGAAGACAGCGATAGATTGAATGCAGAAGTTCTGGATTTACTCCCAGGACAGCATCGGAAATATTGCGGCATGTATCTAATGCAAGCAGACAACGACCAGGGTAAGTACGTTCAACCTTTCCTCGCATAGGTTAAATACCATTAACTAACTCCAAGTCTTAGTTTGAATCTGGTCTTCTAAAATACAATTAATACGTTACGTGTTGTTCTCTTCATTTTTCAGACTGAACATTCCGTTGGAATATTTGAACTCCATCATCCCGTTCGGATTGCCCCCTCATAAACTGAAACTTAAGTTAGGTTCGGTTGTTATGCATATCCGCAATATGAACTTAGATTCAGGGCTGGTGAATGGTGTCCGAATGATTGTGCGGGGAATGATGGACCGAGCGCTTTTGTTGGAATTAATCACCGGTCAGACAATATTCCTGTCAAGAATCTAATTGATTTCAACGGATGCCATTATGCCCTTCCGCCTGATTCGTACTCAATTTCCTATCAGGTTGTCCTTCGCGATGACAATTAACAAGTCACAAGGGCAAACATTTGAAAAGATTGAGATTTTACTTTCGAAATGCGTATTTACCCACGGGCAGCTGTATGTGACATTCAGTCGGGCAAAGGCAGCCGCCATGTAAAATTGCAAATTCTCTAAACAAGCCACCAACGTAAAATAGGATACGACGACTCTGTCTACACTAAGAACGTTGTGTACAAAGAGGTTTTATATTGATTGCCATTTCTTCCCACCTTCACATTTCTGTTACCTTTTCAATTTCTCATTTTGTACAGTTTCCTACGAATTATATATGTCGTAAAGCCTATGCTTACCTAATTAGCAACTTTCTGTTAAAGACATTTAATATACTAGCAACTTACTTCAATAAAACACAATAAACAATCAATTTTTCTGTTGCTCAAATTGCAGCAATTGCTGCAATATGCTGCACTACTCATTATATAAACCTACATAAAAATGGGACTTCTCACCTTAGTGACAGTGGTCGACTCCAGAAATTCCGAATTTTGCGTTTTCCCCATAAGAAAAGCTTTGCGTCATATTTGTAAATTAATTTCGGGCACTTGCCAATAAGCTGGGGAAATGAAAGTTTTAGTGTTGCTAGATGGCCAAAATATCTATTAGTAATTGGTATAGTTTTTGCTCGCAGTGCCTTGGGTTCGACTCCAGATGCCCCATAATATCTTCCATAAGTTTGCATGGGGAAAAGTTATTCCAGTGTGTAGACCAATCTATGAGGAATAGGGATCAGAAATTTTGCACGATTATAGGATTTTGCTCACAACCAACCAGATATATCAAAAATTTCAAAATTGTTAAATTTTAGAGGTTGTTTTTACCCCATTTGTACATCAAATTTTAGTAATTTTTATCTCGGATACTGTAAGTTTTTGCAAAATTTTGTAGCAAACTATATAAAAAAACGAAAATCTTGAAATAGTTCAAAAATGCGGCTGCTAAAAATTTGCATATGTTTAAATAAATAAAATAACTTTTGTATTTCCGAATGCGATACGAAGATGAAATTTTTTTAAAAGAAGAATTTGTAAAAAAAAACGAAATAGGGATTATAGAAATGTTGATATTGTAATTTGTTTTGCTGTTGAAAATTATTAAATTTTAAACAAATATATAAATGATTAGGTACTACGGGGCAAGCTAAGGAGTTGAAATTTTAAAGTTATTTAGAGCTTTGGGCATATGCACAAATAAACATTTCAATATCTTCATAAAGTTGTTATTACGGTAGTTAACATTTTTAAATTTTAAATAATTTGATAAATATGATTACACTCCTTGATGACATATAACTTTAAAATTTGGCCGAAATGTGTGGCATTAATACAACACAATGGAAAAAGTATAATATTCCTAAAATTGCAAAATTTAGGGATTGTTTCAATCCAAAATTGTTCCCTAAGAAATGAACGAAAATCAGTGCGGAGGTGAAATCTTTTGAATTAAGAAATATTTCTAATAATTAAATATCTCTCTGATATATTATTGTTTTATCAAGATGAGATGAAATGCTTGCAGAATGAAAGCACAAACGACTTGTGTGTGTATATATATATATATATATATATATATATATATATATATATATATATATATATATAATAGGTAAGTTCATATAAAAGTTATTAATAAACGAAATTAATATCGGCATGAGTGCTTCAGTGGTGCGGTCTGGTGGCGCATTGTGGAAGTTGTTGCATACGGAGTAAGAGAAATATATTATATAAGATAATATAATTAATACGAAGGCTTCCGCGGTGTTTTCGTACTCCTTCCAAGACTTTCGGGATTCTACCACGTGTTGTATCTTCTAGTGACGACTGTTTCGCTTCCATTCCAGGTGGCATTTTCTGAAGATGCCACCTGGAATGGAGGCGAAACAGTCGTCACTAGAAGAAACAACACGCGGTAGAATCCCGAAAGTCTTGGAAGAAGATAATATAATATTTTTGTGAAACTTACGGATCAGAATTAACCGCGCAATGCGACATTGATTAACAAGCGAAATTGTTGCATTATGTTCTTTGGAGGAGGGATAATGAATTGCGCGGAGGACGAAGCCCTTTGAGAGTAACATGGAAAACGCACTTGAAAGGCCTTTTATGGCTCTCGCCGCCGCTCCGCGATTGAACCGGAGAGGAAATATTTACAAGAGGGATGTGTCTCTGGCTCGGTGCTTGCGGCGGTGGGTGGATGTGGGGCGGGAAGGTGGGTGCGAGGCGGCGTGGAACGGGGCGGCGGGACCGAGACGGGAGGGAAGAGTAATGCCGAGGGCGTTTCATTACTCAAGGCGACGCCTGATTTGCCGGCATATGTCCCGCCATTAAAACTTAAACAAGTAACTGTCATTACAAAGAAACAGCACGGATTAAATTAATGGAATTGTAGCATTTTTGATTGCATAAAGAAAGTAATTCCTTAAGATTTGTAATTTGTATTTGTCATGGAGAGGAACTAATTATTACTGCACATACTTTACAACTGGAAGTATTTCATTTTTCTCCTTGAGATATGTATTAAAACAATTCTACAATTCTATTTACATTTGCCCGTTTACCTTTTAAATCCTTCAGAATTATACAGTTCAGTCAGCAAATTTGAAACTAATGTCCTCCGTCAGCTCCAAAATAAACGTCCACCATTTCATTTTTTCTTTTCCTGTGGATATTTAGGGTCATCGGACGCATGGATAACATCTTTATTCCGTTCACAAATTTCCCATAAAATCACACGTCCTGAAATCTGCATAATCATAGAATGGATTTTTTTTGAAAAATTGCCATGAAACTTTTTGAGAACTAGATTGTATTTTTTATAATATCGTCCCGGCCATATATTTGAAATTCCAATACGATT
This sequence comes from Tanypteryx hageni, assembly GCA_028673005.1. Classification (NCBI taxonomy): domain Eukaryota; kingdom Metazoa; phylum Arthropoda; class Insecta; order Odonata; family Petaluridae; genus Tanypteryx; species Tanypteryx hageni. The sequence continues at coordinate 190,913,077 of CM054115.1, read as the reverse complement.
TCCATTTCCTTCACTTTTCCCCGCCCTCTGTAATTGAGATCCAATTCCTCCTCGCGATAACTACTTTATTTTACCGCAGTGGCAAACATTCCGAGGTTTTTCTTTAGCAGATCTCGCATTCTTTCGGGCCAAAACTCCCCTCCTCCTTCCCTTCTTTTTATTTCCTCCTTTTTGCCCTCACTCCCTCTCTCCATCACTCCCTCCCTCTCTCCTTCCCTCCACTACTCCCCCTCCAATCCTTCCTCTTTGTCACTCTCTCTCCCTCCCTCCCTCACTTATTCCTTCCTTTATCCTCGTCCCCTCTTTCTCCTCTCTCCCTCCCACACCACGCTCCTCTCTCTCTCTCTCTCTCTCTCTCTCTCTCTCTCTCTCTCTCTCTCTCTCTCTCTTTCTCTCTTCTGGCACGTACAGGCGACACCGACGGGGTAGAAAATATGGCGGACCAGGAGGGGGGAAGGGAGAGTATGAGATGGGTTGCGGGAGTGGAAGGACGGAGAGAAATGGAGGGAGGAATGGGAAGGGTTGGCGGCCTGAGAGGGAGCGGGTTAGGTTCTCTCGAGTAAGTCACCTGGCAGACTTAGACAGGAGGAGAGAGAAAAAAATGTCTTTTTTCCGGTGTCAGAAAATTTGCGCGAGGGTGTGAGTGGAGATATTTGAATGAGAGAAATATATGTGTGTGGGAGAGAGAATGAGGAAAATGGGAAAGAGAGGGAGATGGAAATGAAATTGGATAGAGGTTCTTCGTCCGGAATTCGATATTTCGCCGCGAGAATCAAAATTAACAGTCGTGTGCAGGGGTGCGAACTCGGTTGAAATATTTTCGAGTACAAGTTCGAGTTCAATTATCTTATTGAGTTCATGTTCGAGTTCAATTATTTTATTGAGTTCGAGTTTGGTTATTGTGTTCGTGATAAACGCTATTTATAGACATTTAAAATTAAAATAAAAAACAATTTTATGCTTTATTTTGATAAAATTTATACACCAATACTATATTGTTCTTAAAATATGATATAAAGTTAGTGAATCAACTATTAGCTGCTGTTTGTACGCAGGAATCATATTGCTTCCAACAGATCCTGTTCTGTGGACGACCTTATGTCGCTAAGGATAAAACGCATGGATGAGAACAAACGTTCTACTGACACTTGAGTTACAGGCATTGCACTTACAATTCTTGATGCTCGTCTTAGGGGCTCGTCAAATGAATCTACCAGAGGCCAGACGGACGATACTACGCTCCAACTCTATAGTAAACTGTTCCACTGCGCTCGCCCGCCGCATTCTAAGAAGAGATCGTCTCTTTTCTAACTTGTCAAGCTCCTTCTCAAATTCATTTTCTTCTTCGCTAGTTGTACTCTTCTCAGCCAACACAATAGATTCTGAATTGGTTGAGTCCTCAGCTATGTGTATTGAGGATGAAAAAAACTGCATTTTTGTAGCAACTTCTTGAATCCCTTCGTTCGCCAGAAGCGTTTGTTGTGGAGAAAGTAATATCCTGTAGCGGGGGTTCACAAACACCGCAGCGAGAAAGATTTTATTCAACAGAAAAGCCTCCTCACGTTTTTCCATTGATTCAATAATATCTTCAGCGATATGACAGCTTATTCGCCGCAATGATCGTTTTAGGGCGCACCATTCCTTCAGGAAGATCCCAGGAGTCAAAGTCTCCTCCTGAAGGCGGATCGTAGTGGCGTATGGGGTTTTTAGCAGATCCTTCAGTTGCTGCAACTGTACCCGTAAAGCATCAGAGAGAGACACCATCCCAAGATCTTGAACTACTTTTTGAAGTTCCAAAAAGCGTTAAACACCGATAGTGCCATCCCCGCCTGTTTTCGTGCTTATGGCTGGCATGCGAGCAAAGAATATTTTTTATTTCATTAATCTTGGCACGTGGGCTTGAAAAGGTTCACAACCACTATTTTAGAACATTCTAGAGTCCAGATCTTTCGAAAATGAGAGAAACCATTATCTCGAAAGCTCAGGGGCTCGATCTCTCAAATATACACTAATTGCATGCCAATTTTATTTTCATTTGTTTGTATAAGTTTAAAAAAATAGCATTTCTAGTTTTATAAAAAATAATGTACAAATTTTTAGATACAGATTTTTAAATATAAAATAACATACAAAGTTTTATACATAGTACATACGATTTACAATTAAACTAAACTAATAGACATTTAAGCCTTGTCTAACAATGTACATGTGAAGAGGATGAGTAATCCATTTCAAATCAGAACTCGATAATTTATTGCGAGTTCAAGTTCAAGAAAAATAACTGAGTACACTGAGTTCGAGTTGGCAGCCCTGGTCGTGTGTAATATTGAGTAAATGTTTTAGTACTACGTAATGAATATGGAATAGGGATTTATCTATAAGAGGTGGACAATATGGTCGTCTCACGTTTCAATTTTTATCACTATATGTATTGAGTAGAAGTTTAATAATTAATTTCATAAAATTTGAAATAGCGCACATAAACTAATTTTCCAAATGCAAATGGCGTTTAGAAAAAATTGGAAGTGAAAGAACGACATTGGTCTAATTTACCCTCTGAATTAGGCAAAAGTATAAATTCTCCGCAGGCTAGGAAACCCCACCGTGGAATTTTACGAGAAAATATATTCATAGCCCTAAAAAATGTGTATATGCGTTGGTCCTCCACCACGCTCAAATTTTGAATAGAGTGTGTACCGAAAAGTATTATTACTGCTAATTTTAGCTTAGATTCATGGCTTATTAATTAAACTCATACTTCATGCAAATAAATGTCCTTTCCATGTTGAAAAATCGCTGTCGTGATTCAGCACTCTTTGTCCAACATTACTGTAAAAGAGCTTGCAAGTACATGAGAAAGAACTTTGAGAATCAATCCAACCTTCTGCCTTCGGAATTCGCACAAACATTTGAAATTGACCTTTTTCCGATCCTCAGCCATGGAAACCGATAACCTTCCATTGACTTCCTGGAATTCACTCTTTCTCCATCCCCGCCATCTGTCTCTCTCTCTCTGCCCACGATATGGTCTCCATCCGCCTTCATCCTACCCACATCCAACTTTCTACCCATACCTAACCTACTTCCTTCATCACTCTATTCTACCCATCAATATTGTCCTTATACTCTGCTCCCCTACTCTGCCCATTTCGTCTGCTCCTATACTCTACTCCTATAATCTGCTCCTATACTCCGTCCCTCTACGATGTTGCTTAGATGTCATTCAATACGACACCCTTAAAAAACGTAAAAATTCTCTATTTATAAAAGTGAAATACAATTTATAATTATGTCATATGGCCACTTGCTATCTAATTTGGCTCTAATGGTCGGGTTGCTCATTCGTGCAGAATCTTCATGAAGCTGGAGTGTCAATAGTCAAAATTTAACAAAGCAATGTCCTCCGCACCCGCAAGGTTGCGTGAAAAAAAGCGAGTTAATTCGTGTCACTGGCGTTGAAATACGTTGTACGTGTCCAAAACGATCTGCAAAAACAGTTGGTGATCATTTTTTCTCGCACTTGTATTTTGTTGTAGAATAAAATAGAATGGTGCCGTTAGGGTTTATTTATTTCCTTTGATATTTACGCATAAGAGGAATGACACTGCGCATCTTCGCTTTGCGAGGACTGTCGGCATGAGTGTTAGCTCTTCGCACGCAGCGCCGCTCTTGCAGAACGGACATCAATACAATTATGTTTCGGTGATACTTGAAAATATATTGAACCAAATTTAATTTCACCGTTTACTAGTCAATATAAGATACTTAATTACTCTCCCAGTGTCCTGTTTCAGGTTCAGGCTCTCGTGTTGAAGTGCACGCAATAAGAGACCTTCCTATCTACGATAGGCACTTTCTCATCTAGTTCTGCTCCAGTTGAATTTGATCTGAAATTTCTCAATATGATCTCCAATATGTCTCCTCCAAAACACTTCCAAGTTATACTCCCCCGATTCGATGGAACGCTTCCTCCCACGCCCTTCCCCCTTTCCGGCCGGGTCCACGCCCTTCTCCTTCCCCTCAAACCTCCCTCAAACTTCCAATATGGTGCGTCCAAACGGTCGCATTTCTCACATTCATCCTCTCAACCTACTTCTCCTCCTATTCCACCCCTTCTTCCCTCTCTCCATCTCTTCACGTCCTTCCCCTCTCTCCCTCCTTCAGCCTCCTTCCACTCCCATTTCGTCCCTCCAACTCCTTCACTCTTAATCCACCCCACTCCACTCTAACCCTCCCGCCTCCTCATGCCCCTCTCATTCCCCCACTCCCCTCTATCCATTTCCACCTTCTTCCTCTCTCTTGCCACCCCCAATTATTTTTCCTTACAGGTCGTCAAAAGCATTTAAATATCTGCATATGTGTATGTGTATGTATGTGTGTGTATGTGTATGTGTACGTCTTAATGTGCAATTTCTTAGATTTTACGTAAAACGGTGTTTATATGTATTTCAATTTATGTAGTTTTCTAATATGATCCTGTAAATCTTTAAATATTGCTAGCAGTAGGTTTCGCAGGTTTTTCACACCCCCTTCTTGTGTGGGTGTTTTGCTGCAGTGGGATTTTCACTAGGAAATAGTATCTTAATTTTCCCTTGTTTTTCCTCACAAACAACAAACCTCCATCTCTTTTTATTTCCAAAAATGCTAACATGGAATTTTACTTATATAGTAATTTATTTTATGTAATCTTTTGTTCTATTTTTTTTCTATTTGTTACTATCTTCCAGTATGTAATTGATAATGGGTTAGATGGAAGAAGAGACTGCCTAGTCTCAATCTCGCCCAAATAAAGACGCATATCTATCTATCTATTCCCCTCCCTCCCTCCTTCACTCTCATTCCATCCCCACTCCCCTCACTCACTCCTTCAATTTTTTTCTCAACCTCTCTCTCTCCCTCCTCCCACTCCACTCCCGTCCATTACGCCCCCCCCCCTCCAATCCCCTCTTCCCCTCCACTTCTCCCTCCGCTAACTTCCTCTCCAACTAACGTATTTTCACCAACAGATTCTTTACCCCTCCGCTTCCATCCGCTCCTAAATTTTTCTAATATCCTTCATTGTTGTCCAAAACAGTAGATTTCCCCTTAATCCATTGGTGCGCTCTCCCGCACTCCCTATCCTTGGTTCTTTTCATCATTCTCGTCCTCCGTTGGTCCCCAAAACCACATTAATTCATCGAGAGACATCCGGTTCCCATAATCGGATCGTACTTATACAACATCAAATCTTACAATCTATTCTAGGAAGATTGATAGTTACAAATTAAATCTGAAGACTGCTTCAGCCTTAATTCAAGTCACGAGCAGAATTTTAGACGATGGAATGTTCAATTTCAATAAGAGAGCGATTGGTAAAATTACACACTAAGAAAGATATAGAAGTGGGTATCAATAATCACATTTGGCGAAATGTGACATTCACCTCTTGTGAATTTCTCCAAAAATCTCATTCAGAGTTTTTCAGCTAGGTTTATAACCTCCTCAAACGTAACTCAATTCTACATTACACTAACTTTTATGTACTACATATAATCAGTCATTTTTTAGCCTACTTTTCTAAAAATGGAAAGTAGTCTTTGAGATCGCCTCGCTGTACATGCATGCGTTTAATTGTGTGTGTGCGTGTTTGTATGTGTGCGTGTATGTGTCCCCCCAATAAAATCTTCTTCATGAAACTTGGTGAAGGCTAGTGCTCTCGAGGACTACCTCTGGGCCATAATTTATATTCCGAATTTACTGGTCCCGAGTTCGATTCCAGGTGAGGTCATTCCCCATTTGATTTACATGGTTAATAGGGTGGGTCAAAAAATGTTTTTTTTCGAATTGTAAAAATTGTGTTTTGATGCACATAATACTTGGTTAAAATTACAGTCATATGTGACGTCTTCAGGTTCCGCAACGGCCGTGAAGTTTCGAAATATTATTTTAACACAGCATATTTCGAAATAGCTTGTATAATTTTCTATTTCAAGTTTTGATGCTAGGATGGGTGGAATCATTTCTCCTGTTCGCCTTTTGGCCCATAAAGACCATGGCGTTGATGTGTATTTGTCTAACTGGGATGGAAAAGGGAAAGTCGAAGGCTCCAAAATCCATTAAATTTAGCCCTGCTTTCTGCGTTGGAAGCATTGCAATGATACGTCAAGTGTTCACGTAAAATAAAAATAATTATATTAATAATTTGTGCTTTTGATTGGGACGCGTATCCTCTTTACAGTAAACAATCTAGACGTTACGGATAGAGTCAAAATAGCAACATTGTTTGGCCTTTGCACATCCACACACGATTCCTCTCATCACGTGGCTGCCTGATAGCTGCATTTGCTCGCGTCAGTCCAAGTGAGCAAGTTCACCCAGCATATAGAAGTTTTTAGTTGTGATTAGTTTGTTAAAATGGCCCAAACACGAAAACAGATCCACTGTCCAATATTAGGGGGTTACCAGGAGATGAATGTGAATACGCTGCCAACATATCAAGGCGTAATGCGTCACTACTATTTCCTAAGAAATAGTATGATGAAAGAAAGCGATGGAAAGGACCCCTCGTTTGCCGATATTGTAAATGACGTTGCTGCAAAAGTTGAAGAAATTTGGAAGACGGCATCTATACCTACTTCTTCTCGTGATGCCATTACAGAGTAAAACAAGAAGTACCACAATGCTATTCAGAAGCTAAAGAAAAGTTGTAAAAGAAATGATAATTATAGGAAGAGTCTTGAATGTTACTGTAAGGAAAAGCATTATCTTTTTGATATAGCGGCCCGCAAGTGCACCGATTTCACCCACTGCAAATGCGATCTTGAACGGAATTTACCTGAACAAAGCGTGCATTCCCTAAGGATCAGACATCTGATAGAGCTATGGTAATGAGTGGGATTGATCTTAAATCTACCAAGAAAATTAGGAAAAGAGCTGCAAGTACAGAAGAGGAAGAGCTGAGACTGCACTTGCAAAAGAAACGTGCTTGAAAAGAAATCGAAAGTTCTTCAACCGTAAAAAAATAAATATGAGGATGAGGTTTCCAGCTTTCCAATATCAATTTCTTCGGAAACAGGTATTGCCTCTGATTCATCATCAATTGTCACAAATGTTAACGATCACCGATTTCCACCGACCAACGAAGGCTATTGTATCTCTTTTCCATCTACTTCTACGTCTTCTTCAGAAGTAAGGATACCACTTCTCACTTTCGCAAGAAAGTGTGATAGACAAAATATTAGTGTTACCAAACTGCTGCTGATCTTGTCCCTTCCGTCATTCTTGATGTCAGTCAAAACCTAGGTATATAAGTATTATGGCATCTATATAGCGGGGGAATATTTTACTTTTCAGCGTTTGCCTATGGGACACTGCTTAGCCCCTGCTTTTATGCAGCAGTGGGCTAGGATGGTTTCCTCTGAAATATGGATTAAATTTCACGTACAATTAATTTATTATTTAGATGATTGGTTATTGGTTTTTATGCAAGCTGATTACGAATTATTATATAATATATTGCAGTTTGTACAAAATGATTTAGGTATATAAATGTTGATAAATGTATTTTAACATTTAGTACAGGTTAAAAATAGGTTGGTGTGAATATTGATACTTGTGCTCAAGAGTTATGGCTGACTGTCTCATCCTTAGAGCGATTACACTATTTAATTATTATTTTGCCACGTGTGCGACGGGAGGATTTACCCCGCGCTGCTGGTTTTATATCCTGGGTGTGTTTTGCCTTGGTACTTCCTTTTTTCTTGTTAAGAATGTTTGTGCGTGCTACAAAGTGGTTATTGCTTATGTGGGATCTTGGCCTATTTAAGAAACGAAGACAATTTTCAAATTGGGCTTCGATCCACAACTTTTACTCCGACGCCACACCATGGCAACTGGCATGGGTGAGTCAGACAATACTGACTTATGAGATATTAGTGTTACCAGATTAACTTTCAATTTATTTCACTGAGGCTCTTGCAGCCGTGTGTGCAGCAGTTCACGCTATACGTTTAACACCTAGATTTTCTAGAATTATAATATATATTTATAATATGGCTGTTTTATATGCCTTAAATAAAGGCACTGGTTTAATGCGGAAATGATTGTACAAATGTATTTACAAATAATAAAGGATTCGTCATGACACGTGACCTGGCGGTACATTCTGACGGCGGCCAATCTGGTCGATTGTCCTTCCCGAACCATTCTACCCCTAAATGCTCCAACGGCTGGTGATTGGCTCGCCGGTGTCGGGGCTGCATATAGGTGGGATGACGCCTGGAAAGGGGGTCAGTCTGATTGAGCCCAACTCTGGGCGTGCCCCAGCTCTCTGATAGACAAAATGTTAGTGAAGGAACTGCTGCCGATCTTGCCTCTTCCGTCGTTCATGATATCAGTCAAAACCTAGGTCTTCGGAAGGAAATTGTTCCAGTCATTATCAAAAGTAAAGTAATGCGAGAAGACAGAAAGAGTAGTGCAGTCATTCAAGAGCATCATTATCCAGAAAGTAACAAACTTTGTGGTATATACTTCGATGGCAGAAGATATGAAGCCTTGTATATTTGTAAAACAGAAGACGGCAAGTCACACCTGAGAGAACGATGAGAGGAGTTCAGTGGAAGAACCTGCGTCATCTTATACACGGCACGTCAGTCCAATATCTAAATCTTCAAAGAACATAAGCAGTGACATATATGACTTTCTCCTGGAAAAGAACTTCGACTTATCTGAACTAACCTGCATTGGTAGTGATGGAGAACCGACAAACAGTGGAGCACATACAGGTGTCATCCGTCGCCTAGAGGAGAAACTCCAATGACCTTTGCAGTGGATTATATGCACGTTGCATTTCATTGAATTGCCTTTACGTCATATGCTACACACAGTGGATGGCAATACTTCAGGGTCTGCCGGGTTCTCTGGTCCAATTGGAAAAATACTTCGCACTTGCTAAAACCTTCCGCTCGTTGAATTTGAGGCGGTTTAATGTGGCATTTCGTCAGTTGACATGGCAAAATTAAATAAAGATCAAAGATACTTATTGGAGATTTGTTAGGCAGTTTACTCTGGTATCTTTTTCAGAGCCTAGCCAACTGGAAACCTTGGCAAACAACTGAAAATAGAAATCTCCAGCTTGATGTGGCAATGCCTATTCCATCTCAACAGATACAGAAACTAACTACATTCATAATGCGTGTCCACGCTTCCATGTAGTTTGTAATAACATGCCACCCAAAATACAAAGACGCCCCCAAACATCTCTGGTGTACAATATTTTTTTTAAGTTTTCTGGAAAAAGATCTCCGGGAAGTTGTGCGCGAAGTCATTCAAGAAAACGCACATTTTGCAAATCCTGAGAACCTCCATCTTGCGATGCTGTGATGAAAGGTAGCATGTGCGGCAGCTTGCTATCAGACGCAACGTCAAGGCCAGGAAATCTGCAGAGCATGGTAGCATTACAAGATTTCGCATACCGAATCTTGTTTTGACTGTGAAGATAACATCGACCTCATGAATTGGCAAGAATGCAGCGTAACAGAACCTTAGCTTACTTTTAAATTGACAGACGAGGAACGTCAACGTATCGAGGGCGATGATTAATACCTCTTTCCAACTTATCTTGTCTTTCTCAGACAGTAGAGAGGATAGTACAGATAATCACAGAAGCATCCTCTAACGTGTGTGGGTCAATAGTTCGGGACGGCTTTATCAGAAACTTACTGTTGGACAGAAAATTAATGCCAAGTTTTGAGCATAAGTCTAAGTTAAGAGTACAATAAATTACAGATGAATTGAGCACGTACCCTATTGGTCGGGTGGTTGAGTGGGTATGGACAGCCACCTCCTCGTGGTGAGTTTTGTGTAGTATCAAACTAGCCAAGAGCTGCGCGTTAGCATAATATTTCCGGTGCTCTACAACCATGATTGAATTAATGGATTTTGGCGTCCCCAACATCCACGTCCCGTCCATTCACGTCATTGTTATGCAATGGCATAACATTTCTGGTCCCAGTGGAGACCGGAAAAACTATTTTACTTGTTTCAGCATCAAAAGTCCGAAATGAAAAAAATATACGGTTTCAAAAACAGTATTTTTTGTGATACGCCGAATATTCAAGGTCGTTGCGGAACCTGAAGACTTTGCCACATATGGCTGTAATTATTACCACGCATTATGTGCACCAAAACACAAGTTTTGAGGGGGAAAACGCTTCACATTTCGAAAAAAAAAACTTTTTTCGACCCACCCTAAAGGTTAATATAAAATCCTTCGTGGAGAAAGTTTTTCTTTTGTATTTAAAATAATATATAATTATGATATCGGAATGAGGTTTATAAAGTTCTAAGAGGAATAGATGAAGATTTTTATTCTTATCACACAATTTGATTTCCGATCGAATTTGTTTGAATTTCTCTCAAAAATATTCGTTTTGGCATTGAGCTTAAGTAAAAGGAAAATCCTAATTCGCAGTTAGTATATCAATACCTATGCTTTATTTTTTATGCAAATATGCAGCTAATGCTACAAAATTTTAAAACGCTGTAATTATTGCAACGAATTAATTTTAACAGTATAACAAAACAAATTTACCTCTAGGGTAGTGTTTCTTAACCTGGGGTACGTGGACACTAAGGAGATCCAGAGGGTAGGTTCAGGGGTTTGTGGAGGGTCCTCGGAAACAAATATATACAGGCTTCCCTCTCTTTATGCGGGGATTGCCTTCCAGGAAAGTGACGCATAAAGTGAATTCGCATAAACAGAACCTATACTTACATGCAAAAGATTGGGATACGTTCCACAAGCACTCCCATCCAAGACGCTCTTCTTTCGCTCCATAACACCTTTTGGCCAATAAAAGGAAGCAGACGAGCACAAATGGTGGCTGTTGTGAGTGACATAATATTGGAGGTTTAAAGTGGCCCAACCCAAGTTCCGCGGGCAAGGAGAAAAAACTTATCAAGTGCTCTTAAAGAGTATCACAAGAAATCTCCATCTCATCTACACTCTACAATTTCCACTCCACTCTCATCTCTTTGACCGTAGTGCTAATACGCACAGCATAACAGACAATAAGACACTGAATGGTCGCCTTGTGGTGTAGTGGAGAACTTTCTTGCATTTCTATTGCACTGGCCGCGTAACCGCATAAGAACGAAAGAAAGATGCATAAAAAGAAATTCTGGTAGCGAAAAGTTTGTCGCATAATAGATAATTCGCATAAAGCGAACCCGCACAAAGAGAGGGAAACCTGTATTAATATAATTTCCTGTCAAATATGACAGGTATGCATGAATCAAGTATTAAATTAAAACATCATTCTTCTCTCATTATCTGTAAGTTATACCGGAGCCTTACAAAAATACATTATGTAGTACATGAATGGGGTGGGTAACACTGGAGGATCTTGAGCGTCTGTAGGTGCAAAAAGTTTATCAAAACCCTGCTCTATAATGCGGTGGCTTCATTGTATCTGCTCCTGCGGTAGGTGGCCCGCGTGATAGGCCTCATCTACGGTTCTGGGAGAACACTCTACCGTGCAAAGGGCCCTTATTAGTTGCAATACTTTGCGCAACTACAGTTACGCCTATGTCGAAAGAATTAAGTAATTTAATGATTTGGATCGCATTATGCGTCTCACATGACATTGAGAATGAAATTCAGTTTTTGAAACAAAATTCAGTTTTCTTTGCATAATTCAAGTTTTTCCCAAAGCATTTCGTGACAAACATTCTTCGGATTCTGCTTTTAATCGTTTTGTTCACGTTCTCTCTGATGCGCATGAATGACTAAGGAATAAGGTTTATCCTCCAGATGCTTCATAGTCACAGTTATAGGAGTCCTTCCTGTAATATTACGCCAAACTACTCTCGAACTCCTTCACTTCAAACGACACCTCCAGATTAAAAGCCCAAGGCTACGGAACGTTCGAGGAGTCCAGTCCTATTTCAGTGTGATTGGCCGTCAAAATGAAGGCAATCGCCGACTTGCCCGCTCGAAAGGACTCGCAGTAGTATTGCCCCGAGGGAATGAAAGGCGAATACGCCATTGTGAACGAGTACTCTTAACCCCCCTCTCCCTCCTCACCTCTCTCCCCCTCCTCCCCTCTCTCCCCATCTCCCCTCTCTCCCCTCCCCCTCTCTTCCCCTCCTCCTATCTCCCCTTCCTCCTCTCTCACCCTCCTCTCTCCCCCTCTCCTGCCCTCCCCCTCTCTCTACCTCCCTCCATCATTCCCCCTCCTTCCATGCCCCTCCCTCCACTCGCTCCAAGCTACTCCCGACGTAACGGACCCTACTCCAATCCCTTCCCTTTTCTTCCGTCGCCCGGGGCACGCCCTTTAGCCTCTGACGATCGCCCCTCTCCTCTACCCTTCCCCTCACCATTCCCGACTCCAGAACTCCTTAATCTGAGAGAAGAAGCACACCATTGTTCGATCCGTATCACCGCTCTTAATTGTTGCGTCATTCCCATTCCACCGCTTCTCGCCTTCAGTGTTATGTTCTGCTTTGCGCTCGGATAGACCCGGCCGCTATGTCAGTCTTCATTTGTTTCTGGTTTCTGTCTACGCCATTTCATTGGTGCGTTCACCCTCAGCCATTCTCTTTTACCTTAGGTTAAGTGGTTTCTAATTAGGCATAAAATAAAATTAATATTTATAAAATATCTGGATATTTTAAAATAAATTTTTGCAAAAAAATTCTTAATATTAAAAATGAGTTTTATAAATTCTAATTCAAGGTCCGGTTTAAGCATTTTAGGTACTTGCGTTATAATAAAACGGTAAATATCGTTTCCTTCTAATATTTTCACCGGTAGCATGTTGAATTTGTAACTTGAAACGTGAAAAATGCGAATTATAGCGCTAATTAACCAATTTGTAGGCAACTGTAGGCACCACTTATCTGTAGCATGCAACTATTATATTGTGAGTATTCGCAATTCAGTTTCCGTTATGGCTGGTTATGACAAGTATAACTAGTTGGTGCTTGTATTCTGCAAGCATTTCATCACTCCTTGAAAGAACATTTATATTTCAGAGATTCTTCATTATTAAAAATATTGTTTCATTCCAAAGATTCCTAAAATTTAGAATTAAAAGAATATTAAACCTTATCCATTATGAGGTACTAATGCCACATATTTCTGTCAAAATTTGAAGTTGTAGCATATCTAGAAGTTAAATAATATATATTTAATTGTTTAAAATTAACGAATTTTTAACGGCCGCAATAACAACTTTATGGAGAATTTCAAATTTTTGTTTGTTCACACGCACTAAGCTCTAAATAACTTTAAAATTTCAGCTTCCTAGCTCTCCTCGTAGTACATAAACATTTACCTATTTTTTTAACTTTAAGAAGTTTTAACAGCAAAATGAAATAAAATATCAAAATTTCTATTGTCCCTATTTCCTTTTTTTTAATTCTAACTGTAAAAACAATTTCAGCTTTGCAGCACATTCGAAAATATATAAACCTTGAAATTTTGTTTAAACAATTTCGAATTTTTAGCTTTTAAACTTTTTCAAAATCTTCGTTTTTATAGTCGGTTTTACGTATAATCCAAAATATGGAAAAAATTTCGAGTCTCCTGCTCATCTGGAAATTGCTAAACATTAGTACCCACCTATATATATATCATACAAGTAGTTTGGTACTTGCATTCTGCAAGCATTTAATTTCACCTTAAAAAAACATTACTTTTTCATTGTAGATTACTAATGCTAGACATTTCTGCCAAATGTTAAAGTTATAGCACATCTAGGAGTTAAATTATATTTTTCTAATCGTTTAAATTTTTTAAAAATTTAACGGCCGATATAAAAACTTCATGGAGACTGTCAAATGTTTCTTTGTGCAAATGCACTAATCTCCAAATAACTTTAAAATGTCAGATCCTTAGCTTGCATCGTAGTACTTAAATATTTCTTTAAAATTTAGAAATTTTTAACAGCCAAACAAATTGAAATATCAAATTTTCTGTAATCCCTATTTCGTTACTTTATAAAGTATACTTTTGAAAAAAATCAGCTCCGTAGTACATTCGAAAATACATAAACATTGAGAATTTGTTTAAACAATTGCAAATTATTAGCGGACGCATTGCTGAACTTTTTCAAGATTCTCGTTATTACTTTCTCCATACGTAGTATAAGGTAAAGTATTGTTTTCATGAAAAAAATCGACTTCGAGATTTCAACGGAAATACTTTTGCGGCCCCCTGAACACGTTTTGACCATTTTCTCGATGGTGTGTGTGCGTGCGTGCGTCCGCATGCGTGAGTGAATGTGCGTGTGCGAGTGCGCGAATGCGTGTGCGTGTCTGTGCGTGCGTGCGCGTGTGCCTGCGAGTGCGTGTGCATTATTATTTATTAGTCGGATTTATAAAGCTACTCATATTTTACTGACGATCGGGGAGAACAACAAAGTTACATACGTATATCAAATATTAGGAAAGTAATTGATGATTAATTAAGTGATGGCATATACGCTCAGCCGCTATATTTATAAGAAAACACAATCGCGTACTAACTTTTTTCTCAGAGCCGAGAGCATCTAAGTGTCTGTAATTCCTTTCTTCAAGACAGAATTACTACATAAATATGAATAATTGAATGAATCTTATCAAATGAGCACCAATCCCACATTATGGTTATCAGATGCATTAATGGCATCAAAGCGAATGTTAATTTAAGGCGTATTTTAATCGTCTTCTTTATCCTCCTTCCCCATTTCTCTCTCTCTCATTCGCTCGCGACCGCATATCCATTCCCTCATCCGTTCTCCCATTTGCCCCGTCGCAGTAATCACGAATCGGTTGTCCTAGAAATGCCTCGACACTGAGATGCCCGCCCTCGATCTGCCGTTGGCCCACATTTGACATTCTCCCCCCTCCCGATATTCCTTCCATCGCAGATTCCCAATCCCGAGACATTTTCACTTACTATCTGTCAGTTATCTTGCCGAGAATTTCCTTCGGGATTGAACGCATCATCGGCCTGCATCCTTTTACGGCACACATATATGCATGAAACAGAAGCTGCTAGCCAATATTAAGGAGTGATGAGCAAGCCTTGCGCTCGAACGACATCCAAATGAAGCTCACCACATTCATGATATTCTCTCCAAAACTATGAACCAGAATAAAAAGAGCGTTGAGGAAAATTATATTAGGTTTGTAATTAGCGTATTTATCCCCAAGTGTTGGGGAGATTACACAAGCTCATTATGGTTCGCAAATTGCTTTGCGTTCATTATCCAGAGGAAAATTTTACCCCAAAGCCTATGGCATGAATTGATGAGCCTTCGCATTGATTCTCCATCAATCTAAGTGCTTTGTTTTGACTATGCACATTTCTGTTCGAGCACTATGAACTAAATTTATACTAGGGAATCTTTTCAGCTTAATCTTATAATAAATACATACTTATAATTAATACTTCTTGATTAAATTTTGAGAAAAGAAGAAGCCTTAACATTTAAATATTGCAGACTTGCGTAATTGACCGTCAAAGATTACGTGTATGTATGAATTAAGTATAAATTTAAAATAAAACTTACTCGCAAAATCAAGGAAACCAACTTTTATGCGTACTAAAAATTCAACAATAAATATAAAGTATGCATAATTGAATTTTTGAAAAGGTTTCGGTAATACGAAAGCAGTGTGACGAAGAAAGAGTAAATAAATGTTTAACATTAGGTTAGAGAACTTTTATATTACCAAAACCATTTTCACGTCCTAGAACATTCAATTATGTCAATTTTAGATTTATTTCTCTATTTTTAGTTCATTTAAAACGAGATTTCATTTCGGCATGACACGGAGCTGGGCAGTGGAAGAGACCTGATAGTCGGATGGAGTCAGATGGTACACGGCGTGTTTTCAGGTTTTTGCTGTGTTGTTTCGAACTCCCGCGAAGATTCTAAGTAATTTTAATATGCGAATGATTAATATACTACAATCATCCCCGTGTTAATCAAATGAAGAAAATAAGCGCTCCTGTAATCGAATCCATGTCTTAAATGTTGACGAAAAGCAGCTTAAAAAATAAAAGTTGCGCTGCCAAGTAATTCCTGAATTTTATATAATAAAAGAATCAAAGGTTTTTGGTTATAAGCGGTTTTCTCAGCCTCCCATTTAACTCCTTAGAGACGGGATTAGGGAATACAAATCGAGTATCAAATACCCGGGTAATCGGAATTTGGAAGCCTTTTTCGAGTACTAGACTACCCGGGTAATTTGATCGAGTATCGAGTTGCATATTTTATATGAAAATTATGTAATTTTCTAATATTTGAACCAACAGAAAATAACACAAATAACGAAAAAGTACGCGTAATTAAACACAGGTGGCAGGGGCGTAGCAAGCGGGGAAGCGTAGTCCAAGGGGCGCCGAAGAGTCACTTTATTTAATGTTTAAATCGCGACTTTTTAAAAATTGAATATTTTTTAAATTTAAACCCCAAAGTGGGCCACAAGTCGAAAAATGTGGCAGAGACAGATTCACTTCGAGCCGAGCCTAGCACGGTACACATACGAAAATATTGTGGTTTTTCAGCACACACGTTCCGTCTTGTCTTCGGACATACTATTGCACAGTCAAAACGAAGAGTAAAGACCGAGCGTGTGTGGCGGCCTTAACAAAGGCACACACATCGTTATCGTTGCCAGTTGCGTATCTGAGAGGAGAATCGCTCCTATTGAATAAGACCTATCGCCTCTCTCTTAAGAGTTTTGTTTACGTCCTCGGAGGTGAGGATACTCTTTAAAAAATAGATGAAACGAGTGATGATCCTGCTGCATCTTTAAAAAGGCCAAATAAGGAAGGAATATTGAATTTTGTCAGCCTAGAAACATTGAAGGGAATATTAGCAAAATGTGCTGTAAAGGATGGATTTAGCATTAAAGGGATCTGAAGCCATTACAGGCTTTGTAAGAAGGCGCAATTACAACATGCCAAAAAGCAAAACAACGGTGATGAAATTCTATGTAGAAAAAAGGAAGAAATGAAAGCAGCTTTATCGCAACAACAAAAATCTGGAAGAAGATTCAGTCTCACCGTCGACGAATGGAGTGATATAAATGTCAGAAGATACATGAATATTATAGTCCACTCAGCAGCAATGTCGCCATTCGTTCTTGGGCTGGTTCCTATTGAAGGCTCTTGTGATTCTAATGCCACCATATCTCTAGTCAAAGGAAGACTTCATGAGTTTGGAATCGACATGGATTCTGATGTCGTCGGATCAAATCAAGACGGAGTTTCATTAATGGTAAAATATGGAAGGAATATTCCGGCATTGGCTCATTTATGCTACAACCATGGAATCCATCTTGGTTTCCTTGGTGTATTTTACAGGAAATCAGTCCAGCCTCTCACTGATGACGAAGAAGGGAATGATGAAGATGAAGAATTCAGAGATGGTGATGATTACGCCTCTCTCTTCAGAGCTCACGAGCCCATTGATTATTTTTGTTTGTTTGCATTTCGAGTTTGAGTTCAAACATTGTTGATGAATAAGGTTATTTTCCTGCATTAAAATATGATATTTAAAAGCAAATGAAGAGCAATAATAATTTTTATCTAAAGTGACAAAATGAGAATTAATGCATGCGAAGCTCTCTACTATATATACATTTTCGGAAGTTTCGCCATTCAAACCCACACCTTTAAAGGTATCATAACAAAACAAGACTATTGAGATTATTGAGGGCACCGAGTGAAAGGTTGTATGGTAGTTAAAATTCCTAACAGATTTCCCATAACAAAGGTATTCGCATATTTTCCCCGCAGGATAATATGTAAAAAAAATCAATTTCCTGAAGTGCAAGCTGATCTTATTTTGCAAATTTAAATTACTTAAAATCAAGACTCGAGACAAAAACAAGTATTAAGCTGAAAGATTCCAATTTATATTTTTGAAAGATAAAATTCGAATCCAAGTATAATTAGCTATAAATTTCGTTTTTAATAGCAAATTGTACTCTCTCTCTCTCTCCCTCTCCCTCCCTCCCCCTCTCCCCCTCTCCCTCCCCCTCCCCCCCCCTCCCCCTCCCCCCCTCCCCCTCCCCCCCTCCCCCTCCCTCTCCCTCTCCCTCTCCCTCTCCCTCTCCTCTCTCTCTCTCTCTCTCTCTCTCTCTCTCTCTCTCTCTCTCCCCCCCCCCCTCTCCCCCCCTCTCCCCCCCTCTCCCCCCCCTCTCCCCCCCTCCCCCCCCCCTCTCTCCCCCCCCTCTCTCCCCCCCCTCTCTCCCCCCCTCTCTCCCCCCCTCTCTCCCCACCTCTCTCCCCCCCCCCCTCTCCCCCCCCTCTCTCTCCCTCTCTCCCTCTCTCTCTCTCTGGCTGTTTTTCAGAAACATGCCATTGACGCAATAGCAAATAAATCTCAGTTAGAAACCGTATTTTTAGACCTCACTAAAGCGTTTCATTCTTTAAATAACACACTTCTCTTACATAAACACCAACACTGCTTTTATGTTCATAGTTATTTTCTCTGCTTGACTTTCAGCTACCTAACTAATAGAAGACAATCTGTTAGTATTTGTGGTATTTCTTCTGACTGGTCAATGATATCATCTGGTGTTTCCCAAGGCAGTGTCCTTGGATTTTATTTATTTAATTTGTTTAGAGATGACTTAGCAATTTCAGTATCTACTACTCAAACTGAAATTTTATTATATATCAATGATTGTAAAGTTTTTCAGCCTATTGATTCTCTCCCTGATTGTATTTCCTTCCAATATACCATTAATAATGTAAAAAATTTGTGTGATACATGGAAATTGCGACTAAACTTGCCTAAATTCAGTGTTCTCTCTATCACCCCTTCGCAAAAATCCCATTCTCTTGGATTATGCAATTAATGGAACTACTTTAAAAAGGTGACTCTACAGAGAGATTTAGGTGTCTTGACAGACACTAAACTAAACTTTTCAAAACACATTTTCACGATGAAGAGAAAGGCTCTCTCTTCTTGGCATTCTTTACAGATACACACAGCTGAGGGATCTTGTGGCTTTGAGGACGTATTTCTGCTCTATTGTACTTCCCGTAATTTCTTATTGCTCGAAAATTTGGTCATCATCCTGCATAACTAATTTACGCTCCCTCGAGCAAATTATGAATTTTTTTATAAAAATTATTAGAATACGTGTTCCTTCTCTTCGTTATGCTACAAAACATACAGTCCTTTCCATAATAGCTATTGACAATCTCTCTTCCAATTATCATAAACAAGATATTTGTTTTCTCCACAAAATTCTAAATTCTCATATTAATTGCCCTGAGTATACCTTTTTTCAACTTCCATGTGCCTTCTAGATCAACCAGATTATCTCACTTTCTTCATACTAATACCCCTAGAATTTAATTGATCCAGCGCTCTCTTTTCTTCCGTCTTCCGTCCTTATTAAATTCCCTCCTATCTGATATTGATGTTTTTCGCCTCTTACTTCCCTCATTCATGAAACTGTCCTCTCAGTTTTTAAGTAAGTGACACTATATGCTAATATTATTATTTGATGATATTTATTGATGTTGTATTTGTGTTTTTATACTGTAAAATGGCATTTTAAAGCTGTATGTAAAATCATTTCAAAATAAATAAATAAGTAAATAAAAAAGGGATAATTTTTATAGATTTTCAACAATGAAAAATGATAAGTACCGAGGCGACGAGCTCAACGATTTTGAATGGAGAATTTCAATTGCAAAACATTAAGCTTCTGAAACAATGCTGATAGATAAAACTTAAGTGATGGTTGAAGTATATTCGCAGTATTTTATACACGCATATGTACTTGACGGTGGCTTAAAATGGTCCCGGGCAACGCCGGGTACTTCAGTTAGTATTTAAATAATTATACATGATTAAGTATTACTGAATTAAAATCGCTATCGAGAAATTTTATCTCGTCCACGTAAATGAAATTAGACGAATGAGAAAAGGAAATGCATTGTTTAAGTGTTCTATAGTCCAAGTCCAGATAAGACAAATAAATTTTCATGAAAATCACAAATATGCTGCACCCATTCATGCTGTATAAATGAAAGAATGGACCACTCCTGGAATCGATCAGCCACCGAAATAAAAAATAGGTTATGGACGAACTCTTCTTGCATCTTTAGCTTTTAAACATTAAAAGGAATTCAACAATTCAATTGACTCGTTTAAATACGTTTTCTGTAATTTGACAATTTTTGGATTAAAGTTAGTTGATTTAAATTTTAATTCAGTATTTCTAATGTCATTCATTTCAATTCATTATAAATTTTAGATTAAAGGAAGATTATATTACCCCAAAATATCTTCCAACAAGACACCGGTATGGGAACATTTTACAAAGAAGGAAAAGTAGGAGGCAATACATGTCAAATCACTATCCAACGCCAAGGATCCAATACTACTGGGATGGTCAATCACTTAAAATTACACAACATTTCCTTGCTGAAGAAAAAAATGGATGAAACGAATGACGATGCTGCTGAATCTTCAAAAAAAAAAAACAAAAAAGTAAGGAATATTGATTTTTGTCAGTCGAGAAACACTGAATGAAACATTAGCGGAATGTGCTGCAATGAACGGATTTAGCATTAAAGGAATAACGTCATCTGAAGCCAATAGACCAGTGGTTTCCAAACTTATTCATTCCGCGACATTCTTTCATAAAAATCCAATTCTCGCGAACCCCCTCTTAAAAATATTTTTTCAGGATCGTCTTCCTTGCCTGAATATCAGTGGCGTAGCGGAGGAGGGTGTTCACGTGTTTAAACATCTCCCTTAAGGTATGAAATTTAAATACTTCAATTTTGCGTGGTAAATTACACCTAAACTAAAAGTGATTATAATGATCTTATTAAAATTTTGTTCTAGGACGCGTCATAGAATTCAATTTTGATATTTAAAATTACCACTTTGTTTTAATAATATAATCATCTTGCGTTACTATATAATCAAAGCAAAAAATCGCCCCAAACTAACGAGTACTTTGGACAGGTAAATGCAATGATAATGCGATTGTCGTTATAGATACCATTTCTCATCGTTAAAAAAACCTAACAAATTCCGGGTCTGAGTCTAAAAGAATTTTACGCTATTTCGTTACGGGTTCGATTTCTCTCTTCGACGAAAATGAATTCAGTTTATTTACACGTAGAAGCGTGTCTCAATTTCGTTGTTAAATATATGAATTCTTAAAATGAAAATTAAATATATTCTACACTAAATCCTATGCTAAACAAACGTAATGAGAGGAATACTCCATGAATTAAACCAGTCCCGTTACTGCAGGCAATGGTTAATGTAAAACGTGCAATGAGATGTGCGGGACGAACGCCATTGCGGATGTTTTTTCTGCGAACATCCTGAATCTTCCCGCGAACCCCCTAGGGGGCACAGTAAAAAGGCGCAATTACAACAGGCCACAAAGCGAAACAACGGTAATGAAATATATAATAAAATTTCTATGAAGAAAAAGGACAAAATGAAAGCAGCAACAAGAAAGAACTGGAAGGAGATTCAGTCTCACCGTCGACGAATGGAGTGATATAAATGTCAGAAGAGACATGAATATTACAGTCCACTCAGCAGCAATGTCGCCATTCGTTCTTGGGCTGGTTCCTATTGAAGGCTCTTGTGATTTCTAATGCCACCATATCTCTAGTCAAAGGAAGACTTCATGAGTTTGGAATCGATATGGATTCTGATGTCGTCGGAACAAATCAAGACGGAGTTTCATTAAATGGTAAAATATGTAAGGAATATTCCGGCATTGGCTCATTTATGCTACAACCATGGAATCCATCTTGGTTTCCTTGGTGTATTTTACAGGAAATCAGTCCAGCCTCTCACTGATGACGAAGAAGAGAATGATGAAGATGAAGAATTCCAAGATGGTGATGATTACGCTGTTCAGGATGAGGAGGGATATCAGCAATACTGAACTTGATACGTTTATTGTTGATAGCAATTTGAATTTTTGAACCGGAGAATCTCAGTGGATTTCCACACGAAAAATTATTAAATTTAAAACAAATCTGCTCTAAGAAGCAGTGTCCTTCAAACCGTGTGGCTGGCACAAGAAGAGAAAAAACTACGGTCGTTATTTTATTGCAAGACTCGATGAAACTCCATTATTCCTATGGTTTTTTTAAATTGAATGACTGCATACACAAGACTTTGATGGAGTTCGGCCAGCAAAAATTTAAAGATACAAATAGCAATGTTTTTAAAGAAAATATCGGAAGTTCTGCAACCTGTCGAGCTTTCTGCCAAAGAGTTAAGCAAAGAGGACAGCAATTTACTGAAAACTAAGGAGTTTGGCATCTTTCTTTTGAATAAATTACAACAAGCAGATACGGGTCTTGCTATTGAGATTATTGATGCCCTTAAAAAAAAATTGATGAAAGACGAAACCAAGACATTTTTCGTTGTTGCTTTTTTGCAGAGTGGCTATTGTCCTAACTCCCACTTAAATGATCATTTTACATATTCCTCAAAAAATGTAATCAATACATTGAGCAAAAGATACATTTGAGAGGTTGTTTGGTGAAGATGAACATGAAAATGAACAACAAGAACCAGCTACGGAAAATGAAGGTTCGGCTAGTTTGTGTATGATGAGCTTCAAAAAACAATACAATCTGTTCGAGCTATCCGAAAGAAACTACGACTAAACTAAATAAACTCAAGCCATAGCCTTCTGATATTAGATATAGCCACAATGCTCCAACCATTAAGAAAATAAAAAGGAGCGTTACTAAGATGTAACTTAGCGTCAACTGTTAACAGTAGTCGTCGGTAGGTGGCATGGTGGTGGCAGCTAAACCATTTAGTTTTTAAGATATCTCTTAAGCGATGCATTATATGGAAAAATGTTTTGAATAAAAGGTTGTATAAAATTAAAGTTCCTATAACTTTTATTCCATTACATTTTTACATTTATCGAATTTTAAAGGAAATATTTAAAAATAACGGATAAGTGACAGAGTACACACCCACTTCCGATTGACCGATTTTTATCAAAAACTAATAAGTTATTTTGACTTTTATAAAAATGTTTTAAATATAAAATTTCGCATTGACCTGATGAATAGTTTTTGTGTTAGAGCACCCACAATTAAGCTATCACATACACACAGACATCATCGAGAAAATGTGCTGTGAGATTTACGGAAAGCCAGATTGAAAGGAATCTAACAATTGATTTTCGCTAAGAAAGAGCGTGATTTGTTCATGTGCTAATGTTTCTTATGCTTTTGATAAGATAGACAAAAAGCTGATTGGGCAAAAATCGTTTAATGAAGGAATGGAGGGAGGGAGAGAGTGATGGGAAGGAGGAATTGGAGAGAAGGAAAGGAGTGAAAAATGGAGATAGGTAGGAAGGGCAGGAGAGAAGAGTTGAAAGAAAGAGAGATATGGAGGAGGAATTGGTGTGAAGGAGAGAGGAGAAGGAGAGAGGAATGAGAGGAGAAAGAAAGGGAGGGATAAGGAGGAATGGTAGGGTGCGAGAAAGGGATGAGAGGAAGAATTGGAGGAAGGGATTGAGGAATCAGAGGAGTAATTGGAGGGAGGGATAAAAGGATGGGTGGGAGAGAGAGATGGGAGTGAGAGAAGAAATAAGAAATTGGAGGGAGTGAGGAATGGAGGGTGTGAGGGATGGGAAGGAGAATTTGGAGTGAGGTATAATAGAGAAATACACCATCTAAGGACCGTTGATATATTCAAAGTTTGATATATAAACCAGGGCTCGACAATTCCCGGGGGCAGGTCGCCATGGCGCCTAATATTTATACGCTGGCTTCTAGATTCAAGCATTCAAGTCCTCAATGTGACAGTGCAATTTCTTCTTCATAATGCGCAAGTTTTCAGAATTTCATTAGACTTTCTCAAAGGCTGATTTTATTATGTTTACGCTACATGATGTGACAGAATTATATGCGCATGGCTTAATCTCGCAGCAGATTCATGCCAAATTATGAATTTATTCTGACGATGGTAAAAAAATATCCGGCAAGATTATGATAACGTCTACGCTGATTCATATATTATGGAGCAGGCGCATAGATTTGTACAAAACTTGATATATTTGACAAAAAACTTCGATCTTATTATTTTTCTTATATATTTCTATGCTACCTATTTAATTTTTAATGACTTTTTATGGAATTAATAAGTTAGAAATTATCTCACAAAATCGTTACATCGTGCTTTTATTTTCGCAACCCTTCGTATTACGCCTTCCTTCCAGTTTCACATCCAACGACCGCAGTCCGCGCTTCCCGTGTTTTACTACATCCTTCCTTCTCCCACTTCTCTTTCTCTCTCTCTCTCTTTACGACTCTTTCATAAAACACTCTCTTTTCGCCCCTTTTAACCCTTCCTTTTCTTTTGATGCGGACTTTGCGCGTCAAAATACACTCATCCCTTGATTAAGCGATTTGTGGTCCCGGAGCCTCGGGAACCGCTATGTCCTCGTCAATCCAGCGGTGCTTTTCTCCTTTCTAACCGCCTCCTCCCTTCTCTTCCCTCCTATCCCCTCCTCCTTCTCACCCCTCCACATCATACCCTCTCTCCCATTTCTCCCCCTCCTTTCCCCTCCTCCTTCTCCGCCTCCACATCATACACTCTATCCCTTCTCCCTCCTTCATTCCCTCCTCCTCCCTATTCCACATCATTCCCCCTCTCCATTCTCTCCCTCACTGTCCCCTCCTTCTCCTTTCTCCCCATCATTCCCAATATCCATTCTCTCCCCCTCCTTTTCCCTCCTCTTCCTCCACATCATTCCCCCTCTCCCATTTCTCTCCCTCCTTTCCCTTCCTCCTTCTCACTCTCCCCGTCATTCCACCTCTCCCTTCTCTCCCCCTCTTTTCTCCTCCTCCTCCCCCTTCCCATCATCCCTCCTCTCCCATTTCTCCCCCTCCTATCCTCTTCTTCTTTCCCCTCCTTCATCTCCCCCCTACCCCTCATTCCCACTCTACCTTCTCTCTCCCCACTTACCCTCCTCCTCCCTCTACCCATCATTTTCCCTCTTCCATTTCTCCCCCTCCTTTCCCCTCCTCTTTTCCCCTCCTCCTTCTCCCCTCTCAAGATCACTAACCCTCTCCCTTCACTCCCCCTCATTTCCCCTCCTCATTCTCCCCCTCCACATCATTCCCCCTCTCCCTTCCCTCCCCCTCCTCCTTCTCTCCCTTCCACATCATTCCCCCTCACACTTATCTCCCCCCCTTCTTCCCCTCCACATCATTCCCTCTCTCCCTTCTCTCTCCCTCCTTTCCCCTCCTCCTTCTTCCCCCTCCCCAGCATTCCCCCTCACCCTTCTCTCCCCCTCCTTTTCCCTTCTCCCCCTTCACATCATTCCCCCTATACGTGCTCCCCCCTCCTTCCCCCCAGCCCATTCTTCCCCCTCCACATATTTCCTTCAACCCTTTATGATTCATTTGGCGTATTCTAGGCAGACGAATCATTCAAAAAAATCCACCAAACCTACTTCCGAACGAAACTGATTAGATCCTAACAATCATAATTCATTCAAAGCAACAGGAAATGCGAAATATTTGGACTACTCGTTTTTTTGGAAGAATATTTTTTAGCGTATTTGGCAATTTATTTATTTTAAAATGTTTTACACGCGCATTTCTTATCTATCGGATAATCATCGATAATTAATAGGTCTCACAATAAGAATGTCGCCTCATAAAGGACGAATGCAAGTATGCGCGCAAGCGCAGTTCAAACATATCGAACGTTCTAATTTCAGACGGCGAGATGAAGCTCAATTGATGAACTGCAAAGCTGAAAACCAGAGAACGTTCTTTTATCGTAACACCCCTTTATGTCTGCTATTTTGGTTGACGCCAGTCCCGAGGATTAAGGCTGGGGGCCGTCCCTTGGAAGGATGACGAATCAGAGGGCGGGAATGGGAGGGGCGAGAAGGATTGGTGGGGTGGGAGGGGAAGGAATGGGAATGGAGGATGAGGGGGAGGGAGGGAGGAAAGGGAGGGAGGGAGGGAAGGGAGGGAGGGAAGGGATGGAGGGAAGGGATGGAGGGAAGGGAGGTAGGGGGGAGGGGAGGGGGGAGGGGAGGGGGGAGGGGAGGGGGGAGAGAGGGGAGAGCGGGGAGTGAGGTGAGGGAGGGAGGGAGGGGAGGGAGGGGAGGGAGGGGAGGGAGAGGAGGGAGGGGAGGGAGGGAGGGATGGGAGGGAAGGGAGGGGAGGGAAGGGCGGAAGGGAGGGAGTGAAGGGAGGGAGTGAAGGGAGGGAGAGAAGAGAGGGGGGAAGGGAGGGAGCGAAGGAGCGAAGGAAGGGAGGGAAGGGGACGGGAGGGAGGGAAGGGAGGGTAGGAAGGGAAGGGAGGGAAGGGAGGGTGGGAAGGGAGGGAGGGGAGGGAGAGAGTGCAGGGAGAGAGTGTAGGGAGAGAGTGTAGGGAGAGAGTGTAGGGAGAGAGTGTAGGGAGAGAGGGAAGGGAGGGAGGGGACAGGGAGGGAGGGAAGGGAGGGAGGGAAAGGAGGGAGGGAGGGGAAGGGAGGGAAGGGAAGGGAGAGAGGGAAGGGAAGGAGGGAGGGGAAGGGAGGGAGGGAGGAGAAGGGAGGGAGGGGACAGGGAGGGAGGGATTGGGAGGGGAGAGCTTCACTCCGGCGGAGTGAAGATTCGATTCCGTCACGCAGTCCATTAAAGCAGTGGATTCCAAACTTTTTTTCTGCGACCCAGTAAAATTAGAAAATATGTTGCAGCCTACAAAAATTTTTATTCATAAATTTCTATATATAAATTATTAATTAGTGAACCTGCAACACAAAATTGCGTAAATTTATGAAATCTTAGCTACATAGTGTTCAAAAAGTATTCTTTCGTACAATTAATACATGTGCGCTGCTTTCAAACCAGAAATGCAGAACTGAATTTTCGTCTTAAAAATTAATCAGCATGTCATTAAATACAATATATTTAAACAGGAAAATGGAATCATCCAAGAAGCGCGCGCAATTTAATAACAGAAAAGTTAATTAATTAGTGTCTTTTTCAAAGAGAATTTCTACTGATTTTATTTGAAACTCATTAGATATTAATAAACAAGTAGGGATACACACGGGTTTCCCGTGGTACAGAAGTGCTTTTCGTGAAATTCGTCGTAGTATAATTGTATACTAATGTATTTGCTATGAAATCAGAAAATAATTTTTCCTTACATTGCGGTAGCCCTGATTTTTAGATTCGTTCTAAACATGTTCATTTCTTTTTTCCATTCTATACTCTTCCTGCAAACGAAATTTCTTTAAAACCGTTCAGCTAATACCTTCCAAATCCATAGTTACAGACAATACTTACCTTGATATTGTGGTAGCCCTGCTTAGTCGACCCGGTTAATAATTAATATTTTGGTTATATATTGATATGATGATTATATATTCTATCTTTGGTTTAAATCGATGAGGTCAGTTCTATAGATACGATACGATTAAATAATATTATTTCACTTTTTAGTGTGGTTGCCCTGCTCTTAAATTTCGCTTTAAACATCTTCATTTCACTGTGGTATGTTGTACAAACCTTATATGCAAAATTTAGTTGAAATCCGTCCAGCGAATTCTCTCCAATTCCATTATTACTGAAAGAGTTTAATTTGTAATTGTGGCACCCCTGTTCAGTTGATGCCGTCCAAATATGCTATTTTGGTTGTTTATATCATCATATCATCATAGGTAGTCTGTCCGTAGACAGGTCCGTGATTATTCATGGTTAAACCTGGTTCTCCATATACTCCTATTTTCCGCTGTCCTCTTTATATCTTGATAACTATCTTTCCCTTTCAGATCGTCTATCAGCTGAAACCTTTTCCTACCTCTTTCCCTTTTCCCATCTAGTTTTCCTTCTAACACGTCTTTAATCATACTCTCTCTCCTCAGGTAATGTCCAACCCAGTTAGCCTTCCTCTTTCTGATAGTCTGTATAATCATTCGCTTCTCTCCTATTCTTCGTAGCACTTCATCGTTTTTCATCCTATCTGTCCATTTTATCTTCAGCATTCTCCTCCAAGTCCACATTTCAAAGCTTTCCAAGTATTTGATGTCATTTTTCCTTAGCGTCCATGTTTCTGCCCCATACAATGCTATACTCCATACGTAGCATTTTATCAACTTCTTGCGGATATCTTCCCTTATATTCCCTGTAAGTAGTTGTTTCTTTCTCCTGAAAGCCGCTTTTGCTTTTCCTATTCTAGTTTTGATCTCATCCGTACATTTTGCCTCTCGTGTTATGATACTTCCAAGGTATTTATATTCTGAAACTTGTTCTAATGGCTTTCCCCCAATAGTTATGTTCAGATTCTCTTCTTTACCCGATATTCGAATGACCTTGGATTTTTCTGTATTTATTTCCATACCGTATTTTCTACCTGTTATCACTAGTCTATTTATCATTTTTTGTAGCTCCTCTTCCTTTCTTGCTAGAAGTACTTGATCATCTGCGTATTTTACTGTTCTTATAATCCTTCCTCCAATTTTGAAATCCCCTGTGCCTTCTAAAGCTTCTTGCATTAGACTTTCTCCATATATATTGAATAGGGTTGGCGATAGGCAGCATCCTTGTCTTACTCCTCTACCGATATTTATTCCGCAGGTGTCCACATTCTCAAACCTGACCTTTACAACTTGATTCTCATATAGATTCCTAATCAGTCTCCTGTCTTTCCAGTCTACACCTATATCCTTTAATATCTTCATCAACTTTACCCAATTTACTCTATCAAAGGCCTTCTGCCAGTCTAAGAAACATGCGCAGATATCTTTATATATGTTTTCATTATAAATATTAAATTTCTTTAAAATTGCTCTCGATAATTCAACACAAACAGGTGTAAAAGAACGTTTTTTATTACTTTTATTGTGGAAGCACTGATTTCCTTATTTACACTAAACCTATTGATTTTGTTTTTCTATGTTGCACACCTCCTACATACAAAATTTCGTTGAAATCGGTGTGACCAATTCCTTCCAAATTCACAGTTACCGAAAAGTTAAACTTTGCAATTGTGTCACCCCTGCTGAATGGATCCGGTCCAAATATGCCATCTTGGTCATTAATTTATGTGAATATTCTGTACCAAATTTGGTTGAAATCGGTTAAGCCAATTCTTCCCTGATATATTCGTACGGACGGACGGACATCACGAAGAAAATATGAAAAGCACTAAAAAGCAGTATTTTGCCGCCGAATTTCCGCACTATTTACGCCAATAAATTATTTTTAAACATGAGGCGCACAAATATGCAAAAAATTTCCTCGATGCCTTGATATTCATGAAAGATAAAAATAATCGATTACTACTTTGTATAATAAAATAACCGTTATGGTACTAACTGAATATTTATTTACAAATTATTAACCAAAACAACATTTAGACAATGCTATTCGAATAATGAGTCATATATTACGCAAGGAAAATAAAAATCCTGTTTACCTTATCGGAACGTAGGGCTGGAGGTTATATGATTGAGAAAATTACCTGGCAAATATGTTAGACTATAAAGAATTTACCACTTGGATTTCAGATGCTGTATATACGCGCAGATAGTTTTCCGTTCTTGACACCAAAGGAAAGAATTATACTGAAAAAACACTTTCCTTCCTCTTCTCAAACGAGGAAGCGGACTATGGTATTAGTTTGTTGATCTCCCAAAACAAAGTGATTTTTAAGACTTTCGCCTAAACTAACTAAAGAAAATATGAAAGGCAATGCAAGAGGTTGGGGTAAAAGAGAAGCAGTAAAGATTGGTACTAATGAAAGATGGAGAAGCCTCCTAATAACCATAAAAATAATAAAAATGAACGGCTCACACGCCGGTTTAGGGGAAATTCCGCGCCAGGGACCTAACACTCATGCAATCACACTCTCCGAGTTCCTATTCGAAACTGATTGTGTGTTTCTGTTCAGAGAAGTTGATGAATAAATTGGCCAAAAAAGGTGAAAGTGGGTTCCCAATGGCTGTCCAATAATGATGTTTGTAAAAAATTTATTGAATAGGAAAAAATACTGTTCCATGCAGAGTTTAGAAAGCTTAATTTATACGATGGATATGCCAAAGAATACAATTATATTAGTGAGCCACTCTTCGAGAAAACTAAGTGTGATATTTATTGGGATGATAGGATAGAGAGACGTGACATCAAAAGAAACTAACGCTTGGAAATCATTAAGTATTAAATTTTTTGCATTTTTAATTAAATCTTCAGCGTTTATTAGGTAGGATTTTAATTCGTCAACTATCCATTTAGAAAGGAGATAAGTGTGGAATCAATATATGTCACAATAGGTCTCATAAAAATTCCATATGTGTGGACTTACGGTAAATAATGTAATATTGAGATGGTAGGATTTTAAAACGTAATCTTATAACATAGGACCTCTTCTGAGTTTAGGGCAGTAGTTTTACGGTGTCCGTGGTAGAAAAAATAATTTTATTATGAGGATTTCTTGTGAGAAGTGTATAAGGTCCATTTTCAAATAATTTTTCAATTTATTAAACTAATCTTGCTGATTCATGACCCAATGGCAACGGAATATCATTTATCGACTTTTAAATAAAAAGCCTTTTAATTTTAAAATTTTGATGAGTTTGCAATCGGGAATGGGAAGGTTATTTATAATATTGTTTTTTATATTATGTTCCTGTTATAATTTTCAAACAGCTCTTGTGATTTTTAGTAATATCTATCAGGTTTTTAATGGATGATTCAATGGCTATAATATCATCAAAAGGAGGTTCTATGTGAGGGAGAAAAAAGTTGTCTTTTGCTCAAGAGACTGAGTTCTTGCTTAGTAAATGTTTCTTCAGACAAATTATTGACAATATCGATGTCATCAAAGTGTTCCATGTGGTCACTAAAGGATTTTAGGTTTTGTGCGCGTGTGAGAAAAAGTCTCTGGCAAGGAGTAGTCTTCCCTAAACCCGGTGTGTGAGTGAGATTGCGTGTGCTAGGTTCCTGGAGTGGAGTAATTCCCCTAAGCTGCCGTGTGAGTACTTGTTTTTTTATTTTATGGTTATTAGGAGGTTTCTCCATTTTGCATTTGTTGTAATTAGCCATAGGGCTCTGATATTACTTTCGCTTTGAACTAAAGATTGGTTTCTGAAAATATAACTTTATGGTAACTTATCCTCATATAAGATTATCGAGAACGAAACTTCGTAAAATACGCTTTGAATGTTCCAGGAAAATAATTAGTTAGGAAGCAGATGGTGCTCCCTTGCTACGCGAGGGTGCTGCAGTAGGTCAGTTTTTTGGGATGGCTTAGGACAATGACAAGTACCGTAAAAGCGGGAATGGGAGGGAAATTTTGTAAGGAAGGGATTCGGCTGATTTGGTGATAGCCATTTTACCAATCGATAAGCTTTGTGGGCCTTGCGGCCCATTTTCAACGTTTCGCGGCCGATACTTTGAAAAACTCTGCTTTAGAGGAATTAAGAGAGAGCTTTTTTTGGATCGCGTGCCACGTGACCGAGGTCACAAAAAGCGGACGACGTGTCGGAAGGTATTATCTCTTCGAAGCGGCGAATGAAGGAAGATTGCCTCCTTTCTTTTCGAAATGAAACGCTAGAGGCACTTCTACCGTTTGCATCCGTTCGACTTGTTCACTCACTTGCGTTGATTGAAGGAACCTCCAATAGACATTTATAAAGAATTCCACACTGTTAATGGACTAAAATTGTTAAACAGCAGAATTACCAATTATAATTAACTTTTGCGTATTATTATTTTTTAATTTGAACGCAGTTCAATGAATTGCAAAAAAATATTTCAACGCAACGTTTATAGTCATTTATTTATGTTGGTGAATGGGAGTGATTTGAGATAAAACTAATTTCACATAATTCTATAAACATTATACTATATACCGGCCTCTTTAGTGAATTATTTTTATTCATGTTTGTGAAAATATATTCATTGTTCATTACTTAATTTTTGGCTAAATTTAATTAAAATTTTATAATGAATACTTATTGCAAATTGCGAGAAACATCATTGGTGTCTGTTGAAGTCATCAATTTTCACCTCTCATCTACAAAATTAAGACGGTTTAAACGTATACAGAGTATTATTTGTCCATATAAATATTATTTTCGTTATCATTTACAGAAGCTAAGTGCGTGATTATAAATTTCCAAAATTCTCATTTTCCCATTTGAGTACGAGAGTGGACTTTTGATTTTCGAATATTAATTCAAAAAGGAAAAATTGAAATAAAACTCGAGGTGGAAATCAGGACAATATGTGTCGGGCTCCAAAGGAAATTTAGGCATTAGATTCTCCATTGCGGTTTTCCCGGGAAATATTGCCTCTTCCGCTATATCTTCACACATCGTGAACCATTGTTCTACGACCCCGTTGGGACTTGTTTGCTTTTATCGCACGGACCTTTAGGACCCAAGGTATATAAATAGCTGGAATATTGCTACTAGCTATACGATTTATTTTTATATTAAATCTCCAATTCTGCTATTTTTTGTGAAATACAGGCATAATAGAATGTTTTCCCAGGTGTGAATCGTTCGTTCCTTTCGATAAACATTAAAGTCTCTCGTTCTTGCTCATTCAGGCCATGCTCGCAAAAAATACAATACATGGAATTTTTAGTTGCCTGGTTCTCATCTTATGATCGACTAGAACATCAAAACTTAAAAATCGTCAAATCGAAGGTTTGGATCTCTTCGTGGAAATTTGGTTTTCCTTTGAAACTTCATCGGCTTCTTTACATCAGCATCGATCTATCTTTCTACTCCTCTCTTCATGTATATTTATGCGCGAGGTATCTCTGAGTTGCCACAAATGCCATTATATGCCCACCGCATCGTATATGGAAGAATGGAAGATACAGAGAGAGAGATCAAAGACTTATAATAATGATTCCTTCATTTGGCCTCCTTCGACGCTGAGCTCTTGGAAACGACTAGCACACAGAGAGCGAGGGGATCATTATGCTCCTAGCGACGGAGGATCTGACAATGCCACTTTCGAGACGACATCATTAAAACTCCAATTTCCTATCATCATCGTCGTCATATCTGTCTCTTTGCTAAACAACGAAGACGGATCACCTGGGAGAAAATAATCTCCGCACTTCGAATTCTCAAAGCTCACCGACACTTTCGTGAAGAACGTCGCCGAAAAGACTTTCCATAAGCGAGTTTTAGAACGTTTATTAACTATAAGGGGATACTAATCTTAAATTTCATAGATTTTTTCCTAAATATCTTTAATTTAACTTAACCGAAAGAACGACTGAAATTGGAATTTATTTTTCTTAACGATCTTTTTGCCCTTTGAGAAAAGTTAAGAACGGAATGATTTGTTTCGCTAAACGTAGACGGCTGAAAATATAAACAAAAATTCTTTTAATATTTAATAAATCCTCTCGAAAACTTTCATTCGATTTCATGGACACGCTGCTGATTCTTTCTTATCCCGAAAATTTTTCATTAATATTAGTAAGATATTAAAGTATCTTCAGTTTTTAATCATATCTGGACCTTATTACTATTAATATATAGTACCGTCCATGTTCGTCAGGCCCAAAAACATCATATTTGCTACTAATCCATCGCTTTCTTCTCTCCACCTATAACCTTCTCTACCCTCTCCCTCCAATTGTCTTCTCTTCCTCTCTTCCGAGTTCGCCGTCTGCAGATGGAAGATCTTTTGTGAGCCAAATCTCTGCGACAGAATAGATCTAGAGTAGATTGCTTTTAAATAACCTATTTCGGGAATCACCGCCACTTTCACGCACGGGAGCGTCAGTCAGTCCAAATGAGTCGAGCCATAAGTAGTTTATTGTTTGCCCGCGAGGTGGCGCCTCTTTCGAAACTTTTCTCACGAAAGAGAAGACGAGCGCGTCGTTAACTTACTTATCCCTTCGAGAACTCCAATCGAGATGATTGATATTTCTCGCGGCTGCTCTTTCTCTCTACACATGTACTAGCAGAGCTGGATCTCCCGATATGTCTTCCTTTTCGCCTGCCTATCGAATCGCCGGAAATTTTGCTCCGCGTGCTTCACGATTCTTCTTCATCGCTCGTTGAAGACTTTCCCGCTCCGTCTTCTGCTTTCCCCTTTGACCTCTTACTTCTAGAGAAGCATCCGAACATTTTTCTTTCATTTGTTTCTCCCCGGAATCCTTTCTCCGAAAACACTTTTTTAAACCTGGAAGTGCTGCCTCTAACAGAGCGCCTCGCATCATTCTCAATTCGCCGAAAAAAATTTCGTCGGAGGAAACGCGATACTTTCCAACTCGTCCTCCTCTTTCCTCCAAGACTCTTACCACGCCCATCTCCACGCCCCTCGTCACGCTCTCGCAAACCACATTCCCGCGAAAGCGCATCTCGGTGGCTCCGGCGGCGCTCCGGTCTCCATAATTCCTCAGCCTGAGGCATCTGAACCAGCACAGCGACACTTTTCCCACAATTCAATTTTTCTCATTAATCGTGATATCTAATTGCAATATATTCAACGCACTTCCCTTAATCTCCTATTGCCGCTAAATTTTGTCATATTACATTGCATTCACTTCTTATCCTATTCAATTGTGATTTTGTTTGAATTTAATTGGTGGTTAGGATATTTTTTATTTTTTTACTTTCTCCATATACGTAGTATAGGGGAAAGTATTGATTCATGAAAAAAATCGACTTCGAGATTTCAATGGAAATACACGTTTTGAGGTCCCCTGAATACGTTTTGACCATTTTCTCGATGATGTGTGTGTGCGTGCGTGTGTGTGTACGTGATAGCTTTTTGTGGGTGCTCTAACTAAAAACTATTAATCAGATCAACGCGAAATTTTATATTTAACATTTTTATAAAAGTCAAAAGAACTGATTAATTTTTGGTAAAAATCGGTCAACCGAAAGTGGGTGTTTACTTGTGTCACTTATAGGTTATTTTGAATTATTTTCTTTAATATTTGATAAATGTACTGGATTAAAAGTTGTACGAAATTCAATTATCTGCAGCATTTGTTTGAAACATTCTTCCATATAACGCAATGTTTAAGAGATATCTTATATTTTACCTGCCACCACCATGCCACCTACCGACGACTACTGTTAACAATTGACGCTTAGTTACATATTAGTAACGCTCCAATTTCTTTTCTTAATTTTTGGGGCTTTGTGGCTATATCCAATATCAGAATGCCATGGTTTGAGTTTATTTCTGTTCTTTGTAAAGTCTAAAATTTTCTCTCAGTTTCTTATAATATTTATTATTATGTAACCTATTTGGAACTTTTAGAAATATTGCAGATATGGAGAAAGTCATGTGATGGCCACATCAGATTTTTTATTATACTGTTAAAAATAATAATAATGATTTTATTCGTCCCAGGACATGTACATATATGTATAGGATAAGTCAAGTTGGCTATACAAGTAAGTGAGGAGAGAAAAAATAAAAAAGAATACAAATACAATTACATGACAAGTAAAAATTTAGGTACAAATAAATTAATAAATCAAAAAATTACATCAGCATTTACCCATGAATTCATCTATTGAGTAAAAACAATTTTCTACCAGGTATTCTTTCAAAGCCCTTTTAAATAAACAGGGGTTATTAATGCTTTTTATTTTACATAGTATTTTATTATAAAATTTGGATCCTGCAAATGCAGGACTGTGTTTGTACATGTTAAGATTATGAGTAGAGGTCTTAAAATCAAGTTTACCTCTGGTATTGTAATTGTGTACTTGACTATTAGTTTCCAGATCTAATAAAAATTGGTTATTTACAACAAATGTAATTGCATGAAGCAAGTAGATGGAGGGTAAGGTGAGTAATTTGAAGGACTTGAAATATTTTCTGCAACTTGTACTCCTATTGACTTTTGCCATGATTCGTACTGACCATTTCTGTAATTTGAACAGTCTGTCTGCATGTCGAGAGTGCCCCCAGACTACAATGCCATATTTAAGTCTGCTATATAAATAGGCATAGTAAACGGATAAACAGCTTTCGATATCTGTTAAATTTATAATTCGTCTTAGAATATAACAGCCTACAGCAACTTTAGAACTAATTGAGTTGATATGATTTTCCCAGTTAAGACAGTTATTGATAAGTACGCCAAGGAATTTGGTATCCAACTGGGAGGGAAGATCAAGATTAGTAACATGTAAAATATAATCTTTTTTTGATATGGATGGAATTGCATGAAACATGATTTTTTATAATTGATTTGTAACCTGTTATAATCACACCAAGATACCATTTTCTCAATGGCTTGTTGGCAGTAGTAAGATACATCATTACTGGTGCTATTAATGAGATGATTGGTATCGTCTGCATATAGAAATAGTTCACCATTGTCAAAGCAGTTGGGAAGGTCATTAATATATAATAGGAAAAGTAGGGGTCCTAAAATAGAACCCTGGCGGATACCTCTTGTTACTCTTTGAAATTTAGAAATGTATAGAATTTTAGAGTGTGATGATTTAAGAGTTACTGCTTGGGTCCTATTAGTTAAAAATGATTTAATCCAATTGTTAGCTATTCCTGTTATACCATATGAATGTAGCTTCCGTATTAGAATATCATGGTCAATAGAATTGAAGGCCTTAGAGAGATCATAGAAAATCCCTGTTATGTTTTCATGGTTGTCTAGACTCTGAAGTATGGAATTAATAAATTTGTAGATAGCCATTTCTCTACTTTCTCCCTTTAACAAACCCAAATTGGTTGGTAGACAAAATATTGTGTTTATTAATAAAGGACATGATTCTATTATACATTGCATATTCAAAAACTTTGGAAAAATTGAAAGAACAGAGATGGGTCTATAATTACCAATATCCTGTGGATCACCTCCTTTGAGAATGGGAACAACCTTAGCTATTTTTAGTTTCTGAGGAAATTCACCAGAGATAAAAGATTCATTTACTAGGTGTACAAGAACTAGAGCAATACATTTTTTAACTTCTTTAGTAATTATCATGCCAGGAATGCTGTAAATGCCACTGGAATGATTAGAGCTAAGTTTGTTAAGGATCACCATTAACTCCTTTACATCAGTGGGATAAAGAAAAATTGAATTTGAGCTTGCTTGGTTCTCAGGGACAAACCTTTGAGAGTGGGGGAAGGATGATATTGGGTTGATTGTCCAAATTTAAGAAATGGTCATTGAGAGAGTTTGCAATAGTACTTAGGTCAGTAACTGATTTCCCTTTAATGGCAATGGATTCTATACTAGACTTCCTATTACAAGTGGAGGTATTACTTTTGATTATATTCCAAGTAGCTTTTGTTGGGTTGTTAGATTTTTTAATCATATCAATGTTAAAAGACTTTTTTGTTTCCTGCACGAGCTTGGCATAGGACCTTTTACACTGTAAATAAAGATTTTTATCAGACTCAGCTTTAGTTGACCTGTAGTCATTATACAAATGTTTCATCTGAATTGATAAGGCACTAATTTCAGGGGTAACCCAACTTTTCTTCTTTGATTTAACATTATTGTTTAATACAACATTCTTTAAAGGGAAACACATGTCAAACTTGTGCAAAAAAATCTTTAAAAAATTATCAAATTTATCATCAAGTTTATCTACTGCGTGAACTTCTGACCAATCTTCAAGTTGAAAAAGATTACCAAATGTACTCTTTGCTTGTTCAGTAAAAAATCGTTTATTGTATTGCTTGGGTTCAGTCCTTAACTCATAAGAAAATGAAGTCGACTGAGCAAAATGGTCAGAAATGCGTGCATTAATCACAGAACTATTAGTAACGTTTAAATTTGAGAAAATATTATCTATAACAGTGGCTGATGTTTTACTAATTCTAGTAAATTCATGGATAGTAGGTCTTAAATTGTGGACTTTAAATACATCTAGAAGTTGAAATTTCTGTGGGCATTGAGAGTTCAAATCAACATTTAAATAACCAAACATGATCATTGAGCCAGTATTATTACTAATAATATCTAGTGCAGTGGATAATTTGCTGAGAAACGAAGGAAAATCACCATTTGGGGACCTATAAACACACATTTTTGGAATTTTAGAGGTACCCAGTAACACATCAATTGCACAGCATTCAAAATTAGATTCAGAAGATAACTTTTTGGCCTTGATTATAGTATGAGTTTTATATTCTTCCTTTACCAGTATTAAAACACCTCCATGTTTGGAATCTGGTCTACAGTAAAAGTCAGCTACAAAAAAACCAGTTATTAGAATACTGGGAAGTTCATTTAATGTAAGCCAGTGCTCAGACAAACAAATTATATCAACATTTTGTAAGCTTAACCATAATTCTACAATAAAAAAGAAATTTACGGATTTCTTTATTAAAAAATGGATTATAGTGAATTAAGTATCTCATATTTAAATAAATTTACAATATTTTTTAAATATTAAAGGTTAATATAAACATAAAGAATGATATACCAAATAAGACATTGATTGAAATTAATTTGTCATTAATCATATAGCAAATGGACTCATCATTGATACGTATCATATATCAGTCTATGTGCTTATTACTATATTTTAAAAAAATCTGTTGTGGCCATCTCCATATCTGTATCGATCTGTATCTGTATCGAGAGTGCAATATTTCTAAAACTTTCAAATAGGTTACTTAAAAAAAAATTTTAAGAATTTGCGAGAAAAATTTAGACTTGACGAAGAACAGAAATAAACTCAAACCATAGCCTTCTGATATTGGATATAGCCACAAAGCTCCAACAATTAAGAAAATAAAAAGGAGCGTTACTAAGATGTAACTAAGCGTCAATTGTTAACAATAGTCGTCGGTAGGTGGCGTGATGGTGGGAGCTAAAACATTTAGTTTTTAAGATATCTCTTAAACGATGCATTATATGGAAAAATGTTTTGAATAAAGATTGTAGAAAATTATATTTCCTACAACTTGTATTCCAGTATATTTTTGAATATATCAAATATTAAAGCAAATATGTCAAAATAACAGATAAGTGACAAGAGTAAACACCCACTTTCGGTTGACCGTTTTTACCAAAAATTAATCAGTTCTTTTGACTTTTATAAAAATGTTAAATATAAAATTTCGCATTGACCTGATTAATAGTTTTAGAGTTAGAGCACCCACAAAAAGTTATCACACACACATAGACATCATCGAGAAAATTGTGTAAACGTGTTCAGTGGACCTCAAAACGTGTATTTCCGTTGAAATCTCGAAATCGATTATTTTCATGAAAACAAATTTTTCCTAGACTACGTATGGAGAAAGTAAAAACGGAAGCCTGGAAGAATGAAAATTTAGGTATTTTCCTTAGGGCGATTTTTAAACTCGCGTTGAAACGCGCCACAAATTCGCTTTGAATGTTGAAATCCGATGTTTTCGCAAGATAAAATTTTTCATCATCATGATGAGTTGTAATTTTGGCGATTTGGGAAAATTCCATTTATTGATTGTAGAGGATTGAAAATTTGCGACTCGTCGGTCCACAAGTTCACAAAATTTTGACTATTTTAAGGTGGCAAAATATCGGTGTAACGCTAAAAAGCAGGGTGTTAACGAAAATAAATAAATATTCAATAAATGGAATTTCCTAAATTGTATTCCTTAAATAATAATAATAATCAAGATTTCAATATCTGGTAATGAAAAAAAGTTGCTTCATTAAACAACGAAAAAAACCTGATGTGGCCACCACATGACTTTCTCCGTATCTGTAATATTTCTAAAAATTCCAAATAGGTTACATAATAATACATATTTTAAGAAACCGCTAGAAAATTTTAGACTTGACAAAGACCAGAAATAAACTCAAACCATAGCCTTCTGATATTGGATGTAGCCACAAAGCTCCAACAATTAAGAAAAGAAAAGGAGCGTTTCTAAGACGTAACTAAGCCTCAATTGTTAACAATAGTCGGTAGGTGGCGTGATGGTGGCAGCTAAAAATATAAGCTATCTCTTAAACAATGCAAAGATTGTAGAAAATTAAATTTCTTTCAACTTGTA
Organism: Tanypteryx hageni; assembly: GCA_028673005.1. NCBI lineage: Eukaryota > Metazoa > Arthropoda > Insecta > Odonata > Petaluridae > Tanypteryx > Tanypteryx hageni. The sequence goes on along the minus strand of CM054115.1, from coordinate 190,873,107 downwards.
TTCCGAATACATTTTTAAATTTATCAAATATTAAATCAAATATCTCAAAATAACAGATGTGACAAGAGTAATCACCCATTTCCGGTTGATCGATTTTAACTAAAAACTAATCAGTTCTTGTGACTATCATAAAAATGTTAAATATTAAATTTCGCGTTGACCCGATTAATAGTTTTTTAGTTAGAGCACCCACAAAAAAGTTATTACATACACACACACTGAGACATCATTGAGAAACTGGTCCAAACTTGTTCAGGAGACCTCAAAACGTGTATTTCCGTTGAAATCTCGAAGTCGATTTTTTTCATGAAAACAATACATTCCTCTATACTACGTATGAAGAAAGTAATAAAATAGAGTAAATATTTTGCGAAACAAGTTTTCCTTTAACAGTTAGAAACGAAATAAAAAGTCAAAAATATAATTTAGTCAAATTATTTTCTGTACATTTAGCTGTTTAGCGATTTATATTTAATATGATGTAAAGCCTTAATTTCAAATCTTTAAGATATCTTGCAACGGCTAATCAAGTTTTAGCGTGCAGAATAATTTTCTTTGGCTAAAATTTTATTTCTGACTATTTAGCTCGTTTATCACTGTTATAGGAAAATTCTTATAATATAAAATATTTTTGTTCAATTCCTTTTTTTTTAATTTGAATTAGAATCCCGGAAATGAAATTCTGAGGATATTGTATCATTGCGGCGATAGGTTGGACGAGATCAACATTTCCTCGCGAGTCTAACAATTGCGCCATTAAACGTAGTCACGTGGAGCATTCCGTCGGCGCATAGTCTCTCAAGCGTCAGATTCTGCGCAATCACGCCAACGCAAATTTCTGCTTTGACGTCATCGTGAGATAGCTCTCATTCATCGACATACAACTTGTGACGCGGTTCTTGCTTCGATCAGTCGAATTCTAGATTCATGGCACATTAACACTCCAGTGGCTTATTTACACCATATTCACCTAGGTAACATTTAATGAATTGATTACGATATCACTTATCCATTGTGCCTTCTCTCTTGGAATTGAAGTATATGCTCGGGGTAGCATTAGATTTTTATTATTTGATTCTTGTATTTCTCGTCGTGTTCTTAAACCAAATAAAAATTTTAGGTCCCGGAAGTTCCACGATATTAAAGATAGAGTTATGAATACCGCCTTGATTTTAGATCAATACTTTCACAGTCAAACTGCGTTGGTAGCTAAGGTCGATTGTTGCCACACAAAAAATCTCAATTGTCAATTTGGGTCCACAGACGATATATCCACAGTCTATATGTCCTTCAATTTGTACTCAATCCCAAAATTTATTTTACTAATCCTTACGGACGTTAAATTACAGCCAATTTCCATAACCTAGTTGAAAATTTCCTACGTTGGTAACTTTAAATACTTTACTTTCAAGAGAAAGGTTATTTTCAATAAACAACGAATGATTAGCTATTAATTTTTGGAAATAAAAATGTACTTATCACTATAGCCACCTGAACCAAACAGTTAAAACTTTATTTAACCGCTTTGTAATCAGTAGGAAAAGGGCGTAAAATATATCTACATTTTTTTGCCACCGAGTCAATGAAAACTGTGCCGGGTTAAGTATTTTTTTCAAAGTACGAGATATACAGTTTTTTTATATCAATTCTGTGTGAATTTTTATCATGCCTAAATAAAAAAATCAGAGGCATTCCACAAACAAAGCAAGGAAATTCGAAGTCTCGTTCTCGGCCACCATTTTTCGATCACCGTGACTCGGCGTTTCGCCTTTGTCTTCCATCTTCCCTATACGACGACGTAGATAACGAATCGGTCAGTAGAATATTCCTCGGCTCCAACGCACCGAGTGGCGCATTTTAGGCGCTTACAAGAGAATCCGAGTGTCCATCAAACAGCTGCAAAACAGTCGGAATCCCATGAATGCGCGGAGCAATAGTTCTCTGACTCGGCGCTCCTACCTTCCCCTTTATATCGAGCAAGCTCATAAAATCGTCCCGCGAATTGTTCATTTTTAAGTCTTCTTCTTTAGAAGAGAGAAGGAAAAAGGAGCAGGTTATAGAGAGGTTGAGGGGAGGAGGAAGTATAGGGGGAAGGTGAGGGGGGAAGGAGAGGGGGGAAAGAGAGGGGAAAATGAGAGGGGGGAAGGACATGGTGAAGGAGAGGGGAGAGAGGTCACGCGAGGCATTGGGGGTATATCGCCTGAGTGGATGGTTCGTTCCAAAAAGGGTCGGCCCACAATCGCTGGAGATGAAGAGAGGAAATCCTTGGAGGAGGGAGAGAAGGATGGAGAGAAGGAGGAAGAGAAGGAGAGAGAGGAGGAAGAGAAGGAGGGAGAGAAAGAGGGAGAGGAGGGAGAGAAGGAGGAAGAGAAGGAGAGAGAGGAGGAAGAGAAGGAGGGAGAGAAAGAGGGAGAGAAGGAGGGAGAGAAGAGAGAGGAGGGAGAGAAGAATGGGGAGAAGATGAAAGAGGAGGTAGAAAATAGAGAGAAGGAGGGAGAGCAGGAGGAGTAGGGAGGGAAGAAGTAGGGGAGGGGGAGAAGCAGGGGGAGGAGGGGGAGAAGAAGGGAGAGGAGAAGGAGGGGGAGAAGGAGCGAGAGATAAAAGGAGAGAAAGAATAGAATAGAATTTTTTTCCTGGTACCGGATATTGCCAACTTATACACAACTTTACAAAATACCCAATCAGGTTGGGTACAATAAACAAATGAAAGTAGTTTCTTTTACATTAAAGAATAAGTATGCAAATATTAACGAACACGTATGCATAAATAATTAACAATACTTCAATACAAAAACAAAAAAAACAAATGAATATTGCTGTTACAGAAAAATTAGTAACTATAAGTAAATTTTATACCCTTATACAATTTATTAGTAGACAATGTCTCATTCTTTTTTAAATTGTGTTTCATTAACAGAATTTTTTATGGTATTGGGTAGGGATTTCCACAGTTTACAGGAAGTGACATGATACGACTGACTATATTTAACGGTTGATTAATATGTATGACGTATGAAAAGCGTTCGATGAACGATCCTTTTGATATTGACCTTCACCAGGAATCGAATTCTTCGGATCCATTGTTACTATGATTTCGTGAAGCTTCTTTTAGCCAATCCGCTTAAGAATGGGACAGTGAAATTTGCCCATGTAACGTATAGCTGCAGAAGAGGTCCAATTATGACGCGGCCATTTTCCTCTAAATGGGCTCCTCAAAAGGTTATAGCGTACATGCCAATATTCGGTGATTATTAGCGGTCTACGGAATGATTAATATTCTATCGGCTTAATTAGAGGACCAGCAGCTATTGAGAGCGGCACGGAGAAACGCAAGGATCAGAGGAAGGGAGAGGAGGGCGTTGAAGGCGATCCTAAGACGGTGGGTAAAGGGAAGACTTCCTGAGGAGTGGTACCGAGAGCGGCTCTGGAATTCTGTTAGGCCCCGAATAAGCGAGGTTGGAGAGAGAGAGAGTTTTGAGAGGCAGAAGGAGCGCGCAGTAGTTGCCCCACTTGGTGCTGAGAGATATAAGGGATGATGCTCTCCTACCACTGCGGTGCTCTCAAGGGGGATGGGGTCCTCGATTCGATAAGGGGCTGGAGGGGCAGAACCAGACCCCTTTTTGGGCCGAAGGGGATATAAGGAAGAGTGGGTGGAAGGGGGTGGTTGGAGGGAAAGGGGTGGTTGGGGGAAGGGGGTGGTGGGGGATAGTAGGTGGTTTGGGGAAGGGGGTGGTTGGAGGAGCGGAATGCAAGCGAAGTGAGGGAAAAAATATAAAGTTTTACTGCAATTGTTTTACACCGCTATAGAAGTCGCGGTGATGAATATGATGCAGTTTCGTCAGCTTAACCCAGTTGCACGCTCATGTATGGACCGATGAGTGAGTTTATTGTGCTAGGCTAACAATCGTCTGCTACTAAGCAAACGCGGTCACTTTGTCGGTGAAATTGCAGTGCTTTGGGATACGCTTCCTGAAAATAACCTGCGATGGACATTTTAGTAATAACAACGTCAACCAAGTTCGGATTACGAGACCCGGGAACTCTGGCGCGCAACTTTTAACATACCACTCCCCCTTCAAACCCCAGACATATTGTCCGGGCTCTTTTGTTCCCCCTCTACAGACCCTGGCGGAACTGCGCCTCGGTAAATACATCATTTACTACAATCGTAATCACACGAAATCTCATTATTAACGTCTTACGATCTTCCATTAAAAATATTTTACTAAATTTTCATCAGTCTGAATTTTTAATAAGGGCTCTTCTGCTTGATTTGCCTCGTCTTTATACCTACAGTTGATGAATTTAAATTGGAAATATCATGAGATTCGTAATAAACAAAGACCGCGGATGAATGTTTTAAATGAACGGGATTATAGAGCCGCAAACACGGCGTTGTGGATCCTATATTTGCAGGCTAGTTTCTGAATTCCATGCGTGTGGTGAAGACCAACGAATATATTGTATCTAAAGATACCATTTTAAAATATACTTTGATGAAATATACCTTCACTAAAGTCACGACTTTTTTGCTTCCAAATCCACTTGTAAAAGCAATTCCCAGGAGTCAATCGCAGAAGTTGAGAACATTTCAGAACATCAAATAAGCCTTGGGAAGAACAAGGTCGTTGACTCATTCGCTTTCCGTCAAGTTTTTGTTTTCGAGGATATTTAAACGCTTCCAATGAATCGTTTTCACTGAAAATTAGCGAAAAAGATCGACTTTGATCTTTCGTAATTTCAACATCCGACAGCTATTTTTTTCAAAGCACTGACTGTTGACCTGATATACAGATAGGTAGTACATAATCGAAGAAGATATATGATCCAAGGCACTCGTTTTCATTGCATTAATGTTTAACGCCGTACATATCAGTACACAGGGTTCTTTAAAATCTGTAAATTTTATTTTGGTTATAGACTTTCAAATACTTGACCATTCATATTGAGAATAAAAGAGAGAGTTGATCTAGAAAAATGGAGGGAGACTATTGGCACAAAATCAAAAGTGCGGTTGGAGTGTGCGTCTCGGAATTAGGAGACGAGAGCTCCTCTGCCTTTCAATCTCTCTGGCTACTGTCAGAGATTTCCAATCTTGAATGAATTTGAACAAAGGTGGTCTCGATTACGGCGCAGTAGAACATATCAAAGAAAAGTTTATTTCACTGTGCAGTGCATTATTTCCGTAGGAATCTACTTTGATTGAATGATCATTTAGGAGATTATGGTAGCAAATAGGTCATGAAGAATCTCTTTTCCCTTTAACGCAGGGTTCGGGTAATGGCCCGTAGAAAAAATATTTCAATTGTATCTCTGATGAGATCGAAACTTTAAGAGAAATACCAAAAATTAATAAATTGTTAAAATGGAATGGCGCGAAATAATCGGAAGTATATTATGAGAATCCAAGACATTAAAAACTAAATTAAAATGCAGATTGCGAGAACCTGCCGCAAAATTGAAGGAAAAGTTGTTTTCGTAAATTGATTACCTTGAGTAAGGTGGCGTAATGCAACTTCTCGTGTTCAACAAGCGTAAATAAAGCATAAAAGGAGCAATGGGAATTAAATAGGGAAGAAGGTTAAAAGGACGAGTTGCCTACGAGATCTAAGTGGAATGGGAGTTAAGACTTTTTGGAAGGGGAAGGAATGATGGGAAGAATTAAGAGAAGCGGAATTAAGCGGCGTTGGGAAGTAAACAGAAGAGGAAGAGATGAAAGGAATGTTACAAAAAGAGAGAGAGAGAGAGAGAGATTGGAGTTAGAGATTGTGTTTAAAAGCGAATGGACGACACAGAGTAATTGGTAGTGTGGGCAAAAATCATTTTGGCCTCCCCTAATATACTAAGTCGCTTCATACCCATCAGCACACGAATGGTAGCATTCCAATCAAAATCACCAGGTTTTACGCCATCATGTTCGTAGAAGTAGTTTTGTTAGCAATTATTACAGAAAATACGTGCACTTATAAATTCAGCTGAAATACATGTATTTCTATAATACATTTTTTCTATTATAAGGAATTCGTTGAAGTACTACTACTCACACAGGAAAATGCACAGTGAAATAAAAAACAAACATTACGAAAAATGAATAATTAGATACATTTCTGAAACAAATGCCACCAAGTACGATATTTCATCAGGTTTTTACATAAATATGCGTTCATAAATAATAAAATATACACATTAAGAAAATGGACCAAAGGTTTAAGTTAAATACTTTAAAATAATACAAACTTAGATGGCCAAAATAAATAATGTTATATATCTTCCTGACTTTTAATGCAACAAAATCTCTAACAGTTTCTTCAAAAATTGTTTTCACATTTCATTGCGCGAAGAATTCGGAATCCTTCTGGGCATGGTTAAACAAAGTGAAAATTTGCCTTTCTTGACAATACATACTTGTGTAACCATTTTTGCCATTTGACACTAGGACGCCCGGAATTGGCTCACCCACTAGAACGCCCAACCGGGTCAATTTGACCCGTATTACGAAATATCAGTTTTTATAACTTTAAATTGCGAAATTAAAAGCGATACATTATTTTCATCATAAAAGCTATTATAAGTTATGTTTTCGTTTAGTACATTTTTCAAAACTGATAGGTTCATGGTCAAAAATAATGTTTATAAAATATTTTTCAAAAAGAAAGTTGTTTTATAGTAATTTTTCAACGTAATAAATATTCTACTGCTCTCTTATGAGAATGTACGACTAAAGGAAGACATATCCTTTTCCATAGAGTTATATGTTAGGATGTGGCACCTTAAGAAACCGGAAATGCTAGTGATAAACTGTTATTATGTATGTGGTATGAACTTACTAAAAAATAAAGTAATTATTTCTTCATGAGTATTTATAGCGTTTAAATAAGGTATACATTTTCTATTCAGACTAACTACTGTTTACAGATAGCATGAGCCGGTACACTCTCTGTTCGAAACTTTAAAAAATAAGTATATACATCTTCAAAATGTCAACTTTGAATAAAATATTTGAAAATCACGCAAGATTTGCATAACAGCGAAAGAACGTAAAAAAACGTACGCCCGAGTAATATAAGGCAGGGCCATATTTAACAACATGAAAAATAAATTAGGCACGGGCAGCAACAAAATATACATTATTAAAATTTACAGAGATAAACATGCAAATTATAAAAAGGCATTATTAGTCGGATATGCAAAGCAGAAATGCATTCAGGTTGAAGGCACTCATTTTGCTTATAAATACCATGAACAAGTTGGTTCATAACTCATAAACTAACGCTAATTAAAAATAGTGTATTTTCATGCAACAACAAAAATCTTTCGAACCTGAAAAATAGATTTCATTGACACATATTTGTGACGAACAAACATAATTTCAAAATAATACAACAAAATTATTATACTTTTATCGCGTTAGTGTAGCTGACGCAAGTGCAACGCACTGCACTTCCCACAAAACGTTTTCCTGCATACTGTGCATTTGGTTGAGGTTTTATTTTCTCTGCAATTTGACGTGTTCTGGCATTTTCGGCGTTTTGGAAAAACTTCTTCCTCCAATTCAGATCCTTCACTTTGACTATCATAATTTGGCCTCTTTTTCACGTACCTACATCGCTTGTAGCTTCTCTGAAAGCTGTCTGATGAATTTTCTCCGCGAAATATTCTTACCAGTGGCAGCTGTATATATCACGACGGCATTTTTTGCGGCCAAATCGAGAAGTAGGGTATGGATTTTTCGTGTTAGAAAAATAATTCGGAGGGTAATGGTCGGGTTATATTATTTTACTTTTCATTCAGGTTAAAATCTGATATAAATAAGTTACAGATTTTTCCAGGTTTTAAAAAATGTTTAATCTCGGATAATTTTCGTCTTTTATTATTTTGAAATTCGGATAAAATGATTTTTAAATAAAAATCTTCTTTAAAAATTTAAAAATTTTATTTAGCATTAATTATTATGATTCTCATACAATTACATTTTCATAGCCATTGTGTCTTCAATAGTATTACTCCTTGCCGGAGTTTGCAAATGACGTAAATGGGAAAATGAACGCTCAACATCACAGCTACCTGTGGGCAAACACAGTAGTCTTAAGACAAGCTTACTTAATTTAGAGTATCGGACTCCAGCATTAGCCCAAAACCTGATAATATCCAAATCTTTGTTTAGAGGTTATATAATATATAATAAATAGGTAGTAATTTCGGATTTTATCTGCTCATTCACATTGTCATATGTGCCCAAAAATTCGACGATAGCACTTGTATATGGGTGATGCATATATTTCTTATTAGGATCTAATAAGGATGCCATTTTCCAGATAGATTTAACGAATGTATTAAGACTTATATTTATTGTAGCAATTCATTTTGAAGAAAGAACTTCCAAAAATTCATTTATAGCCGCAATGATTTTTGTTGTACTAGATAATGTTTTTAGAACAGCTGCATATGCACCTGTTACAAAGAGAATAAACAGACTGTTCACGAACACCTCGGTCTGCACTCAAATCCTGAGGTGCTTATAAGTACCAGAATAGAAATTTTGTGACCAAATCTAAAAAAAAATTCTTTAACCCTGCAGTGGTAACGTTGGGTCTGACAGACCCAAAGCCATTTTGTTTGTATTTTTGAACTAGTTCGGTTTGAGTTGCAACATTCTCCATTAGAGTACCTCCCTATCGAATACTCATGAGACGGTCATGGGACGACAAGTGACCCAGCTTTTAGTTTATCAACAGTTGACAAAAGGTGAAGTGTTATTTGGGTCTGATAGACGCTATGTTACCACTCGTAAAATTTTTTTCGTTTGATGGCTTCTGCGTCTTCCAAGAAATTCTTTGATCTGAGTAAAGAGGAAGACGAAGAATTAGTGCTGCAAATGTTAAATGAGTCTGTAGAGATAAAATCTGATAGTGATGATGAAGATACTGATCCGAACTTCCAGTTTTAAAGTGATCATGATTCTGAGAGCGAGGAAGAACTCGAGGTAAGAATCTTTTTGCTTTTCATTTAGATGTTGAACTTTCGTTTTCTTGTTCGATCAAGGCTAGTTTTTATTTACAGATCGATTCAACTAATGATGAGGAAAGTCAGAAGAGCCGCGCATTTGTGGGAAGAAACAAAGTAACTATGTGGAGAAAAGAACAGCCCCCCACCGCAGTGCGCACGAGGCGCCACAATAAAAATGCAAAATAACATTTAGAATTCTGGGATCTTTTTTTAGTATAAATATGACAATCTGGCACCTATACGACAATTGCTTGAAGCGTTTGTTGCAAACTATTCTAAGTCGTACTTTGTTGGAGAGTTCCTAACTCTTGACGATATGCTTCCAGCATTCCGCCGTAGGTGTCCCTATAATGTATACATGTCGAACTATCCAAGCCGATATTGAATAAAAATATATGCCTTGGTCGATGCTAGAATGAATTATACTTTGAATTTGGAAATATATGCCGGAAACCAGACATCAGAAGTTTTTAAAAGTAAGCAACAGACCGGACGATGTTGTAGAACGGATGTGCAGGCCTGTGTACAATACAGGAAGAAACATCACTAAGGACAACTGGTTTACCAGTTATGCTATAATGAAAAAAATGATGAAACACTATAACTTAATTGTTGTAGGAACTGTAAAGAGAAATTAGGCCGAGTTGCCTGCTGAATTCACAAATCCTAAAAATGGTAATATTTGCACATGTTTGTTTGGGTTTCAAGAGGACAATTCGTTAGTTTCTTAAATTCCAAAAAAGATTAAGGTTGTGAACCTGTTTTCAAGTATGCACCACGATGCAAAATTAGACACAGAAACGGAAGACAACAAAAAACCGGAGATTATCACATTCTACAATGCTACCAAAGGAGGCGTAGATGTGGTGGATGCCATGAGCGCTGACTACAATGTGACAAGAAATTCGAGAAGGTGGCCTTTGACTTTTTTCTTCACTTTTTTAAATATTGGTGCCATAAACGCACACATACTATTCAAAGCAAACAACAATTCAGTTGAAGAGTGAAGAATTTTTATAAAAAATCTTGGTAAGAACCCATTTTTATTTTTTGAATCGATATTTCTGGTGGTTAAGATGGGTCAAGGCATTAAGTAGAATTTTTTTCTTCAGGAAAACGTTTAATTGAAGAATACTTAAAGAATAGATCGACGAACATTTATTTATCTAAAGATGTGAGTCAGCTTGCTCAAAAGTATTCAGGCTACAAAGTTCAGCAATATCCACCAATGCAGCCAAATAAAAGAGGAAGATGCATTTATTGTAAAGACTAAATTAAACTATTACTGCAAAATGTGTTTGAAGTATATGCCTTAAACATGCATCAATGATGTGCAGTGATTGCATTGATAACAATTGAATTTCGGTGCGAATTTTTTTTAAATTCATTTATTCATTCATTAAATTCATTCTTTGGAATTTTAAAATAAGATCTGTTTTGAAGGTATATTTTTTGTTTTTTTTTCTTTTTAAAGAAACTATTTTATATTAGATATATACGTATTGAAGTATAACAAAGAGCAAATTTCATGCTGTATTATCTAACGCTTCAATATTTACAAGCCATTTTGTTACCTGGGTCCCTTGGACCCAATGTTACCACTGGCGAAATTAAATCTCACGTTACTACTGAAGGTTTAAAGAAAACAAATAATTTCGGGTTTTTTCGGGCTTTACCCGAAATTTTAAAAAAGAAATTGGAGGGTAAAAAACTAATAAAAATCGGGCAAAACACGAAAAATCCCTACCCTAAATAAAAGGCATGTCTGTCCGACACATCCTCGGGGTTGTTATTGAGTTCCGCGAGAATTTCATCAGAATGTAAATCGCGCCTACGAGTCATTTTTCTGGCCCTATTCTGTGCAAATGCACAAGGGGCTGCCTGCACGTTATTGCGCATGCAAATACCGCCAGGGACTGAGCAAAGGGCTTGTTGGGATAAAATGAGTGGAAGACAATATCTGCAAGCTCAAACCTGCACACACAATGTTTCATTTTCGGGACAGAAGACGATCGAGTGATGAAGAAGTGAGAGAAGGAGAGGGGACTCGGGGAGGGAGGGAAGAGGAGAAAGGAACGCAGGATTGAATGCAAGGAAAAGCTGAAAAAATAGTAATTCAATTTCATTAATTGCGATAACATGGAAGCGTTTTGGCATTCCAAGTTGAAGAAAATACGTTTCATTCTACACTCGGGTCAAAATGACCCGTTCGGGCTTCCGATGTAAATTTCTTTATAATTCATGAGATACTGTCTTGATAAGATTAAAATTTCTTGTGGGTAAATATCTTCTAAAATGATTAAAAATCTCGAGAGGAAATTGGGTTCAAGATCATATTGTAGTAGAAAAACATTCAAATTCTTCTTCGTGTCAAATGGACCCATCCGGGCGTTCTAGCGTTAAGTAAGCAGTTCATGGAGTGATGTCCATATATTGGACATTTTAGGCTGTGTTTTGAAAGTACACTGGACTGTAATTCAGAAAATGGATTGACACTCAAAGCGATTCAGTCTTGCAGTGCAGCCGAATCCCATTCCATTTCCAGTGCGCATTCTGGGGACTATCACATATATTGCCAATTTCGAAGGTGCTATCTCGCTCGGAGAAATTGCTTCCGTATTTATAGAACGATTCCAAAATTCTGAAACAAACATGTGTTGATATTTCAACTCACGCAATATCTCACGCGCCAGGGGACAAATGAATCGAATTGTCCGGCATCAGATATCGAAGCGATCCGCCTATGATGTTTCAGCTGCATTTAAATAACGGATCGAAGTATCGGAAGCCATATCGAACTAACGCATTCAAAACAAATGCTATCGTATGGTAATGGCCACACAGCGGTGATAAACTATATTACAAATAATCGTGGAGTATTGAGAATAGAATATTCTGAAAAATGGATCGTAATCGGTATAAATAGAGGGAAACCTAACAGTGAATGTGTATGCGGTAACATTATTCAGGACGATTTGGAACAGCATTACATTTTTGATTAAGGATAAGCAATCGCATTCCAAAAGAAAACATCGGAGAGTTAGAAAGTAAATGATATACTCTAAAAAAGAAATCACGTTACGGAAAAATATACCTGAAAAAGATACCGATTAAGAATATGTTTAGTTTTCGAATTTAATATACATTTTTATTCTAACGAATAAATAACAATAATAAAATATGATTTCCGAAATACGTCGTTTAAGAATAATCTAATAATTCTCAAAATTACTTAGAATTAGGTAAAAGCATTCCCTTCCATTTTGCATCGACTGTTTCACCTTTTTTCGGAATTTAAAGCTCAGAGGTTCAGAGCACTCCAAGAAGACTTTAGCAATTTCAACAGAAGAATAACAGTAAGTCATACAGAAAATGATCTTTGGAAAGTGAAAAATCAAATCTCTGGAAGGTATACTACAATTCCAGAGAGGAAAAACTAAATAAAATACCATGTGTGGCCGAAGAAATAGAGGCAGTTTACACATACGAACGGAGCGGAAAAGAACAGGAAGGAGGAATCAGTTTAACGCGCTCTCTCGTTCAACAGACTCAAAGGCGCCTCCGTCGGCCCCTGGTGGCAAAAGGCGGAAATCTCACTTCTCATAATCCCCAGGGTGATAGGAGTGAATTCGCGAGTTCTCAACGGAGCGTGCCCGACTTAGGCATTCAAACTGTAACAGCGCAAAAGAAAACGTTTAAGTCCTTTCCCTAAAAAATCCCGCAGCTGTAATTCCCAACCCCGCGTAAACCCATTATAACCCACACCTCCTCTTCTCCTCCCTCACCACTTCAACCCCTCTTTTTTAAGTAACATTCTCTCTCTCGTTATACCTTAAGCTCCCCTCTCTTTCTCTCTCTCTTCCATTTAACCTTCCTCGCCCTTTCTTTCTATCTCCCTTCCTTTTTTCTCTTTCTCTCTCTCATCTTATTTTTCCTTGTTGTCTACATTTTCTCCAACTATGCACCGGTACTTCGTTCGTCTCATCTGGAAAAACGGCCAAAGACGAAGTAATTAGTATATTACTCTTTCGCAGACCTACTCCGCGCAGATTAGATGGCGTGCCTCAGAAGCCTTCCCTAGGGAGGAAGGGGGCGTTGCCCTCGCTGTCCCGGGGTGCCTGTTAACCTTTATAACAACAACTCCCAAAGGCTTCGCTCTTTAATGCCTCGGGGCTTAAGAGGCGCCCCGGCGTTTACGCTTCGTCCAGTCGCGGGATTAGGCATTCGCAGCATAGCGGCTGGGACAGGGGTCGGCAACCTTTTTGATAAGAACCATTATTTCAAAATTTGTATAAAATCCACCGTACTAAGAGTCACAGAACAAGTTAATGAGAAATACGTGTTAAATACAGTAAAACTATATTTAATGACATCTATTTTTTAAACTGCACACGCATATAGTGATCTGTTGTGTAATACGTGTTTTGGTGATAATTCTTAAGAAAAATAATTTGATAAACGAAAGAATACTTAAAATATAAGCGAAGGAAATTTTCCAAAGCCAGTCAAACTGATAAAACCCGGTTAAAAGGCCGGATAAAAACAGATGATCCCGGATAAAAACCCAATACGTATTTCGGTTACAAAGTAACCATCATCAGGGGCTAAAAAAGGGGGAAAATTATCTGACGACATTACTCATAATTTTCATTTGATGAAATGGTGGGATAAGCAAAAGATTTGTTGCCGAATTTAAGTATCGTATTTTTGCAATACCAGGGACCATCAGAGAGGTGTTTTTCATTGGCAGGACATGTTGTTAGTGAAAGAAGAAACAATTTAGGACCAGCAAACGTGGATCATGTCCTATTTTCAAATAGTCATTTCAAATCTCAGGCTACTTAATTAATGTTTCCTTTTTTCAATTAAATTATTCTGTAAAATTTGTAATTTTTGTAAAAATAAATCGTAGATACTTTAAAAACATTTTTCGATCGTAAGAATGAATGTTTATGTACAGTTGCATTTCATTTTAATTAATACAAAATAAATGACTGTGACTCAGATATAATATTTTTATTTTTTCACGATTTCTTTCTACGGATTTGTGTCTCGAGGACCAGAAATTTAAATAATATGGGTCCGATCGGACAAGTAGGCCGTCTGTGCGGGTGCGAGCCTGCGGGCATGGGTCGGGTGCGGGTTAGTATTCTGCGGGTACGGGTTAGTAGTCTGCGGGTACGGGTGGAAAATATCATACCCGTGCAGGGCTCTATCTGTGACATCAAAAAAGACAGCTACATTGCTTATATCCGACTGTGCTTTATAGAGTATAAAAAACCCGTAGTAGGCATTTCAATACAAAGTAGCAATTTACAGGCTGGTGACCTATCTTATCAATCGAGTGGGCGTCGGGAGCCGCAGGTCATTACCCAAGAGCCGCATGCGGGTTCAGGAGCCGCAGGTGGCCGACACTTGGGCTAGGACGAGACGCCGTTCACCCTCTTTTGTTAGCTTCTTGCACCCGCCTACTTACTCCACTTCTCCTTCCCCCCAGCTCCACCTTCCAGCCCCCTCTCCCTTCCCGCCCCCTCTCCTATCCCGCCCCCTCTTCCTTCCAGTCCCCTCTTCCTTCCAGCCCGCTCTCCCTTCCCGCCCCCTCTTCCTTCCCGACCCCTCTCCCTTCCCGCCCCCTCTCCCTTCCCGCCCCCTCTCCCTTCCCGCCCCCTCTCCCTTTCCGCCTCTTCTCCCTTCCCATCCCTCTTAATTCCCGCCCTCTCTCCCTTCCCGCCCCCTCTCCCTTCCCTCCCCCTCTTCCTTCCCGCCCCCTTATCTTTCCCGACCACTCTTCATTCCCTCCCACTTTCCCTTCCCTCCCCCTCTTCCTTCCCGCCCTCTCTCCCTTCCCGCCCCCTCTCCCTTCCCTCCCCCTCTTCCTTCCCGCCCACTTTCCCTTCCCTCCCCCTCTTCCTTCCCGCCCTCTCTCCCTTCCCGCCCCCTCTCCCTTCCCTTCCCCTCTTCCTTCCCGCCCACTTTCCCTTCCCTCCCCCTCTTCCTTCCCGTCCCCTTATCCTTCCCGACCCCTCCTACTCCCCGCCCCCTCTCCCTTCCCGCCCCTTCTCCCTTCCCTACCCCTCTTAATTCCCACCCTGTCACCCTTCCCGCCCCCTCTCCCTTCCCGCCCCCTCTCCTATCCCGCCCCCTCTTCCTTCCAGTCCCCTCTTCCTTCCCGACCCCTCTTCCTTCCCGCCCCCTCTCCCTTCCCGCCCCCTCTCCCTTCCCGCCCCCTCTCCCTTCCCGCCCCCTCTCCCTTTCCGCCTCTTCTCCCTTCCCGCCCCCTCTTCCTTCTAGTCCCCTCTTCCTTCCAGCCCCCTCTCCCTTCCCGCCCCCTCTCCCTTCCCGCCCCCTCTCCCTTCCCGCCCCCTCTTCCTTCCAGTCCCCTCTTCCATCCCGCCCCCTCTCCCTTCCCACCCCCTCTTAATTCCAGTCCCCTCTTCCTTCCAGCCCGCTCTCCCTTCCCGCCCCCTCTTCCTTTCCGACCCCTCTTCCTTCCCGCCCCCTCTCCCTTCCCGCCCCCTCTTCCTTCCAGTCCCCTACTACTAGTCCAGATGCGAGATATTACGTATTGAACAAATTTTCCAAGTCATTGGGAAGAGGCTTCGTCGCTGAAGATATTTTGGTCCATAAGACGTTTATTAGTAAATTTTTCGAATATTCCAAACTCGCAAATCATGTAGCACTTGAAAGCGGTAACTTCTTTTTTCAAAGTTAATTTCAAATCTCGTAAATAGTTGTCCTGGGAATACTCGGTGCACGTTATGTTTTGCGAGTTAACATGTCTTTGTTTTCAAAAGCCTTCTTCGATGTACCATTATTATTTCAACAAAATAAAGATGGAATTCGTAGGCACGCTGTACCGCGTCTCTACAATCCATCCTTCTTCTCCTCTCCAGCTTTCACTCTTTCTCTCTCTCTGTCTTTCCTTTATTCACCCTACCTTTTTTAACCTGCGACCAAATTCGCATCTACTTCAAACCCCTTTAAATCATTCTATCGAGAAATATCAAATGAACCGAATCCAGAACCTGGGAGACTTTTGCTTGTATACCGTAGAGAAATAAGTTTTATTTTTAACATTTATGGATAAGTGATTAATATTTTCAACTCCGATGAAAACTGTTATCAATGTTTCATAGAACTGTGGATTTAATCTTCCTTGATACGCCTCTCCACTCTTCGTTTGTTTGCCTCCTGTCGTTAAATATTGAATCGAAACCACAGTCGCAATGGCAGGTCGATTAGCATCTGCAGCCGTTGACTTGTCTGGTTTTTATCGGCGAAAAAACGGTCAACCGGCATATATGCTCCGAAGCGTATGATAGTATTTTTCGAGCAAACATTCGATCCGCAGGTAAATAATTGATGAGCAAATATGTGTAAAAGTTTGGTTCACCAACCGAGTTGAGCATTTCTTCCTATACTATGTCAGGCCAAATTCCAGGTCGTTCTCTCCAAATAAATAATTCCTCCCAAAATGTATGACGATGAGATGTTTATGGAAAATTTTATTTAAATGATTTTCTATATTAACGGTTTGTTATCTACATCTCAATTCGAGAAAACTCCTAGAAATATGAAATTTGGTATGTTGGTAGGTCGAGTGACAAAACCGATTAGAAAAATTGAAAATCACAAAAAGTTTATATTTAAGGGGTCTTTTTAACCCCAATGTTCCATTTCAATATCCCATAAGTAAAGGATGTGATTCAGTGCAAGGCTTTCTAAAAATGCATTTTTAAATTACTTTAAATTAAGATATGATTTCGGTAAAAAAACAGTTGTCTATCTGAAAGAAAGTAAATCTTAATTTTTGAAGACAGAATTCAAATACTAACTGAATTAGCGTAAATATCTGCTTCTAGTCGGAAAAAGTGTGAATTTTTTCCTCCTTTAAAAAATGAAAATCTTTAAATACTAAGACAACGACCTCAATGCTTTTAAAGGGATATGATATTAAACGTTACGATTGCAGTGATTTAATGCTTTTAATGGAAATTAATGCCGTCAAACGAATTACAGTTGGACTTCCATAACTCAAATCTCAAGGAAAAGTAATAATTATTCGAGTAATAGAAAATTACAGTTATGGAAATATTTGTATATATACAGTGGAACTTCTATAACTCGAATCTCAAAGGAAAGTAACAATTATTCAAGTTATAGATAATTCGAATTGCGGAATTACATTTTTTCATTTTTCTTTAATTGAATTAACATCAAGTTTATTCACATAAGCATATAATTTAACTTACTCTAATTTTCAATATCATGCATATTATGAAAACATCATCACCAATATTTTCTTCTGATATTATGTAAGATTTTACTGTATCCAAAACACTAACTGCATCACGCACTGTGATTGAGGGTACCATAGATAATTGTAACTCTCAAGTACTACTGAAAGCACAAACAACGGTTAAATTTGGGATATCGACTAAAGGAAGGAGCGAATAGGTTTGTTTTTCCGTAGGACTATAAATTACCGCAATAGGAGAAGCAACCCTCATACCAGTGACGGCAAAACGTGAAAAGTATTTAAATGTTGTGCTTCGTAGTTTTTCGAGAAATTTAACTCATTTAAATTGTTAAATATAATGGCGTCATACCTATTTCTCCATATTTTCTATCCGAATACGTGCTAAAGGCATGGATGATGATGCAATAATTTTAACAGAAAATATTCCTTATTTTTCCATAAATTATATAGGGTATTGTCTTAATGATGATTAATCTTATTGCTCATGCAGTGCGATCTGAGTCACGAAACTTAAAATTCGAAAACTTGGACACGAGCCGATTGCCTGAGAATTTGGAAATTACGGATAGTTGCCTTAATTTCACGGAAAATTATAAATATACTGCTATTACTCATGGATTTTATTATTTAATACATATAGGCTCCACGTGACTGAAGTGCTGATGCCCTGGAGATCGCGTTGGTATATTTACGAGTTTAGATCTTGGTGTATGGTGATTTTTTTAAACGCTTGCAATATGCAAGCACCGACTACTCGTACTACTCGTGTGTATATATATATATATATATATATATATATATATATATATATATATATATATATATATATATAGAGGGTGTACCAGAAGTCCGGCCACATAGGACAACTTTGTTATTTTGCGGAATATCTAAAAATAATAAGAGATCAAAGTTGTTTGCAATGGCCTATTTTTCGGGAGAAATGTTGATTTTTTTTGTCTAGGGCCTTCTGTTCGACCGCTATTCTCTTGGCTCATCAATGATTGCGGAAATTTCTACGTCCAAATAAAGGAGGTATGTGAGGAGGCAAGAAGTGTGAATTATGCAAGAGAGTGTGGCATTTGACAAATGTCAACAACAATCGACATCAATTGCTGGAATTAAAATGAATTAGTGTGGCCGCTAATGCCTAACAATGAATCAATTAATTTACTGGTGAATTTGGGTGGAAACTGTGATTGTTGATGTAGCTGCCTCATTTTAACGTTAATTTTTCATTGTTGGTGTTTGGAGACGTGACAGTCACACCGGAAATTTCAGTTTTCAAGTGGCAGTTCTGGAGTGCAGGCGAAGAAATGTACGCAGCGCGTGATAAGGCGGAAATGGTGATTCTTTACGTGTCCGGCTTGAGAATTTGTAGAGCAGCAAGGGAGTATCACCGTCGTCATCCGGAGCAACCGGAACCGTCAGAGAAAATGATACGCAATGCTTTCAATCGCTTCAACGAAACTGGAAGCGTGAATGACAGGCCTCGTGCAGGACGGCCGCGAGTCCCTCCCTCCCTCTGTCTCCCTCCCTCTCTCCCTCCCTCCCTCTCTACCTCTGTCTCCCTCCCTTCTTCGTTCTTCTTCGATTTGCTCCTTCAACAGATTGATTGGCTTGTTCCGCTCTTCTTCTCGCATTATAATCAGCATAACATAGCTCTTGAAGCCATTACTTTTATTCTGAGCAAACAATATAATATTAATTAAATTAATTAATATATAGTTGCATATAAACATTATCTAAATGGTTTTAACTTATATTGTATTTACAATGCGATATACAGAAGCTGTTTATCACGTTGCTAGAGACATTGAGTAAATAAGCATTAGCCATTGTTTATTTGGTTACAATATTAATACGAAAAAGTAATATCATGTATTACTTCTAAAGTGGTAAATATTTTGTTTGTATTTAAATTGACGTAGTTTTACTTGGTTGTTATGTATTATCTATATCGAATGATATGCATTTTTAAAAATATTTACTGTTATTAATAATTTAACACGTAAGATTTGGCTAAATGTGACGCACTGTGATGTACTTCTGCCGAAATGGTAAGTATAGTGTGTTCATTGTGGTTATTTAAATTGATGTAGTTACTGATAATTTGTTTTGTAGAAGAAAAGTAATGACAGCGTTAAATGCCGGTTATTCATTATGTACTTTACAATGGTAAGAAAAATTCTGTATCTCTTGAAATGCTAAATGATATAATTTATTTATGTGTTATAAATTCGCATTGAACAAAAATGTCTCTGACCAACCAAGAGGGATTTGGTTTATTAAGTGGATGAAAACGCTTAATCATTTGTTTTGTAATTTTTTACGGGCTTACAGCTAGTAATGATATATAAACTACCATATAAGATTGTATGCAAATTAATTTTTTAAAGCCATATCTACTTAATAATAATAATAAATAAGTAAAGATGGAGACTACGGTGAAATTGATGTTAAATAGAATTTACGGTCAAGGAGTTAATTCTATTTAACAATAATAATAATCTTTAATGCAGATTCTACAATACAATACTAACATTATGATACAAAGATCTGATATGTTTCAGTGAAAGCTGTTTCAGTCAGGGGCGGATCCAAGGGCGGGCGACCGCCCACCCCCTCCCCTCCATTGGATACTCTCTGGGACAAGCGAATGGGCTCGGGATGGTTCCTCCAGTAGGCTTCAGTTTTGGCACAAAGTCGTCTTCGAAATTTCCAGTGCTTCTCGTCTTTATAACCGCCGTCTTTCACAGGATTTACGGTCCTTTGGAGAATTCTCGCACCGTGCGCAGTAAAGATAGTATCATATGATTCCCTTCTCTTTCGAACCGCAAGTGATGACCATGTCACGGACCTACGCTACCGGCTAAGTGCCCGTAAGAGACTGAAATAATGCGCTCGGTTTATTGCCTTGGTACACCTTTCATCCTTTTTCACTGGTTTGGGAATTTCCTTTCTTTTGTTTAGAGTTCTTCCCCACCTCTAGCTGAACTTCTACATGTCACAAGATTCTTTGCAAGCGACCTTTCGCCGCCTAGGGTTTTTCCATTATTCCTTAAAAGATTTTATTGGCGTTTTCAGATCAGTTCTGAAGTGATCCGCAAGTGTGTAACAGTGAGCCGAGGCAATGCTATGCGTTGGATATTAGTGTCGACTCTATTCTAGTGACCCAGCAACCAAGTGTGACAATTTATCATGTGCCGCAATCTAATTGATTACATTAGCAGTTAAGTAAGTGTCCAATACCTCCTTGATTCATGCTAGTCTACCAGTGCTACTCACCTTTTTGGATGCTGACGTCGAACATTCAGTAAAAATTGTGTCTTTTTCGGGAATTCTATGATAAACTTTTAAGTGATCTACATTGTTGGCTTTTAAAATAATTAGTATTTTTATCATTTATTTTTGCCGAATTAGACTTTTTATTAATTTAAATAAAATACAATTTACGCCTAATAAAAGTAATATAAATTAATGACGTGAAATTGATTTTCAAATATATTTCTATATTTACCTGTGTTATTTTACTTTATTCTGCATAGTAGGAATATCTTTAAATTTACTTTATCGTTAACATGATTTATTATTTAAACATTTCCATACATCCCTTGATAAAAAAGATATAAAATAGACAAAAACGCCAGAAAACGTTGCATTTTTATCTTATTTCTTCAGAAACGGAATCTAAGATAAATTCGAGCAATCAAGAAGTGGCAGCTTCTACCTCACAACCAACAAACCCCTTAAAGAGAGAGATCTTCGCTAAGGAAGACAGCAGTTCTATTATTTCATCTGCTCATTCCATCGATATCGAACGTTTTAGTAGTGTTATGGTAAAAAACGATATCGGTATTTCTTGGAGGAAGGAATATTATTAGATATTTTAACAAAAAATAACTTTTATAAAATCAGGTTTGCTCGTCAAAACATTACGTCTTTCCGTTTTCTGAACATCTAAAGAAAGGCAAAGTTGAAAAAGATACCTTAATCAAGCTCACTTGGATAAATATGCCTGGCTAGTTTATTCTCCAAAAAAGAGGGGCATTTACTGCAAATATTGTACCTTGTTTGCTCCAAGAACGGTTGGTGCGATTAATTGTAAATATGAGAGTGGGGGTATCAAAGCCAATCACTGCATTTTCTAAACTTTTGGGGAAAGATGGTCTTCTTGAAAAACATCAAGGCAATGTCTATCACAAACGCGCTGTAGAGTCGGCAAAAGATTTTTTAATGAATTTTAGAAAGCCCCAATTTGAAGTTCAAAACATGTTGATTTCAGCCCGATTAAAACAAGTTCAAGATAATCGAAAGCGCCTTTTGCCCATTATTGATATGATAATCACATTAGGTCGACAAAATATACCTTTTCGAGGCCATAGAGATGACGGTTGTTTGTCAGACGTGCCTGAAGGCAATGAAAGCATAACTAACGAGGGGAACTTTCGCGCTATATTAAAATTACGTATCCGAGGAGGAGACCAGAATCTTGAAAATCACCTTAAATCCTCTAGCGCTAATTCTACTTACATTTCAAAAACGACTCAGAATTCAGTCATTCAGTGTTGCGGCGATGATATTTTGAAGAAGGCTTTGTGAGAGAAGGAAAGTATTATTCCATTTTATTTTATGAAACAACCGATATATTTCTAGTGTCACAGTTAAGCATTATTATTACGTATGTTTATGAGAGTTAAATAAGAGAAGATTTCCTTGGTTTTGTGGACTTGCATGAGATAAATTTTGGATCAGCCATTTTTGAAGAAATCGAACCAAAATTGAGTGGAAATGTGATAGGAAAATCAGTGGTCCAGTTTTTATTAAAAATAATTTAGAAGTGGAAAGTGGTTGGGATCTATACCGACAGTTGTCGTGTCCTGGCTTCCGAGCAGCGTGGCGCTGTCTCAGAAATTCGTAAGGTTGCTCCGCATGCGGTTAGGGTTCCTTGTCAAAGCCATTCATTTAATTTGACTTTGTCTAAATCCTCCGAAATTCTGCTTATTAGAAAATATTTTGGAGTAATGGTTGAAGTAATAAATTTCTTTCGTGCATCTGCTAAGAAAATTTTTGTTTTAAAAAGAGATATGGGGAAACAGTTAAGTAACTTGTGCAATACACGCTGGGTAGAAAGGCATGATGCACATTTAATAATTGATGATAATTTTTTTTCAATGACAGAGATATTGAAAAGTATCAGTAGTTGGGATGATAACATACCTTCAACAAAGGCAGGTTTGTTCCTTAATGCTCTCATGACCAGCGAATTCGTTGTTTCAACTAAATGCGTTACTTATATATTTTCACTAACCCTTCCAGTTAGTAAGTCACTCCCAAAAGAATCCCTAGACCTGAGTTCTGCTATAAAATGCATTGGAGACCTTGTTTGTTTATTAAATTTAGAAAGGAAACAGGCTGACGAAGTATTTCGTTGAATTTGGAAAAGTGCTAATAAATTGGGTGATACCTTGGGATTCGAACTAATAAAGCCCCGGCATGCAACTGAACGATATGCAAGAATTTCCAGTTCTGAAACCGCTGAGGAATACAACCGGAGCAATGTATTTGTCCCTATGATCGATACTCTCTTAGCTGATTTTCGAAGCCGTTTTGTGATGACACACTGAAATCATTCTATTTAGGGAATATATTGCCAAAGAACTACTTTGTTTGAATGAAGACAGTTTTGTAAATACAGCTACATCATTGTGGGAAAAATATTCTACTTTGTTGAAAAAATTGAGTGTTTCAAATTCATTTACTGTTTTTCAAAGAGAATTAAATATAAGGAGAACCAAATGGGAACGTGAATCCACGTGCTACCATGTTAAAATTGACTTGCATGCATGCGAAGTTTTCAGTTTGTGCGGCGATTAAATCTATCCGAACTGCAAAATTTTACTGAAAATTTTACTAACTCTCCCTATGAATGATATCCGGGATCATACTTGTTACAATATAAAATTAATAAAATGTATTTCCTACCTCTTGCGTTTTTTTACGTTACGCTTAAAATAGAAGTAATATGGTATTTTCACATAATAGAAGTTATGATTAGGAGGCGAAACTAAATATGTTGTTAGCAAAATAAATTTCATATATAAAATTTTTCCTGATAGTTATCACACTATAATAACATTTTGTATGTTTAACTATTTTTAAAAAATAAGGAATGGCAATAACTTTGACAAAAATTTATGGTCATTATTACAATATTCCCCACCGACGTGAATAAATGGTCCGTAATCGCCCTCCCCACCCCCCTTGGGAAGTTTCTAGATCCGCCAATGGTTTCAGCTGTTTATATATCCTGTTGATTAGCAACACAATGCTATTGTGTGCCACGTATTGCCTTAGCGTTATATATATGTATATATATATATATATATATATATATATATATATATATATATATATATATATATATATATATATATTAGCCATGCCTTGGCGGACAGCAATCGGAAGAGAAAATAATGAGTATTGTGAATGTCCTTGAATAGTTTTCTTACGTAAATGTTAAAAAAAAACACGAAAGTTAACTGTGGAGTCATTAACAAAAAATTTACACTGCCCAATACTATATGTTTCTGTGCTCATTACCTCCAAATAAATATTATAGAGAGTATTTTTATCGGAGAATATTGATTTTGGAATAACGCTCGGATAATTTACAAAAAAATTGGATGAAAGAAAAATGTTATGAAATACAACAAATGGAGAAGTTAGGACGGTACGATATGATGTACGATAGAGCACTGGGATTAGAAGATAAGAAGTCTAATGGAATTCGTGGTAAAGGAATTATGAATAAGAATAGGAAGATAGTCTCAGAAACAAAGGATGTAGCACAGGTGTGGGAAGAATAAATTAAAGAACTATACAGGCAAAAATAGAACTGGAAGATGAGGAAAACGTTTAAGGAGACCACTTAGGACCAAGTACTATGGAGAGTGGAGTAAAAAAAGCGATAGTGGAACTAAAGAAAGGGTAAGCCATAAGCAGCGATGGAATACCGGCTAAGGTACTTAAAGTCATGGAATCAGAAGGACTAAAAGTGATCACGAAATTAATTAATAAGATTTACGACACGGGAGAGTGGCCTCGGGATTTCCTAGAAGTAACAATGATCCCTCTAAAGACGAAGCCAAAGGCAATGCAGTGTAACGACTACAGAACGATAAGCCTTCTGTCACACACTTCGAAGATCATCACGAGAATTCTTAATAAAAGGCTGGAGAAAAAAGCAGAAGAAATGCTAGTGGAAGATCAATTTTGTTTTAGAAAAGGACGAGGAACTATAGATGCTATAGGAGTAGTTAGAATCATATCAGAAAGAGCAATAGAGTACAGTCAAGATATCTGCGTATGTTTCGTAGATTGGTAGAAGGCCTTTGATAGAGTAAATTGGATAATGTTGATGAAGATATTAAAGGATATAGGTCTAGACTGAAAAGACAGGAGACTGATCAGGAATCTATATGTGAATCAAGTTGTAAAGGTCACGTTGGAGAATGCGGACACCTACGGAGTAAATATCGGTAGAGGAGTATGACAGGGCTGCTGCCTAACACCGACCCTATTCAATATATATGGAGAAGGTCTAATGCAAGGAACGTTAGAAGGCACAGGAGATTTCAAAATTGGAGGAACGGTTATAAGAACAGTAAAATACGCGGATGATCAAGTACTTCTACCAAGAAAGGAAGAAGATATCCAGAAAATAATAAATAGATTAGTAATAACAAGTAGAAAATACGGTATGGAAATAAATACAGAAAAATCCAAGGTCATTCGAATATCAGGGAAAGAAGAGAATCTGAACATAAGTATTGAAGGAATGCCTTTAGAACAAGTTTCAGACTATAAATACCTTAGAAGCATCATAACAAGAGAAGCGAAATGTACGGATAAGATCAGGACTAGAATGGAAAAAGCAAAAGCAGCTTTTAGAAGAAAGAAACACCTACTTACGGGGAATATAAGGAAAGATATCCGCAACAAGTTCATAAAATGGAGGATAGCTTTGTACGGGGCAGAAACATGGACGCTAAGGAAAAATGGCATCAAAAACTTGGAAAGCTTTGAAATGTGAACTTTGAGGAGAATGCTGAAGATAAAATGGACAGATAGGATGAATAACAATGAAGTGCTACGAAGAGTAGGAGAGAAGCGAATCATTATACAGACTATCAGAAAGAGGAAGGCAAACTGGGTTGGACATTACCTGAGGAGAGAGAGTATGATTAAAGACGTGTTAGAAGGAAAACTAGATTGAAAGAGGGAAAGAGTTAGGAGAAGGTTTCAGCTGATAGACGATTTGAAAGGGAAAGAGAGTTATCAAGATATGAAGAGGACAGCGGAGTATATGGAGAACTAGGTTTAACCATGAATAATCACGGACCTGTCTACGGATAAACTACCTGTGATGATGAATAAAAAAAAACGAAAATATTTGGGATCGAACCCAGTCCCACGCCGCAAGATCTAGTCAGGCTATCCCCTCGGCCATTCCATTTCTTGTGAACAATTTGACAATGAAACCAATTACCTTACATACGATGTTTTTGCATATTTTAGACGCCAATTTCTGTTTTATTTCTATTTTAGTGAAACCCCGAGACACGGGTCTCCTTATTTTCGATGTAGAATCGCCTTGTCGTGTTTAATCAAAATTCGTGACCCGAAGGTCGTAGCCTCTTCTTGTGAGTAGTTTTTAGTTAAAATCGTCCACCCAAAAGTGGGTGATTACTCTTGTCACATCCGTTTTTTATATATGCGGTTACATTTGATGAATGTAAAAAAGCATTGGAATAAAAGTTGTACAAAATGTGATTTTCTACAACGTTTGTACGAAATATTTTCCCATATAATGCATTGTTTAAGAGATATTTTACAAACTAATTTTTAGCTGCCACCACAGCATCACCTCCCGGCGACTATTAGTCTCGTCCTAGTAACTATCCTTTTTATTTTCTTAATCGTTGGAGATTCGTTGCTATATCTAATATCAAATGTTTGAGTTTATTTCTATTCTTAGTCAAATGTTGAAAATTTTCTCGCAGTTCCTTAAAATATTTATTATCATGTAACCCAATTGGAATTTTTAGAAATATTACAGGTATGGAGAAAGTCATGTGGTGGCCACATCAGATTTTTAAATCTTTGCATCATACGGATAGTATTATCACTGTTCAGCCTTGCTCTAATATAAATTTAATACAAAAAACTTTTGTCAATATCTTAGCATATTAATAATGACGTGATCAGTTATGAGACCTATGATCCAAGTACTGGAAAAAGAAGTAAATATGCCTGAAAACATATGAATAATTTATAAACTCGAATAAAGTTCCTTTAAGTTAAGGTGGAATAACGAGATGCAAATTCTTCATATTAAAATAATATTATTTGTTATTTTTATAGATACAAAGTTTTACCCTATAAGTTAGGGTACATTTAATTAGTGTGACGCTTTTCAAACTCTTTCATTTGTTCTGCATCCAGAGAGACGACCAGGAACGCTGCAGGACTTGAACGTGAATTAAAGTCTTCCCGTGAATAATAAACGATCCAAGAACTTCTGTTGACAAACTTATGGAACTTGAGGGATCAGCGTAAAGCACAACGGTAGCCGTGAATTCCTCTTGAGGCAAACACTACCCGGAACTGGAATACGACAAAAGGACGAACGGAATTTGCGAAAACACGTAAGTAATACTGTGGATTTTTCCTTTTTATTTTCAGATAGACATCGTGTCGTTTTTGATACGACCACATCCATTGTAAGCACAACCATCTTTCAGGTTTCACAGCATTTTCCGAAAACAGCTCAAATACACGTATCCACCGCCACACGCAAATGTTGAAAAGTGACGACAAACGGATTAAAGTAGAACACGTCTGAGATAAACACTCATTTTACCGCAAACCACGATGAAGCCATGACGCAAGATCGGTAAACGTGCAGCGGGCGCGCTGGTGTATCAAGTACGCCAATTTTACGAAATTCAATGTAGCTTTGTGTCTGGCATCTAAGACACTTTTTGTATTCCTTCAGTGTCATTTTGACTTTCAAATTAGCAAGTTTTCGTACCGCAAAGATCTATAGCAGCTTAATAATCGGAGTGATAATATATTAGTCATCCGTGGGGTAATGAATACGCCGTGCACTTGGTCGTGTGACTCATTATTTGCTTTACCTCCGTCCTTCGAGCAGACTCGGCGAATTGAATATACGACCGATTGAAAGAGTGATTTTCGCTTATATTGAGTACGCAGCATGGTTTGTCATGTAAGTTATATTCTTTATGTTTATACTTATGTCTGTAAAGTTACAGTTTCAATTTCCATTGTACTTTGAAATGCTCGAGAAATCAAATAATTTGTTTTTTGATTATGGTATAATAAACATCTCTATGATGAAATAGGCTAATCTTGCCTTTATTCTTACAATTAGTATATGTGTAGGTGACATTTTACTACGTGTTCCTATATCGTCATCTCTCTGACAGAGTGATTGAAAGAGTGATCTTTGGTATTGAGTACGCCGCACGCCTTGCCATGTAAGTTATTTTTTTATTATATGTAAAATCTGTAAAGTTACAGTTTCAATTTTTGCTTTATTTGAATGCTCGTAGAGTGACATACGGTAGATCACCGACTATATGGCATTCGATTACTCGGCGTCCAACTTGCCAAAAAAGAATAAGGCAGTAATAGTACTATCAACAATGCATCATGTACTTACTTTGTAGCTCGTATTACTCGACGATGGCCATTGGCAATATTCTTCTCGCTAATGAATATAGCGGGGATAAATGCGCAAATATTATATTTTTCTAATGCTGGCAATCCGAGGCAACCAAGAAGAAATTTTTTGAAGAAATTATCATTGGCATTGATGAACCCCTATCTCACTGAATGAGCAAAAATAAATCCCTAACGTCAGATGTGAAGATACTCCTTTCTGAACATCGAGAACCAGCGGAAAGAGAATTTATGTGCCAGCACCATGAAAAATAAAAGCGTGGACGATGTGTACTATGTAGTAGAAGAAAAATGTGGGCACAACCATTAAATGTGATTCATGCAATGAATTTTCTTGCAAGAAACATGTCAAAGCAACATATATTTGTTAATCATGTATTGCTAAAGATAGTATTTCGGATTAATAATGGAAATTTTATAAATGTTACTTAGGTTTGAGTGGTGATATATAACAACATTTTAAATTGGAATACAATTTGTTTAATCAAGAACTATCATTATAAGTTGTAGTTGTAAAACAAAACATTTTGATAAAAATAAACCAATAATACCATCAAGCACACGAGTTATTTTGTAAAAGTTACGCCGTGGACAAATTACACCGCGCGCCCGGTCGTGTAACAAACAAGAGCGCTCCCGCTCGAGGGTTAAGGGGAAGTCCTTTCACGGCAGCCATAGAATATAGCAAAGTTACCTTCCTTTTAATGTCAAAAGACCTTCCGTTTGTCCACTCAATCGCATCAGAAATTCCGAAAGGAAACCGTTAGAAAATGTGATTCCAGAAATCAATGAAATTAATTGCGAATTGCGAAACCGGTCGCAAAAATAAAAAAACTGTGGTAAAGTACTGTATATTTATTGTGAATAATGAGGAAATTAGTAAGATCTAACCGTACCGATTGATAGTAAGGAGAGTATCGATCGACCGTGCAACGGGTTAAAGCAGCGCTATAATATATTTATTTGTCATCTGCTCTATTAAAAACTTCTCCAGAGAGTACCACTGGATAATAGGTGCGATACAATGGATCCTACAACCACGCATCCGGATTGACTTGCGAAATAAATTTCGAGAGAGCTGTTCGAGGGGATCGATTACTCGGAATCGACCACAACTCACTCCGATTTTTCTCTGTCGGCGACCCTTATGTCAACCCAAGGGGGAGGAAGGGAGGCGGAGGCGCATTGTCAGAATCCAGTGCATCGCTGTATTGAATCAAGTCTCAGTACATACGATATATACAATGTTTAAAACCAAAAGTTTATGGTATAAAATGAATTTCAACTTAATAATGTACAAGAAAATATAAATCAATGATGACGCAGAAAACATTACGCAGCCTTAAATAAAATGTATATCTAATATCGTATACTGGTGGAATATAGTATTTAATTTCGCATAGATGTAAAACAATCCTAGGTAAACCTAGGAGCTCCGTCCCTATGCCCGTCAACCCCGTTCCTCAGTCCTCGAGGCGAATTCGTCCGCTGACCGTATGCAACCCTGAACCTCCTACTTTCGGCGTATATTTAATGTGAAAAATTATATCTAGCCCTATTTTCGGGATTGTGGGCTTCTCTCTCTCTCCCTTATAATTTTCTTAGTGTACGGACGTACTTGAGTAACTGCCTCGTCACTCGCTCATTTAGCCTTTCTCTCTTTCAATCCTTGGAAAGTTAAAGTAGAACGGGTTGGATATGGGTGCTGAGTTTGGTTCTGACATATATTTACAGCACATGAATACGTAGAACGTGGCCTACGCAATGCCAAGCAATTGTGCTAAGTTTGGGCATTCTGTGAAGCGTGGTTCGAGCTCTCTTTTATGTGGAAACTGTAAAAATCTCTCTCATCCCTCGTGCCAATCTGTGTCTAAAGAGGATCTGAAGACGCTGAATGACCTCCTGAAGTCCTGGATATGTGAAACTTCCCTGAACAAGGTCCGGTCTGCACGTGGTGATATTACACCTTTCAAATCTGCTCACGATGATTCAAATACTGACTCGGTAAATGTAATGTTACGTGAACTGGTACAACGTGTTAATGAAATACACGAGGAGCAGTGTGCATTGAAAACTTCTATCGGTACATGGCAAGACTCAATCACCGAGCAGGCAATGTGTATTGAACTAATTAACATTACGCTATCTAAAATGAGCAATGAGCTCAATGAACTTTTTAGTGAAAATTTTTAGCTTGAAAAACGATTTACCGACGTTGAAGCCCATCGAAATCGTATTGAGCAAGAACAACTCAGGAACGTAGTCGAGATCCATGGTATTCCTCTTAAGGAAGGTGAAGTTGTTAACTCTTTAGTCTATAAAACGGGGCTTGCCCTCGGTAATAAACTGGGCATTAACCCTTGATAGGTAACGTCAGGTAAAATTTACCCGGACCTGTGATAACATTTTAGGTTATGTATAATTCCCGTCTGAGCAGAGCTTTCTCGCTCAGGGTAGCCTCAAAGTTTGTCCAGACTCGCCTGAAGGTGGATGCGTCACGTGCTACTGCGCATAATTGTTTGTTATATATAAGAGTTCCGGTGAACTTTACCCGGCGTTAACTTTTGGGTGATATTTTTTTTGTAAACGGCGACATGAGTGAAAAATTATTATGGGACTAAATAGTGGAGTAATGAAATAGTAATGAAATAGTATACCACTTAATTGTTAAAATACTGAAGTGTTATGAAGTGGATATACTGCGATTTTTATGGTGATCGGTTTGTTGAAACGCAAAGAATTTTCGTGTAGACTTCTGCAAGGTGTAATGGTGAAATGCTAATATTATTATTTTATTTCAAGTATTAAGATATTTTATGCATTGTGACAGACCTATATATTCTTTATATTGAAAATTTCTAGCAAACAGGGATTGTCTTCTGAGGATATCACCCTACTACTAGACAAGTATGAGTCATCTAGTGAAGATGATTACGAACATGAGAATATGTACGACACTAATGAGGGGGTAGAGTATGTTACACAACTCAGTGACATGCAGAGTAGTAGTGATTCCAATGATGGTGACCACTTGGTCCACATAACCGCAGATCAAGTGACTCCCACATGACCAATATTATTCAAAGAAGGTGATTCGAAAATATCACCATATTAACCGCAACATCACTACTGACAAATGGAATAGGTCTGTACCTTTGGCCTTGGACCTCACACTTGCTGGCACCTTGCGTGCCTGCCAATAAGCCACATATTCCACCAATTATGGCAGACAAAACAGGTCACAAACCCCTTACAAGTGCCTTGTTATGATGGAAACATGACTATGGTCTCCTTTAAGCCGAAAACTGACAACAAGCTCGTCCTGGTCTCCACCATACACTACTAGCCTGACCTTTCAGACAATGGCAAGCCTGAGATCATCATTTACTATAATACGACCAAAGGCAGTGTTGACAGCTTCGACCAGATATGTTCCCTGTATTCATGCGGCCGGAAGATGAGACGGTGGTGCATGGATCATTCACTGCAGCACCAGACAGCTGCAACTATATAAATATAAATATATATATATATATATATATATATATATATATATATAAATATACTTTATCATGAAAACAATTAAATCAGATTTCCTGGATTATATATTACCATAACTGAAAATTCCGATTTTTGACACTAAAATAAATGTGTACGTTTTCTATTCTGGCTAACAGATACCAGAAAAACTATCCGCCTGTCGTCTTACCCGAATGAAGGACTATATATTAGCTATTTAATAAATATTTATACCGCTTTTATATTATTAGATGTAGGCCCTTGAGTTTGTGTGCTTTTTTCATAAAAATTTTTCAGTAATTTTGTTAAAGTATATAGTACTCCCAAAATATTCGTAAAACTTATATATTATGTATAGAGTTATGTTAAACAATGATTCTTCTTTATCTACACTATATTTCGTAAATATATTATAATCAGAACCTTTTTTTTAGTTTTGTTTAAACGGTTGTCAGAACGACTTTTTTGGCGGTCGACAATATAAAAAACATACTTTCCACCCCTAACACTTATATTATCAGTATGATACCAATAAAAAATTTATTAAGACAGAAGAGATTATTTTCCGCAAGAAAATTCCGTGAGAGCACATGACGACGCATAGTTTCGGAGATAAAAATTCGAGAATGTTCCGAGACTTTTTTGCTCGTAAATTCCATAAGAAAAAAATAAAATCGTTCCTGGGCACGAGCACAGATATATTGGAGAAAATAACGCCTACTAGCTCCTTTCTCTCGAAAAGACAAACAATGTGGTACCAAATATAGACCCATTTGGAAAACGCCATGAGAGCGTGCACGATTTATTCACGACGACGGACTGACTGGCAGACGGAAAATACGAAAATAATATATTTAGTAGAGGGTACAAAATATCATGATTTTTCAGTAAGTGATTCAGATAGCTATTCTGTTAATACTAGGAAATTACCCGTTGCTACGCAACTTCAAAATTTGGAAGCTATAGACTATATTTTTATTTTTTTTTAACATTTTATTTTTATTTGAGTTGAAGGCTTTCGCAGCGTTGCTGAATGCTGGTGGAGGTTTTCGGGTTTCGCTGCCGCCAACGCAGCGAAACCCGAAAACCTCCACCAGCATTTTATTTTTATTTTTATTAAACAAACTTAATGTTATTAGCAGAATACAGTAACAATTGAGCTAAACAAGCTAACAAACCAAATAAATTTGGTAATTATAACAAACAAAATATACAGAAAATGACGGAAAAATAATGTTCACAAAATAATCAATTTAAAAGACTTTCTTTCCAGTGTTAATGAAATGGTGCTACTAAATTTTCTGGAATCTCTGGAAATCCTGAATAAAACTTAATCTTACAATAAGATTTGGAACAATTTTTGAAACGAGAAAAAAGTCTGCTACGACCGGGAATTGAACCCGGGTCTTCCACTTGCCGGGCGGATATTCTACCTCTGAACTATCGTAGCAGAACATTTTCTCTCGTTTCTGAACACGGTTGTTTTCCTTGGTGCAACATCCCGTTAAGAAGCTACTATTTTTCCATTATATGTAATTTAAACGTTATACTTTAGCGATTTCAAATTGAAGGCAGAATCAACGATAATAATAAGAAAACTTATTAATTTCCTTTAAAACAGTCCAGGTCCAAAGACTGAAGGTCAATTATTTCTAATTTAAATTGGTAAAATATTAAATGACTGCGCGTCAATATATCGATTTCTGTTTTATGTTATTGTAAATAGAAATGAAACCCTGGATTCGAACTGCGGTTCTTTTTCATGATTTTTGTTTTATTCGTTGCCTTTTAATATCCGAATTAAATTTCACTCTTCTACCTAGTCGGGAAGTTTGTTAAAATGCGTGAAAAATAGCCAAGGCGATGACGTCAGCAATTTTACCTCGGAAGGACGGGTCCTCGGCTAATCATAATAGATCATATTCTGCGCTATCAAATTATTTTAAAATCAAATTATTTAAAAATGGGTTACACATATTACCGCTATTTATGCATGTAATGATTAATTAATAAAATGACGATCTATTCGCAGAGACAATTTGTTGCGCCATGTACTTCTACGTAAGTTAATTCCATTTCATGATATAACTAATCAGCGAGTGAGGAGCGCCATTTTGGTAGCATCTGACATAACCTGCGATTATGTCTGCGGATACGTCCAACGACTATGACTGCATTTTGGAATTCGTGCTTCCGCAACGGGGCTAAAAAACCACCTCTAGGCTCATCCATTCGCCCAGTGTCCGCCTTTATTTACAACCACGAATTTTCCAAGCGATCTCATTTTATTTTCGCCCGTACGTGTTACACCCCACGAAAGGCGCACAAGTTATCAAAAGTGCGCTACCACTCTACAGGTGTGCGGAGTTAGCATTTTTTGTAACGATTTGATAAATGCAGCTTTGGAAATTATTATGTACGTATTTCTACGGAAACGATATACTGCAATTCTAAAAATCCGGAAATAGAAGTAAAAATTATTGTATGTTTTCATTAATCAAAGATAATTCCCGTACAGAAAAAGCGCTTCCTGG
The DNA here is from genome assembly GCA_028673005.1 of Tanypteryx hageni. Taxonomy (NCBI): domain Eukaryota; kingdom Metazoa; phylum Arthropoda; class Insecta; order Odonata; family Petaluridae; genus Tanypteryx; species Tanypteryx hageni. The sequence continues at coordinate 190,839,021 of CM054115.1, read as the reverse complement.
CTGAAGATAAACAGAGAGACCGCAGCTGTGAGATTCGTTTGACGAAGCGAAAGAGAGGGCGAGAGAGAGAGAAAGGGGAATTAGAGAGCGAGAGATGGAACGAGGAATGTGATGTGGTCATCTGATTGGCCAGCGAACCACAAGTCACTTCTTGACCAGCATTTGTCCTTTGCGTCACGTAATATATATCAGGTACGCCCTCCCAGAGATCGTGAGAGGATATTTCATGGCAGATATCTTCGCTAAATTTTACTAGGGACCTTTTACTGTTAGGTACTAGGTCTATAAAGTGACGAGCAATATTTTCTGAGAAATGAAATGATTTTACAAGGTGGTACCGCTGTGCGATTCGACATTTTTGCTAAAGATTTAAGTCTAAGGTATTGACTATCTTGGCACCAGCATGGATCGTGTTTACTTCTTTGACAAATCAATTGTCTCATATTTATTCGAATTCACACGCCATCCAACGGTATAACCACGTCGTTTTCTTGAGAAAGCCAAATGGAAAAATGTCATTAACTTTATTCGTTTGATGAGGTAAATTTTAATTGATTTCATTCTGAAAAAGTATTTTTCTTCGTTATATATTATCTTGGCATTATACGATCCGTAGTTGTCACCGCATTTTCCTCGCACTGATAATTACCTCCTTGAAATAGAAAAAGTTTCAGTTTGACATCCTTGCATACGTAGGAGAATTTTCCAAAGGAACTGTGCGTGTGGTGTTCTAGTAAATACGGTATTTAAATGTAATTTTTGGCGTATTTTCTACTATTTTAGTGGTTTCCATTCTCGTAATTACGTTCATTTTTCGATCTATGGGCCATTTTGTCGATCTACTACCTGCAATATGACGTCCACTTGGTCATCCTCCCTTTCCGCAGCTCTCTCTATCTCTTTATCTCTCTCTATTCCACTCTCGTAATCCTTTTCTCCATTTCTCTCTCCAGCACAGCACTCCTCCAAAGGAATCACGCTGTGTTTCTCGCCTCTCAAATGCGAACGAAGTTATCACCGCCAAAGCGGCTCAGTCATGTCGCTGCTGAAGTTCCGTTTCTCCTTCAAATCCTCGTACACTCGGTTTCAGCTGTTTAAATTTTAAGCGCGAGTCTTTCACTCGCGTACTTTCAAAGCACTTCCTTTATTATGTGAAATGACGTTCTGAGATATTACGACTTAAAATTCACAAATGTGAAAACGAAACAAAAATATTTAAAACTTTCATATTTGGATAACAACGTTTTGTTTACGCTACTGTACCTTTTACTGTAATTTTGCATTTTCTGAAAGTTAGACTTAAGAAGTTTTTTTAAAAAAATTCACGGCAACTAAAATGCATATCATGAGATATCGTATCTGGTTTAGATTTAGGTATCACAAATCTCAATAATATTTTTGCGTTAGCTGTCGATCCTCCAGACGGGTTGAATACGGAAATCCCTCGGTCCAATCACTCAACTTAAAGTAACATATTGCCACTGACCAGGCATACATTGACGTTAAATATCAAACCTAACAATGCTTAATGAATATTCAGACGCCTTAGTACACTCAACTAAATTTTGAAAGGTATAAACCAGCAAATTCCGGAAATGACCAACTCAAATATTTGAAAATAAAATTGGAAAAGATATTTATAAAAAAATAATTTATATTTAAATTCGCATAATACATATCAAGAGGTATTTTCCTGCTTCGATTGATTCGTCATTGGTGAAACAACTTTTGGTGAACTCACAAGTAAAAATTCATCAAATTAAGCTGACTTTAATCCGTAAAATTTCGATTTGAACCTCGAATGGAATTGTATGGAAAATTCATTCCACAAAAGCGATGAAACCATTTTTCAATTCAAGGGAAAAAATCTCCATTCGGTTCCGTTACACTATCTCTAAATTCTTCCATTTCCCGCATTGCTTCTTTGAAATTTCCCTAATAGAGCAAAGTATAAATTAATTTTTTGGCACGTCGAAAAGTAAAGAGAATTTTAATGTCGCTTTTTTAGAGCCATGAGATGAAGAGATGATTTTTGCGAGACTGAATTTTTCCCATCATGCCGATCGCTCGTGCGTGCGAAATTCATTCGGAGTTTTATCTCTCATCTCGGCATTTACCGTCGCCCATGGGATTCCAAACAGTCAGAGAGAGCGAGAGAGATGGAGAAAGAGAGATGAAGAAAAGGAGAGTGAGAGAGAGATGAGAGACTCGCAGATATTTCATTGTAGATTTTATCCGAATTTGTCATTTTGCAAAATCCATTCACATTATTCTGTGAAACATTTCAACGTTTCTAAAAACAAAAACCTGAACTTCAATATATGTTTTAAAATGTCGTTTTTCTATATTCGATGATAATATATTACTGTATTTCCAATCAAAATTACTTTTAAAGAACAAACAATTCTATATTATAACAATCCATAAAATGTAAGTTAAAATAAACACGTTATATTCTGTGATTATTTTTTTTGCCATAGTAAATATTTCAACTTCTATTATTGTTTGTATCTCTTATATGGAACATTGTTTTTACGTCCGTTTTAGCTTTTGTAGTGTTCACTGCGTGCTTAACTACAATTTTAGATTTATTGTATCGAATGAATGATTATGAATTTTTATTATTTCAAATATACATTAGAGGTCAATTCAGTTATTTCCTCCAATTAAAATTAATAACCAAATTCATGCTTATTGCATTATGAATAGTACCAGTGCGTAATTTAAGTGATAAAATGTTCCAAAAGAAAAAATAATTCAATTGAAATTTATTGAGTTTCATCCGTGCTACATTAAAATCATTTATGATATTTTGTAAAGGTTTTAAGTGGTAAGGAAAGAAGAATTCTCTAGAGATGTTAACTTCATTAGTTAGTTTAAAATCAGCTTAAATATTGCTATGACTTTATTTTAACGCACTTTTTGAATTACATTTTCGAAATAACTATTTTTTTTAGTTTCAATAATATTTCATCTTTATTTTTCAAATAAATATGATATTTTGTCCCTAAATCCGATACAACTTGTTGGCACAACCTTTTTCACGGTTCATTGATCTGTTAGGCGCTCGGGTCCAATTTCGGAAAGGATAAAAGCTTGACAAGTTGAGTTTGGGTTCTTTTGAGAGGTGGAAGAGGATGTAGGGGTACGAATAAAAGAGGAGGGGTAGAGAGAGAGGGTTCTGGAGGAGGGAGAGGGGGATGGAAAATGATCGCTGGCCCTCACGCAACAACTTACGCAATATATCACCCATTGCATATCCGACCTCCAATAACAACAGTGGAAACTGTCGTCATATTTTTTGATCAAATGCCTCCATAAGCCTCTCTCTCTCTCTTTCTCTCTCCCTCCCCCTCACACTTCCCTCCTTCCCTCTCCATTCAGTTCTGCTTACTGTAAAACAGATAATGCATTTAAGTTGCAGTTGTCATCCTGCTGCGGTAATGTGACATGCCGGTTTATCTCTTGGTAGAAAGCAAGAATTATTCTCTTTTTGTATCGAATTTTTTTCATATCGCGTACAAAAACCGATAGAAAAAATGAAATCTTATGTAGGCCATCAACATTTTAGCCATAGAACCATTGTGAAGATACACTATTAAGTTTTTGTTTTCTGGAAATCGAATAAATAATTTAGCGAAAAACCATAGATAAGCCAAAAATGGAACACTTTAGGGCAGCATAAACTTCCCCAGTATGTCGATTTTCTATAAAATTTTGAATTTGAGATTCAATAAATTGATATTAGAATGCAACATATATGACTTATAACTCACAGAAAATAAGCCGAATAGGAAACAGAAAGTATATTTTAACACAAGGAATTTGCTTTTAAATATGGGGAAAATAATAGTTCTTATAACATAAATTTTCTATAGAATGAGCCAATCTAGGAAAAATAAAGCACGAAACGTTCATAATTTATGATAAAACGTTATTTAGAATTTCTCCCTCAAGTTGGCATTTTAACATGAATCATGTAGTTCAGTAGGATCTTTGGATTATAGGAACCACTTTTCAGGTTTTATAAAAACAGCAAATAAAGACATTACTGTGATAGCAATATAATACCGAAAGATTTGTTTAAAAAAATAAATATGTAAAAATTTTGTTCTGTTATAAGATGTTCATTAATTCGTGGAAAACGATTATTTTATTCCTTTCCAATTCATATTGCTCCAATTGGAAAAATTCAAGTTCTATAAAATGATACAAAATGGCGCATAACACTGGAGAACCTTGTATTTTTTCCTCTGACGACACATTTACCTTAACACTAAATTTATCTTGAAGCAAAGTTTTGAATATTTTCTTGTATATTCAGAAAATATTTATCTATCTCCAACATTTTAGTAGGCACACGCTGGCATATACAATTCATTTTCAACTTTTAAAAATTATTTTTGCTCGACGGTCACTTAATTAAATTGCATTATGATTTTGTGTCAAATTTATGATATTTATTTTTCATGGAATTCATGGTTTTTATTTTAAATTGAAGCAATTCATTCGAAAAGCACATCCTCTTTGTATTTTTAAAGATGTTAACCATAAGAAAGTAAAATATTCCAGATTCATGCTGAGTTGGCAGGTCAGATAATGCGAATATTCGCCCCTATTTTCATGTAATTTATCTTTAAAAGTTCTCCAACGAATAGATTATCTGAGATATCATTCACTGTATAAACAGTTAGAAAATATGACAAATTTTTTCTGAATATACAATAATGTCATCGAAATTTTGACAAATATGTATCACAGAAGAATTCTTTTTAAAATTTGAGATAAATTTATTGTTAACGAAATGTCAAGTGAGCAGAAAAAATATATTGTTCTTCTTTGGTATATTTGTTTTTATCATTTAATTGAATTTCAGGTCTTTTCAATTAGATCAATATGAATTGGACGGAAATGAAGAGAACGAAATAAATTTTTTCCACGTTCACTCTATATACATGTATATGACAAATTCATATACAAGTATAAGACATCCTAGATTTGTATACCATTTAGTATATACAAATCTAATACAAGTATACATTTTTGAAGCGTTGACATTGGTTAGACAGGTCAATAGACAATATGTCTTTGAACGAGGAATATCTGTTCATTTGTGCTGCTGCAAATTATGTAATTAACAACTAAATAGCAAAAAAGAAGAAACTTTGATGGTGGATAAGAAATATTTTGTGCAAAAGAAGTAGCCACGGTGCATATAAATCAATAATTGATGGTTTAACAAGAGAAGAAAGATGCACACAACATGCGTGCATATATACGAGGCAGGGGCGTTATTAACGTTTTATGCTATCATGTCAAAATAGATAAATTTTAATGGCTCAGTATTATATCTAAGAAACGAAAAATTATGGGCCAATAGCGATGCCCTGTAAATAAGGAATATTTGATTCACCGACTTATTTCCTAATCAGTTGTAATTAATAAAACAACCGACAATTATTTAAAACATATCTCAGTCAAAAAGTTGTAGCATAACCTTTATGTTCACATTGATTCCTTCGTCGTAAATTACCCATTTCTTTCCACTTACAAACCCTGTGTATACGTTAAGAAAATAGACGTATTTACGTTAATTTCTTCGTCGTAGATAATCCATTTCCCTTCATTTGCCAATTGTTGCGTGCGCAGGACCTGAATATAAGGCGTTCTTTTTTACTTTTCGTAAAGTACGCCTAAAAATTGAAGACACTATTTTAAGTCACACGCGAACTCAACACTACAGCACGTAAACAATGTAGAGTGACAAAGACATGATTTAGATCCTACAGCGCATGCACGAGTTGGTGGATAAATCCAAGTTTCCAATTCGGTTCGGTTGCTTCAGATTTGTATACGACTTGTCGTATACAGCATAGGACATGAAGAAATCTTAGACTTGTCTTAAACATATCCTATACCTTTCTAGATTTCTCTTTATAAATGTATAAGATTTGTATATATCATACATGTATATAGTGTGAACGCACCTTTAGACCAGAATAAAATCTTCCGACCATATTTATTTGCACAAACAAATCCTTTGTCAGTATGTAAACATAATTCTCAGAAAATATTAGGCAAACAGATGAAATGTTATCAGTAACGGTGAACATTTAATGACAATTAAAACTGCACATCAAAATAAGGGATATAATCAGGAGTATTAATATTAACTTAAATAACAACAGTATTCGAAATGAAATTAATGGAACATGAAAATATTAATCCGATTCAATTCCTAATCTGTATTGCAGTGCAAGGGAGACCTTTGTTTCGATTGGATCGTGCATTAGTCTCATTGAAAATACATCCGGTTGATGTGCTAATTCGATAGAAGCACTAGGTGATCCCCACAAAAGTGAATGTGTATTGATTGGCTATAACTCTAGGCTAATTGCATGGAAATTACGATATGGAGTAACTAAGAATACATTACGAGTGCATAGTTCTAATCAGTTTCTATATCTCTCCAAATAGTAACAACGACCAACATTTCAGTAATTTATGGCGATAGATTAAATTATAAAGTATTAAATGACTGTCTTAAAATATGCATTCAAAAGTTTATTTAGAAAAAATTTATGGATGCATAAAATAATCAGTCGTAACTTGTGATTAACTGAGCTTTCATCTCAAGTTGTTTGAAATATGACCAATATTGTAACTTCAGGCAAAAGATTTTCCACAATAAATAGCATGGCTTTCTTTTTATATTCTAATCAGCATTGTGAAATGTTTGAATTGCAACTTGAGGGGCATTTCTCAATGCTTACTCGCATATGATTATACAATGCACTTTGAATTTTCAAGGTTGTAAAATTTATTTCATTGTTACTGCAAGAAAGGGGACGATTTCTGTAACAAGGATTCGATACTCTACACGTATTTAAACAACGATAGAGTTTAGAGCACTATTTAAACATGAAATAAATAAGTTCATTGAGCTTTCGTTTAACCGTGAATGACGCTGTCAATATTGAAATACTGACATAGGTAAATAAAATGTTTCTACTAATTAAATAATTAAAAATTGAGGATATAAAGAGCGTACTTCACTTAAAGCGAGAGAAATATACAGGAATGGTAATAAAGTAGGAAAAAAGGAGGGAGTGGAAGAAAAAAATTAAAAGGCATAATATGGAGAGAGAGAGAGAGAGAGAGATATGGCTGGGTTGGGTTGTATGGAATCGAGGAGAAGAGCAAAGAGAGAAAGAGAATAAAAGGAAGAGAAGTAGAGAGAGGAGTAGGCGAGAAGGGAAGCAGAAGATAATGCGATATGCACATAAAGAAAAGAGAAAAAGAGAGGTGAGGAGGAATGAGAGAGGAGGGAAAGGGGAAGAGAGGAGGGAGAGAAAGAGATAGGAGGAAGAGAGCTGAGTAGGAATGAGAGAGGGAGAGCGGCGAGTATAAAAGAGAGAGGAGTGAGAGAGAAGAGGGAGAGAAAGGCAAGTAGGAGAGAGAGCTGAGTAGGAAAGAAAGAGGGAGAGAGGCGAGTAGGAGAGTGACAGGAAGGAGAGGGGCGAGTAGAAGAGAGAGAGAGGAGAGAGGAAGAGGCGAGTAGGAGAGAAAGAGCTGAGTAAAAAAGAGAGAGAGAGAGGAAGGAGAGAGATGAGTATGAAAGAGAGAGGGAGAGAGCTGAGTATGAAAGAGAGAGGGAGACAGGCGAGTAGAAGAGTGACAGGAAGGAGAGAGGCGAGTAGAAGAGAGAGAGAGAAGAGAGAAAGAGGCGAGTAGGAGAGAAAGAGCTGAGTAAAAAAGAGAGAGAGAGAGGAGGGAGAGAGCTGAGTATGAAAGAGAGAGGGAGAGAGCTGAGTATGAAAGAGAGAGGGAGAGAGCTGAGTATGAAAGAGAGAGGGAGAGAGGCGAGTAGGAGAGTGACAGGAAGGAGAGAGGCGAGTAGAAGAGAGAGAGAGAAGAGAGAAAGAGGCGAGTAGGAGAGAAAGAGCTGAGTAAAAACGAGAGAGAGAGAGAGGAGGGAGAGAGATGAGTATGAAAGAGAGAGGGAGAGAGGCGAGTAGGAGAGTTACAGGTAGGAGAGAGGCGAGTAGAAGAGAGAGAGAGGAGAGAGGAAGAGGCGAGTAGGAGAGAAAGAGCTGAGTAAAAAAGAGAGAGAGAGAGGAGGGAGAGAGCTGAGTATGAAAGAGAGAGGGAGAGAGCTGAGTATGAAAGAGAGAGAGAGAGAGGCGAGTAGGAGAGTGACAGGAAGGAGAGAGGCGAGTAGAAGAGAGAGAGCTGAGTAGGATATAGAGAGAGAAGGGAGACAGCTAAGGGAGGGAGAGAGATAGAGAGGAGAGAGAGCAGAGTAGTAATGAGAGAGAGTGGGAGAGAGGCGAGTAGAAAAGAGAGAGGAGGGAGAGAGAGAAGGAGGGAGAGAGATAGAGAAGGAGAGAGAGAGAGAGGAGGGAGAGAGAGAAGGAGGGAGAGAGAGAGAGGAAGGGAGAGAGATAATGGGTGGGAGAAGGAGAGAGCTGAATAGGAAAGAGTGATAGGGAGAGAGAGAGGCGGAGGGAGAAAGAGATGGTTGGAGAGAGGAGGAAGAGAGAGAAGATAGGAGAGAATGAGAAGGAAGGAGAGAGAAAAGGAAGGAGAGAGAGAAGGAAGGAGACAAGGAGGGAGAGAGAGAGGAGGGAGGGAGAGATAGTTAGAGAGAGGTGAGTAGGAAAGAGAGAGAGGAGGAGAGAGGCGAGTATGAGAGAGAGAGCTGAGTAGAAAAGAGAGGAGGGAGAGAGAGATAGTAGAAGGAGTGAGAGGAGAGAGACAGGAAGAGGAGAGAGAGAGAGGTGGAGGGAGATAGAGGAGGGAGAGAGAGAAGGAGGGTGAGAGAGAGAGAATGTTGAAGAGGTGACAGTCGCACATGGACGTCGATGTGGGGGAGGAAATCGAATTTCCTGAGCCTGCGTGTGGAATAATAAATAGACTGAGTTGGTTGCTATAGTGCCCGGGTGATGGTGTGCCTCGGTAAAGAAGAGCGGGGGTAGTGGAGAGGCTGCTGAAGAGATTTGTGAGGGATAGGTATTTGTACACATATACCTATATTCATATGGTGTCGTGTACGTATTCCCGTACGGATTTAAATTTCACTTCAGAATGTACCAAAAAATGTACAGTATATATATATATATATATATATATATATATATATATATATATATTACTCATTAATAGCATATCTTTCCAAACAGCAGGAAGATAAGCACTTGGTTCATAGAATAAAATTTTTAGATTTATTTTCAATATGACATTTGCGCACACAATAGAAATGTGAATAAGAGCGGCGCGCATTTTAATCCTCTGAAGCGGTTGTAGTTAATTCCTCATATTGAGAGATTATTAATTCCATTCGGCTAACATTTGTATCGGTAGAAACTGTTGCTAAGGCAAAATACATTTTGTACTCCATGTACTTCACTTTGTCTACCAACAAACCATTAAAACGTAAAGAGTAGTTTAAGATTGTAGTATGGTTTCGAGCCGCAACCGCACCAACGTTTGAATATACTTCGAAATGCAAATTAGCTTGTGTTTTCGTGTGTATTTAGGCACCCTCGCGAAATGTAGATGGCGATAAAAATGGGTGTGACGGGTTTTGTACGTGTGTGTGTGCGCGCAGCGAGAGAAGAGGCACGTAAGGGCGACTGAGAGGGCTTGTTGGACACGACCAAGGGAAGCTGCCCCCCCCCCCCCCCCGTCCAACTCCCCTTCTATAAATCTATCCCCTTTTTCTCTCTCCTTCTTCCCCGTTTCTCTTATTCTCTCCCTCTCACTCTCTCTCTCTCCCTCTCTCTCTCTCCCTCTCCCTCCCACTCTCTGTCCCTCTCTCTCCCTTCCTCTTTATATTGTATTGCTTTATATTATGTATGTTATTTTATATTATTTCCATCTTTCTTATAATATGCACATTACCCCCTCTATTTTCATTGTATATATTTCATCTTAATCCTTCTATTTAATGTATATTTCTTGCATAAATTACGTTAATATCTTTACGTGTATTTTTATGACGGTCTACAACGGCTCTGTATATACAAAATCTCCTCCTGTACGTACTCCTTTCTATTTAATGTTGTAGTATTATAAAGCCATTTATATACTATCTAGGGTTTTCGCAAGTTTTTCACCCCCCCCCCCCCTCCCTCCTCAGTAACGAGGTTTCCCAAAACATCCCACATTCTATATCAGGCCCAAAAATCACCATAGCCCAAAACATCCCGCTTTTGAGACAGCCTTAAACTTCCCACATTTCCTTATCGCGTGAAGGGTTGGGTAACGCTGTTCCTGTCTCTCCAATACTATTTTCTCTACACTGTTGTGGTCCTGATCGGCTGATACATCCCGTTTATCGTAGTTTTCTCCGCATCAGTCGTTATCGCAGCAAAACGTCCCTTACTGCAACAGCGTCAGGAAATATCCCAATCTTCTTATTAGTGCGAATGTTTTGGTATTTATAATTATCAAATATTCACCACCCTTGTTACTAGATATCACTTTATCTCTTTTAAAATCCTTGTCTTACCTGGGGTGAAAATAACTAAAATGTTCAAAAGTAGTTTTTTAAGTTCAAAATAATCTCGCTGCACTCTTAAATAATCACACAAAAACACAGAGAGACAACAACGAAGCGAATAAATATCGTATTTGTCAGAGAGTCTATCATCCAAACACAGGTCGCCCCACCTCTTAACCCTCAAATCCTTCCCCTTTCACCCACCTAGAAAAGTGGGATGTTTTGGGCTAAACCATTGAGTGACCTTCGTAGTATTTCTGTATAAATTTGGGATGTTTTGGGCTATGAAAAGTGGAATGTTTTGGGCTACGATTTTCCAAAAGTGGGATGCTTTTGGCTACTTCCCTCAGTGAGTATTATCCTACGTGGGTTTTACTAGGGAGGACAAGCTTGTTTTTACCTCATTTTTCCCCACAAACTTAAATCTCTTTTCAATTTTATCTATTTTACTATGTATGATTTATATACTGTTTTTATAATATGTAATGTAATATTTTATTTATTCTAAAATTTATTATATTGACGAAGGGTTAAATGTAAGAATGGACCTTTTGGTTCAAATTTCACCCGAATACAGACATTTATCTATCTGTCTATCTATCCCTTCCTCTCTCTCTCTCTCTCCATCTTCCCCCTTTCTCCTACTCTCTCCCCCTCTCATTCCATCTGTCTTCTGGAGAGAGATTACGGAATTGTGATTTTAGTTTTATGTTCCACGAGTTCTACTTTTTCTATTGGATGAATATTCGGTGCTATTTATGTAACGAGAAAGTGAGTTATGAATTCTTTTTAAAAATCAGCTTCCATGGTTCGAAGGAAATACGAAAGCAAAACATCCCTCGATGATCACAAAATAAGCACGATGGGAATTTTGTGAGCGTGGAAACTCGATCCTATCCCAAATTTCCCTTTTCACAGCCTACCATAAATATTTTTTACCAAATAAATGGATACATTATTCGCAAGGAAGTGGGAATAAATATTATCTTTTAACCGTTTTTCATGTACTTGTTAGGTTCATAAAATGTGCTGCGTTTTTATCAGAACAATCTACAACCGATATATGTTTGCTTATCTCTTCTGATCAACGTATAATTTTAGATTATATCAAAGATCATCACTACGCCATCTCTTTCTCATTTCAGCTGCAGATGATACTTTTTAGCTCAATAATGGCGCGGCTCTTTGGTAAAATCTACCGAAAATTATTTATAACGCACTAATGAGAAGGTTTTTGTATTTACTCATATCAATGGCTCTAAAAACCTATAATGTATCTCAGTTATAAATATATTTAAAATCACTGCACAAGCGAAAGCAAGCATGCACATATGTATTCACTTTTATAGAAAAAATGAATGGTGCGGTCACAATTCAAAATCTGGACGAATACTAAAGTGTAACATATTCAGAAAAAGAGCGAGAGTGGTGGTTCTCCATTGATGCCCGTAGGTATTATTTTTAGCCCTGCAGATCTGAGTTCTTAATAGTGAAATAACACGAAGATTTTTAGATTTATATCATATCTTAGAATATGAATAAAATATCAAGAATACTCGGGTCCTTTTTTATATTCCGACTATACCTAGTTACATATGATATCACCAAAAAATATTCTACTTTCCATCTACAAATGGATGATGTACGTGTAATTTTTTAAATACTAAACCGATTAGACCTCAATGTACAATTTAGTCTCATAGATTATAAATACACATGCACACCCATAAATACAAAGTTACATTTAAAAGAAGAAAGAAAAAATATGTTTATCTGATCATTTAAATAAATTTATTTTTAATTTTTAATAAATACTGATAATTAGGGTAGGGAGGTGAGGAATTCCTTCCATTATAAAGCCTTTATCGTTGACAGGAGATGTTAATTTTTTTGCCATTTTGCTATTATATACTTTGCTTTGAGCTGACAGTTGACAGCGTGAAAATCAGCAGTTTATGCATAAGATATATTTCCTATCAGATGTCATTTAAAAATACTCTTTTATAAATACGTCTTTCGTTTATTTACCTGGTAATTAAAAACATGTTTATTTTTTGGAAAGCAACATTTTATACGGGATTTTTGTACATACAATTATTGTCATTAACTTGAAGAAATATACTCCGCAACGGCCGCCATTGCAGATAGCGATGCCGTTTTTTCACCGTGGAACACAATGAGATCATTGAAAATGCGTTTTATTTGAACGCATCGTTAAACCATGTAACGGCCCTTTTCTTATTATATTATAATAGCCATAGCCTGAACTTGTCCCAACGGATGGTTATCGACCCATTTTTGGAACATTAACGAGAATAAACCATTCAAAACAACAAAAAACCCTACTTGTTTGAAAAAACAAAATACAATTTAAAAAATTACGAGGCTAGTTAATTTATTTAAAACGCCTTCTTTAGATAATGTTATATTAAGTAAACAATATAAAAATATATCAATGAAATGAAATTTGCGGATATATTATAGCTAAAAAAGTAAAAATTTTAAAAATCTAACCAAAAAGTTTTTAATCGATCGAATCAATCGATAGATCTATAGATTATCAAATTTGGAGGACATTAATATTTACAATTAAAATGTTATAATAAATCAAATTAAGCATTGTTCATTCATAAAATCAACTGCGTCTATATGCGAGGGTGGATCCAGGCTTCAGTATTGAGAGGAATAATCAAAGATGAAAAATAAACAATTTGAAAATATCTTCAAAAATATATAGATTTTAATTTGTAAAAACGTAACGGGTGCAACAAAATAAAAACAGTAAAAAATAAAGTTTCTGCGTTGTCACTTTTTATTATTTTATTAATGTTTTTCGGTGTTCTGAAATCTTGGGAGAGGGGGTAGTTACCCCTTTTATAGCTTGGATCCGCCCTTGCGTCTATGCTGCCAAATGTTGAAGCTGTTTGTCGAAATACTATGCTTTGAACTGATATATTAAGCACAAATATAAGAAATAATAGGCGAAGTGACTGTGAGTGCTATCCGATTAATATGGATAAATGGATCAATGTTAACTTCTAGGACTACGTGAAATCATCGCGCTAAGTATAAATCATTTGGAAAATAAGTAATGAAATGATATCAAAAAGGTTATATTTTTGTATTAAGTAAACCCAATTTTTATTATGTAATTTGGGTATTATGCATTGAGTTGTGATGGGGGCCCGCTGCCACCGGGAACTGCTCCCAATTGTAGCGTTTATGTGAATAATAATAATATTGATAATCGGGAATGAATCTGAATACACAGAGTAAATCCCTAAAAGAATTCGAAATTCAACCAATATAATGATAATAAAAAATATATATAAATATAATTATAGTACTATATAGGTGTATACAGAGATAGTAGATTATCTCCGAAAAACTGGCCAAAATAGAATTCTAAAAGAAAGTCGCCTCGATCTATTTTGCACATGAAACCGTGTAAATTGTGGAAATTCTTGCAAACAAATGAAAGTATTCGCACTTTTTCTATTATTATGAAAATCGCCATTGAGCTCCATCGCGGTATCCCCGCCGAGTACCTTCATCCTAGATAACACTGTTTATAACCTATGGACGAGCACGTGATCCATCTTCTTAGGAGCCCACTGCTTGAATTTGGAAGTGGGTTCGAGAAATTTCAATTTCCGAATAATCGAATTTATATTTAAACAAATATCTCTTTTACCGCACAATGAAATCTCCTATATTAACCTCAACACTCCTTTTTGTAATCATAAAAAGATATTTTATCAAATTGAAAATTTCAGACATCATCGCCAATAAGTGAAATAATTTGTCAAAACTTATTTTGTAGAAATAAATCTCCGTATCATAAAAAATTTAGTTTCGATTGATAATCCACTAGGAATGGATTTTTTTAAATGACAGTATTATTAAAGCGGATTACAATGAGTTCTAAAGGTTAGAAAAAATACGCCTTTTCATTGGTTCATGAGGAGATATTTCAACGAAGGGAATCATCATTTCACACCTAGTGTTGCTAGGAAGTTCATTGTTTACCCGCTAGCTCAGCTGGGCGAGAGGCAAAAAAAGCCAGCGCTGCATGGGAGGGGTGAAGCGTAATGACGATGGCGGGAAGGGGAGAGGGAGGGAGAGGAGGGGGAAAGAAGGAGGAGGATGAGAGAGAGGGTGAGGGGGGAGGGAAAGCCCTCAGCGACCCCGGGGAGAAACACAGCGGAGCAACTCCTATAATGACCGCTTTTCCTCTATTTCCTCTCTTTCAGTCCGTGTGCCGTGTCTCCCGCACTGCGGCTGCGGTGAATATTTTATGCCGAGAGTGGCGGAGGTGAGGAAGTGAGCTAAAGGATGGGGTTGGTGGGTTGGGGGAGGGAGGGGATTGGAAATGTAAACCAATAAGAGCGAGGAAGGGGGAGAGCGCGCAATTTGGAAACGTCTACGGGGCCTCCTTATCTGCCTTCTCCGAGGGCGAGAGCTTTCACATTTCGCGAGGTGTTTTTCCCGGAGCGAGGGAAGCCGAACCGAAATGCCGTTTGAATGGACTAAACACAACTCGCGCGAATCCAATCCTTAGATCCGACTGCTGGCGATGTGCAAATTGACCTAGCAACTAATTTGGACATATCTCGCCGCGCGAAACTCAATATAAATTTCATTCAAACTGTTACCTATTACATAAAATAGTATGATAGCACGCCTATACGTTGCTTTAGGGCCTAAAGTTTGGGCCAATATTGCTTCGGAGAGATGAGGAATGACCAAAGTGATGGTCAAATGATACAAACTGGTGATATTTATTTGTGAATTTTATTAATTCACATTTAAACGAGTTTTTTTGTATGTTAGAGTGAAAATGAGGTAATCGTTTAAGAATAATTTTATTCAGGATTGGTGATTTCTTCATATTCAATCTTCCATTCAAAATTTCAATTTTTTACAAATACTTTACAGGCCCTAAGCTCTAATTTCTTGTATTTCTTATTAAAATTCGACATATTATAACTGATGCTCTCACCTTTGGAATTATTACGGTGCTTTTAGATGTAGAAATAATTACTTTATCATGGTATCTTATATACTAAAAACGTAATGTAGCGGCACATATAATGATTAAACAAGGAGCTATGAGTTTCAGCGCATATAAATACGGTGGTTTTTCCTAATAAGGTAAAAAAATTTTATAGCAAATCCTTTTAATACATGAATGGATATATTTTGCATTCTCAAAAGAGGAAACAGCGTGTAACAAAATATTATTTTTTTGTAATCTTAAGTCTTGAGTCTCTATTTTGTATAAACAAAAGGTTTGGCATTATAAAAAGGACTACAGAGGGTTATCACCCGCTAAAGAAGAAAGGAAAATGAGAAGAATTATTGCGTGATCAGTTCGGTAAAATTTGTTTTCTAGTTTATTAATTAAAGTTTTTATTCCTTTCATTGAAAATCGGTATGGTTTGCGTTTAACTACTTCCTGTTATGTTAATGACATCTCCGTACTCAAACTCACTGTTGCTGCAGAAAACTTTTAAAAATTATTTTGCAAACAACGCTGCAATGGGCAGTCTGGCAGTGCATTTGATTCGCTGTGTTAAATGCTCTAAAATCATATATGACAATGTCAGCGCAATATTTTTTAAATCAGTAACATACTCCTCTTCAAGTAACAGCATATTCCATTAATATATTTTCTCGAGGGGATATCAAGAGTAATTACGAATGACAATACCCAGATTTCTGATTCATCTCATTCCTGCCACCAGACTTTGCTATTACTACGCAAACTTATTTCTACTATCTGATTTGAAATTCGCGAATTGTTTGCGAGCGATAAGGAAAAGGCTTTTGAACGACAATTAATAAATACCACTCGAATGAGCGTACACACATATATCCGCAAATTGGATCGCAGTTATTTACCTACGGTTTTCAAGGGAATCCAAACATTCAAGAGATTGCTTATTCATATTTCACGAACTAAAACAATCCCCTTATCTAATTGTTTGTCGTTCTATCTCTCTCATTCCCTATTGCTATCTTCTTGTTTTTCTCTCTCTCTCTCTCTTTCTCTATTGATACAGATTTCTCATTTCAAAGCTCTTCCCTCACCCGTCCGCCGCTTCAATCTTTCTCACTCCCTTTCCCTCTCTCTTTCCCTCTCGATCACTCCCTCGACAAAGCCCTCACTTCAAATATCACTTTCTCCTCATCTCTCATACCATTCCATTCTCTATTCATTCTGCAATCCCCCTCTCACTCCCTTCTTCCCTCCCTCCCTCTCTCCCTCCCTCTCTCTCTCCCTCCCTCTCTCCCTCCTTCCCTCCATCTATCCCTCCTTCCCTTCCTCTCTCCCACCTTCCCTCCCTCCTTCCCTCCCTCCCTCTCTCCCTCCTCCCCTCACTCTCTCCTTCCTTCCATCCATCTCTCCCTCCCTCCCTCTCTCCCTCCTTCCCTCCCTCCCTCTCTCCCTCCTTCCCTCCCTCCCTCTCTCCCTCCCTCCTTCCCTCTCTCTCTTCCTTCTTCCCTCCCTCCCTCTCTCCCTCCCTCCTTCCCTCTCTCTCTTCCTTCTTCCCTCCCTCCCCCACTCGCTCTCTCCCTCCCTCACTCGCTTAATTCTCACTTTTACTTTTTCTCGTCCTTCTGTACATACTTTCCGTCATACAATTCAGTTGTTGCTCATAGCTGCTATTTCATCTATATCTCAAATACGTAAATTAGCGGAGTAAATTTCTCCGTAAATGCATTGTATCCATTGTTCAGTTATTTAGACAACTTTAGACACTCGATAATTTATCGATAAATCGAAATTTACATTTAATTTTACTCAACTCCGTATGTCGTCAAAATAAATGAGAAATTGCTAATTGCGGAGAACAGTGTGTAGTAGAATGGACTCCTGAATGTATTGCTACAACGTGGTTTTGTTTTATATTTAACCAAATGCCTAGATAACTCACGTTTTTCGTCTGCTGATAGGGACGATTCAGAGGGGCGTTACGAGATTTCTTCACGTCAACGTTTTAGGAATTTTTTATACAGGCTAACAGATACTCTCAAATGTTAAAGGCGGGAAATTCGTAACGGCTGAAAATCAACGTGAACTGATGGAATTCAAAGACACAAATAGTAGAGAGTGGCAATGCAGGTGTATCGTTCGTGGATTTTATTATATCCATCATTCCCAGATTCTCTTAAAGTTTTCCAATAAAAGAAGCGGAGCAGTATCAAGAAATATTATATGCGCCTAAATTACCGAAGGAACAACAATATTAAAAGTCTCTTCAGAAGAATGTTGAGCGTAATGTCATTCTGATTAAATATTGTTGGGGTTCTTAAGAAACACTCGAGTATTTGGAATAATCGTGCGTCATCAATCTATCAAACCAAACCATGAATTGATTTCGCAAAATATGCTCAGTATTTAGAAATTGCAAGAAACTGTTGTTTTAATACGTGCATCCATTTAATAGATAGACTAAGAGACGATCTATTTCGAGGTATATTAACGGAATAGCACAGAATGAATAAATGCTTATTCAACTTAAGAAAAATTTAAGAAGAGATGCGTGTACAGAAATGCGACTGACGACAAATAGTGCAAGTGAAAAATCAAAGCATGACTTCAGAAAGACGCAGAATAAAATAAATAAACTTCAAAATTGAGTAAAAAGAGGAGGATGAGGTTAAAAATGAATTCGAAAAGAAAGAAAAGAAGGAGAAAGAGAGCGAAGAAATGGGAAGAGAAAGAGTGTGAGAGAGAAAGAAGTGGGAGAAGATGGGTGGTGGCGAAGATAGAATTCGAGGACGAGTGGAAGGGGGTGCAGAGGGGAATGGTGGGGGAGGCTAAAAAGGGGGGAACAAGATGGAGAGAAAATCCGCAGCTGATCAAGAAGGATTAGGAAAAGGAGGAGAAGGAGGGGAGTCGGATGAGAGGAGGGAGAGAGGGAATGATAAGTAAAAGGGATATTCTGAAGTAGATGGCGAGTGTGAAGTCTGTAGAGGATTAAAAGAGAGAGGACGAGGAAAATAGGGGGAACGAAAGGTGTGGATGGAGGAGAAAAGGAAATTCGCGGGGAAGAAAATAAGAAAGCGTTGAGGAGCGAAATAAAAGAGGAAAAAATTTTTTTTTTCTGGGATGGATATTCCGTAGCTAAGAGGATCAGCAGAAACTTTTTAAACAGCTTGTAATTTCCTCTTTCCCCCTGGGATTACTCTCTGCACAAAGAGCCAGAATATCTCCCTTTCTTTATTTAGTATAAATAACGATAATGAAAAAATACTCGTATGGCATATCATTTTATTCACATTTATATAGGGCATTAAATGTTTAACCAGATTTTATTCATAAAAATATTTTTTGTTGAATACCTTCCAATAGATGAGATAATATCTCGGCATCTTTGTGAGATGTCAATCTCAATAGATAGACAGATTATTACTTTGTGAGCAGCTCTGATGCAATAAACAATTGGAAAAAGTACTATCAAATTTGCCTTGTAGTTAGAATCGTATTGAAATTTTGTTATACAATTTTTTTTTGTACAATAGCTATAAAACATTAGATAAACCAATGTTTCGTATAATAATAATATTATAATAATCGTATTTGCTTAAGCATTGACAAGTGAACAAATGGATTATTATCTTTTCCAACCGACTACTCTTCAACAATGGACAATTGATCCGGACATATTAGCGTATAAATAGTAACATTTATTTTTAAAAAATACTTGTAAAATATAATGTCAGAAAGAGATTATGACATTGTTTTTAGTATTTTAAACCTGATAATGCTCTATTAATTTGTTTTCCATTTTTTCTCTATCATTAATAAATTATGATTTACAAATGGTATTTATGGTATTTAACACATACTGAAACATTTATTGTCAATATAAGTTATCAATTCGGGACGTCAACTTTGGGAAACCAACCTGCATTAGTCATGGTTTCAACTACTTGTTCATAATATAAGGACAGCTGACGGCATATATACTTAGCTCGTGATATATAATACCAGTTTAATTGTACTTCTACTCATATGTTGACTACCATGTTAACAATTATCTTCAACAATTTAATTGTACCTTTATATTGCATAAGCAATATCTGATGCTCAGCAATATTTTATTGTTAAATTTTTCATTCAAGAACAAGCAATTAGAAATGTACTTGCCTTAGGTATCTCCAATAGCCACAACAAGGTTAAAATACCCTATGCACATTTCGGATACAAAGCAGACGTCTTCAGTGCTAATTCGCCGAAAATAGATTCTTAAATTTTTTCAGCGAATTACCACTGAAGACGTCTGCTTTGTAGCCGAAATGCGCATAGGATTTTTTAACCTTGTTGTGGCTATTAGAGATACCTAAGGCAAGTACATTTTTAAATTGCTTGTTCTTGAATTTTTTTAACCATAGGACAAGCTCGATTGCTCCCTGTTGAAAATTCTTCGTGTTTCCATACGCCGAAAGATCAAAGGGAAAAATGCAATTGGAAAACGCTTTCGCACAAACGGGAACAATATCCATTCTCCCTATTTGTTTCTCAAGTGTTTCATTGATAAACCACGCCCTTTTGTAAGCCGCTCTCAATGGACACAGTGGCGCAGTATAAAACGGTTGCGTGGCAAAGAAGGTGATGGAGTGCTGATCATAAACTCTGAATTTTGTAAACTGATGTATTGAATTACGTGAATCCCTCTCGTCTAATTTCAGTTATTATTAATTTTATGAGAATGAGAGAGATGTTTTTTATTATTTCTTAGTAGTCACCGACTGACAGTCTTTTTCTAGCAAGTATTTTTTTTGTTTCATTGGTGCCAATTATTCATTACCCAAGTAAATGTTCGCGATTCGAATTGGGATTTAGCGATAATTTGCTCAAGTCGCCATTTTGATTCTTTTTTCGCAGAATTCGATCCTCGATCCGAATTTAAATCTCTTTGCATCTCCCAAACGTTTCTCCATCTCTCCCTCACCTCCTCCTTTCTTCTCTCTCTCCATTCCTTACTTTCTCTCCCTAACTCACTTCCCTCATGTTACCGTACATGTCTTTGTCTTTCCTTTCAATTTTTCTTCTCCTCGAAACCACCGAGATTGGATTCTTTTCTCCTCCAATCCCGCTTAATACCTTTTCACTTATTCTCCGAATAGCTTACTTTCTCCAATCTCCCGCATCTCAAGGACTTACTTTCCACCTTTATCTATTCTCCAAACCCTAGAGTACTCATAGCCATCCATCTGCCTCATTTTTTTATTTTATCGTGTTCCACTTTGAGGACGCTTCTTCATCAACTACCGATTATAACAGCCATTCATCTTCTTTCTTGGTCATTTTACGATCTCATTTCGAAAAAATTTTTCTTCCACATTTCTTCCTTTGGAAGGTTTGTCCTTACAAAATCACTTTCTTCAAATCGTCCTCGACCCAAATTATTTTTCTTTCTCTTTTCGCATTCCTAGCTTCTTTTCTTTGTTCTCCTCTTTTAGTCTTCCCACTATCCTCAATACCACTTGTATCCATCCATTATGGACGGCTTTGATCTCTTTTATCGAATCATTCACAGCCATCTCCGATTTTGCCTTTTTCTGTCCAACGTGTTTACTTTTCCGCGCTCAGCACTCCCACATTCTCATACATTCTACTCTGAGACCATTCCATTTCCTAAGGACAGAAATCTCAGGCCATGACAAATCTGATGTCCATAACTTTTCGTCTCTCTTCGCCATTTCCACTTGTTTCCACCACAAACTCTCTTTGCATACTTTAATATCACAATTTATTTTTCGTCCCGAGCCTGAAAGTAAGTAAGATGACCTATTCTATTATTCTCTATTTAAAATTGTGTACTTTTCAGTTTACCCTTTAGAAACTGCTGAACATTTTTTGCAATAACTTTACACCGTACGATTTCGATACTCGTAAATATTACTGATATTGTATTGCGTCCTTTGACCTTTTCCGTTCATAGGACTTAGGATACAACCTAAACATTCTAACATCTGAGTGACGACATTATTGAAATAACACAAAGTTATCCACTCACGATTTTTTAAAGATTTTTTATTATAATCGAATTTCCTATCTAATAGTTGTCAACCTCCTATTTTACTTCAAGTTTAATGTTCCTCCTTGACTCAGTAATCTCGTTCTATTTTTGTGTTCTTCGAATTTTTAATTGCGGATAACTTTATGATATCTTCAGCGGATTGATTTCCGATCGCAATAATTGTTAAAATAGTGTTTTATTAAGAGAAAACCTCCTTTAATAAAAATAAAGTAGTTCTCATTTAACCAACAATAACCCTACTTAATAATGCGTAACTTCCGTCTAAACTTCTCAGTAGAAAATGCTCGAAATTTTTTTGTTGTTTCTCCAAATACATTGTTTCAATTAGTAAGAGTAACCTGAGATTATATTGTACCAAGACAGTTCACAAAATAGAAAAAATATTAGTGTTTGTAAGTGTTAACAACAACGGTTTATCGATTTTTTACTTTTTGACAACTCTAGTACCAAACCGTTTAAAATATTATATATATTTTACGATTATTTTTCTCACCGAAAGTAAAGATTAAAGCTGTATCTTTTACAGACCTGACTGAAGCAATGATATCGCCTTTAATTTCTAAACCATGGCTCCGCCTGCGTTTTCCACCGCATTTGTTTAATTATTCTCTATTATCGCACATTAAATTGTCCCCGTAGTTTTAAATGTGGGATTATTGTATAGGACCGTGTGCGGACTCTACGCCGGCAGACACCACGCCGACAGACACCACGCCGACAGACACTACGCCGCCAGACACCACGCCGACTGGGCTATATAAGGCCATATAATCCTACTTTTGATGTTTTAATACTAAGTAGTACTCCACGTGTAATATGCCAATTGTTAATGACAATCGAATAAGAATTTTAAATAAAATAACGAAATGAAGAATAAATATATAAGATATAATAAAATATGCACAATATTGTTATCCATCAACTAGGAATTTTTATAACAATTAAGATTTTGCGGATAAAAAAGAAAAAGATGGTGAGGGGGAATTATGTCCCTTTCCTTATTTCTTCTTTGCTGTATATGAATTTCCTTGCATTACAATATTTTGTTTCTCCCTATCGTTTTCTGAGAAAGACCTTTATTTTCATCTACGTTACTTTTCAAATCGTTCGTTAAATTTTATTGCGACTTCCCTTTTGATGAAGTTACCTAACAGTATTTTCTTTACTGTTTTACGTTGGATTGGAATAATTATATACACTTTGGGTTGTGGTATATAGTGCAAAGCTTCCGGAATAAACGTCTCGCAAGATGTTACTTACTCTAAATAACGAAGTGCAGGATTTGTCTCATTTCCGGTTTTATGCAGATGACTGAACGTATTAACACTCAGCCAAAATTGTCGAATTTTCCTTTTTTCTGCGATACTCTTTAGATATGCGCTTTTTAGTTTTTCTTAATTAATAAAATAATGCAGAAATATTACAAAATTTTGGTCCAATTTATTATTTCAGTTTTCTTTTGAACAAATCTGTGAAAATAGCATTCGTTTATCGCGATCAATTTAACGTCCTCTATCCTGAACATTAGGACTCGGCCATATCTCTTCAATTCCGCATCGTTTGTAGCCCCTCCGTGTTTTTTCAACCTGTGGTCGACCAAATGCCAGATTTAAACATCGAATGTTCTTTTCAAGCTTTGTGAGATATAAAATTCTTTCCATGTGTTATTTATGAAAACAGCGATGAGGATAAGATGCTCATTGGCATTATTAACCGCTCCAAAGCGAACGAGGGCGTTTTCCTCTCGGATAGTTCTTCGCAATGGCGATGGTGTTCTTGCTTATGGAGGTTGAGAGTTGAGAGTTGAGAGTTGTACAAGGGACGGGATTTGAAGGGGACTGAGAGAGGCCGCTTAGGGGAGAGAGGGGCGAGATGGGCTGCGTGGAGGACAGGTTGCAGGTTGATGGGACGCAAAAGATATTCCCTCTTATGCTCCTCCATTAACATCCAGCAACGTATGCATTCATTTACGCCTTCACTCATGTTAAACATCAGAAATGTCGCGCCTTACAGTTTCAGATTTAAAACCCACAGCATTCACTGCGAGGGAGAAAGGGATGTCACGAAGCGTGGGCGGGTGCGTGGGGTGTATCGCGGGCAAAAAAGGATTTATGGAGGCATTTGTTTACGCGACACCTTTGCAGCGGATCCAAATGGAGGGCTAGTGGTGTATATGAAGGTAGAAGAAGGATATCGTCACGTTGGTGGAGAGGAGAGAGATAACGAGCGAGAAAGAATGGGGGAGAGACAACGGGGGAGAGAGAACGAGGTAGAAGGAATGGGGAGAGAGAATGGGGGAGAGAGAATGGGGGAGAGAGAATGGGGGAGAGAGAATGGGGGAGAGATAATGTGAGAGAGAATGGGAGAGAGAATGGGAGAGAGAGAATGGGAGAGAGAGGATGGGGGAGAAAGAATGGGGGAGAGATAATGTGAGAGAGAATGGGAGAGAGAATGGGAGAGAGAATGGGGGAGAGAATGGGAGAGAGAGAATGGGAGAGAGAGGATGGGGGAGAGAGAATGGGGAGAGGAAATGGGGGAGAGAGAATGGGAGAGAGAGAATGGGAGAGAGAATGGGGGAGAGAGATGGGGGGAGAGAGAATGAGAGTGAAAGGGAGAGAAAGAATGGATGAGAGAGTAGTGGAGGTTGTAGCAAAGCATTGTGAGAGAGGATGTAGAAAATGAGAGGAATTTAAAGAGGGATTTTAAGAGGGGAGTGGCATTAACAGATGCAAATAAGGATAGAAAGAAGATGAGGGGAAATGAGCAGTGAAATGAGTGAAATAAGGCTTGAAACGAAGGGTAAGAAGAGGGATCGTATATAGGATGTTGGGTGGAATCGAAAGATACGACTCTGTGCCGTGATTCGAGTGTTTTGGCGGAGGATAAGTACAAAACCGCAAAGTTGTGCAATTGGTACGGGTCGATTAAGTGTTCTTTTAAAGATTAGTATGACAATAACATAGTTTGTAACTGTTATTTAGAGATGTATTTTGTAAAATGGACCACACCAAATACGTCAGAATATCCTTCTAATTTAAGATACATTCCTGTATGAAATAATTCTTACATTTTTTTCGCAAATCTAACGTAATATGCGTTATAAAGGAAAAGGACAACATCGACATTTAGAGGAAAAAATAGAGAAGCTCGAAGACATCGATGAATGTTAACACGTTCCTTGTTCTTTAAATATCTATGTGTACCCCTCAAGGTTCCAATACGTATTGGTAAATGATAATCGCTTTTAGAAATAACACATATAAGGAAAACCTTTTTTTAAATAGGAAATTTCAATCAAATCATGGAAACTTAAAAATGCTCACCATCATTTAAATATGATGTAATAGTGAACGTGCAGATTTTTCCAGTATAATAAAATTTGACAGGATCGCGTCATGAAAGTACTATCTGTTTCGTTAAATACTTAAATCTTTCCCATAATCCATTTAGGATAAACTGAAGAGAAGTGGCGT
Source organism: Tanypteryx hageni (assembly GCA_028673005.1). Lineage (NCBI taxonomy): Eukaryota > Metazoa > Arthropoda > Insecta > Odonata > Petaluridae > Tanypteryx > Tanypteryx hageni. The sequence goes on along the minus strand of CM054115.1, from coordinate 190,813,987 downwards.
AGTTGCGCCAGGGCCCCGTTATCAGAGTGGCTTACTGGGGCCCTGGAACATATCATTCCCAGTGGTTTGTGCGTGGGGGGGTGGTATGTGAAACATTGTGAGCTAGGGCCCCCGAGTCCCTCAATCCGACCTTGCCCATAATGCTTGTTAAAGAAGCGGATGAAATAATTAAATTAGCCTTGTTTGCCAAAAACTTTTTAAAATTTAAATTTCATTTACTGAAGCGCAGTGTGAGACCGTTAAATATTTGCTCTTCCGTTCATTCAATTTGGTATCCTAAATCTTATGCACCTCTAACACCATGCCGATTTTAACTTATACATCCCCAATGGCACGAATTCTTTATTTTTTTGGACTTAATGGCAGTAGCTCGATCTTATGTATGCCTAAGGCACAAAACCTTGATCTTGTGAAAACCCAATGGTCGTATCCTTTATCTTATGCAACCATGACACCAAGTATCCGTTATCTTATGCAACCCACCGAACAAGTATCCTGGATCTCGGGCAAGCATCGGCATTTATCTTGTAAGATCAGACCATGGAAGGAGAATAGGAAGCGCAGCTCCCGTAAGGAGCCGTCCATAAATGACGTCACGCAATTTTGGCGGATTTTTGACCCGCCCTCATCATATATCGTCACAAAAACACAGACCCCCCCATATATGACGTCACAAAGCTTTGACCCCCCCCCCCCCTCACCCAAATACAAATTTGCAAAAGGTATAATTGGTTTAAAATCACGTTTTATTTATAAAACCACAACAATATCACCCTTCTGAATTACATAATATTTTCGGTCAAGAGGTAGCATCGTAAATATCTTTGAATGGGCTTGTTTGTGGAATGATGTCAGATAAGTGTTTCTCTCTCTCACTCTCATTAAATTGTTCTCAAGAAATGCTGAACCAAGCACTAGCCCAGACCCGAAAACCCTTCCTTCTCCCTTTCCATATAGCTCTCAAGTGTTGACGATTAAAAAAATAATCATCTCAAGAGTAATAGAGATCACAGAGCAGATAAACAGTGCCTACATCCCCTTCCACTACACAGTACATTTAGTACAGAGGTTAGGTTCGTCTCACCATTGAATAAAGGTTTTTTAAAACCACAATTCGCGTAACTACGTGAGAATTCAACCGCCAAATTTAACGTATAATAAAATTTTAAAAAATACAATAACAATTGCAGAATTAAGCACAATATGAAGGTCCAAAGAATTTCGTTTCTTCCTTATAGAACCCGGGTTCCCAACCTGGGGTCGCAAAGTATTTTCTGGAGGGTCGCTGCGGTTATTTTTAGTTGCAATTATTTTTATAGGAAATTTCACCACGAAGGTTTTCAACATTTATTTATTTCAATATGGCTACACAGCAATATTCTACTAGTAGTTGTAACACTGATTTTTGATAAATGAAAGGAAGTGACTTAAGGTCCACCGTGGCGGATACTTAAAAAATATTAAAGGCCCGCCGTGTTCATACATATTAAACATTTTACATTATTTTAATTATTTGCTATGGCGGGCCTTTAATATTTTTTTAAATTTCCACCGCGGAAGGACCTTGATTAACTCCCTAACCCTAAAATATACAAATGCACTGTTATCATTAAAATAAAATTCTATGTTACATATAGTAAACTGAAAAAAATATTCACTATGGTGCAAAATTCGATATCAAAATTCATTTTTAATCGGTGTCTCGATGTTTGAATTACAGACTGTCGAATACGGACCGTCGAATAAAGACGAGTTGCTCTCTTAACACAGTTGAAGATCACCCCGTATGTTTTGCTGACGCCGCCATGTTTGCAATGATGTAATTCAATAATGTCCGCGATGGGCCGTCTAATGCAAACTGGCGCGAACTTAGTTCACTAATAGTCCACCACCTTTAGTTGGCCACTCGCTGTCGAGCGCGGGTTAGCTACTGCTTGCACTATCTAAAATCTAAAGAGCGTCAGTAGGTCGTCATCAGTCCGTGCTGTCTGTCGGCTTTCTGCATCGCTATTATCATTTCCCGACGGAAAACAATTTGTTTGGGTAATTATTTATTTATATTTTTATTGTTTTATTATTAGAATTAATAGGTGTATTATTTTAATAAAATAGTGAGCCAAGTGACTAACGCTAAATATTATTAAACATTTATTTTAAATAATATATTACAATTGATAAAATTCATGAAACGCGAATAAATAATAAAAATACAAAAAGAAATTTTTTTTCTCGAAAAAGAATTAATTTTTATTTATATTTTTAGAAATCCGTACCTGGAAAATAAACGTAAATATTCAGAAGACTATCTAAAATTTGGCTTTAACACCTTGATCAGCAATGGCATAGAGAAGCCACAATGCGTTCTGTGCAATGTTGTTCTCAGTGCTGAATCTATGAAACCTTCAAAACTCAAACGTCACTTAGAGGCAAAGCATTCAGAACATACTAAAAAGGATTTGGAGTTCTTTCGACGCCATGAAACTGGTCTCAGACGTCAGAGACTTGATCCTACAGGTGGTTTTCAGCAACAGAGCATAGCAGCAGTTCAAGCATCATATGAAGTCGCATTGTAAATTGCCAAACGAAAAAAACCTTACACGATTGGAGAAACGCTCATCAAACCCTGCATGTTGAAGATGGTGAAGTTAATTCTTGGGGAAGCCGGCAAGAAAGAGGTGCGACAAATATCTCTGTCCAATAACACTATTCAGAGGCGCATTTCAAATATGTCCGTAGACGTGAAAGAGCAGGTTTTGAATGAAATCAAAGTTTCTCCATTGTTTTCTTTTCAAGCTGATGAATCAACGGACGTAATTTCATGTTCTCAGTTTCTTGTCTTCGTGAAATATATTCATTCAGATGACATCAAAGAAAAGCTTCTGTTTTGTAGTGCACTTGAAACTACTACAAAAGGTGAAGATATTTTGGAGAAGATAAATACCTTTTTGAAACTGGAGGTGTGGGGTTTTTACAGATGGAGCACAAGCTATGCTAGGGTCAAATTCGGGCTTTCAGACAAAACTGAAAGAACTTGCTCACCAAGCAAAGGACATTCACTGCATGATTCACCGATATGCTCTTGCCAGTAAGACTCTTCCAGCTCCTCTGCAAGAGGTACTTGATTCAATGCTCAAAATTGTGAATTACATCAAATCTGGAGCCCTCAACACCCGTCTGTTTGAAGACCTCTGTAAAGACATGAATTCTGATTACGAGGTTCTTCTTTTCTACACTTCTGTGCGCTGGTTGTCGAAAGGAAATGTTGTCAATCGTGTCTTTGAGTTGAAAGATGAAATCAAGTTTTTCCTGGAAGTGCAAGGGAAACATGACCTTGTGGCTTACTTTAATGGTGAAGCTTGGAAGAAAAGAGTTGCTTACTTAGCAGACATATTAGACCAGCTAAATAAGCTGAATCTGAAACTTCAGGGAAAGGAAACACACATTATCCAATTTCAAGAGAAGCTGCAAAACTGGCGTCGAAAAGTAAATATTGGAAATATTGCCATGTTTAAAAACTCTGCAGTGTGATAGAGGAATCTGAAGGTGAACTGGATGATAATCTGAAAGAGGAGATTATTGGGCACCTTGAATCCCTTGAAAATGAATTTCAGCGGTACTTCCTTGAGCTTACGAAAGAAGAAGCTGCACTGGTACGAAACCCATTCTCTGCTTCCCTGAATATAGCCAGCATTCCCGATGAATTCTTGGATCTGCGGAACGATTCCTCGGCACGTAATTTGTTTTATGAAAAATTGCTGACTCAGTTCTGGTGTGCTATATATCAGGCATATCCAAATGTCACCATCCTTTCGAGTTTTACTTCCATTTGCCTCTACATATCTCTGCGAGAGTGGATTTTTAACGCTTCTTCATATCAAAAAAGGGCAAGAAACAGACTGAATGTTAAGGATGATATGAGGTTGGCTTTAACAAACACTCAGCCGCGAATTTTGAAGCTGGTTGCCCAGATGTAAGTACAACCATCGCATTAAATATTAGGTTAGAATTATATTCTGAAAAATCTATTTTTAATGTGTTTTCTTTACCCTATTAAAAATGCCATTTTATGCAAATGTGGCGGAGGGTCGCAAGTTACTTGGTTATTATAAAAGGGGGTCGCGACTCGAAAAAGGTTGGGAAACACACTTATAGAACAATATTGTAATAAAACCAATCCCTAAAATTTTGCAATTTGAAGAATACTATAATTTTACCGTTGTGGCATAGTAATCCCATACACTTATGCTAAATTTTACAGTTGTAGCGCATCTGGAAGTGAAATATTTATCTAATGGTTTCAATTTTTTATTGGCCGCAATAACAACTTCATGGAGATTTTTAAATGTGTATTTGTGCATGTGCACTAATCTCTAAATAAATGAAAATTTTCAGCTCCCTAGCTCGTCTCTAAAAACCTCAATATTTAGGTATTTGTTTAAACTATAAGAATTTTGAACAGCCAAATCAATCAACATATCAGAATTTCTATAATCCATATTCGGGTACTTCATGGATTCTGCATTTACAAAAGATTACAGCTTTGTAGTACATTCAAAAATATATAAATATTGAAATTTTGCTTAAACAATTGAGAATTTTTAGCGGCCGCATTGTTAACTTTTTTGATTTTTCTAGTCGGTTTTGCACATAGTCCTACCAACATAAAAAATTTCAAGTCTGTAGCTCATCTGGAAGTGTCTAGATGTTAGTAACTTACTATCATATCTATACTGTAAGCGTCTATATATATATATATATATATATATATATATATATATATATATAACAACTTACGGAAAAGGAAAGGTAAAATGAATATATGGATGTCAACAAGGTGTTGGGATGAGGAAACCCAGTGAGCACTCACCAATCAGACGACTTCAGGTTGGCGAGGCCCCGGGGATGTCGAAGCGACACACGTAAAATAACACAAAAACACAGAAACATCACAAACGTAAAGCTTTCGATGATATATTACACTCAAATTTGTTTTCCTACCTTCAAAATCACTAGGAACGACATCCGTTTTTAGAAGAGGCCGAGGGAATCTGCAGCAGAAATCTTCATCAGTAAAATAATCACTGCAGACCTTGTATTTCTTCAAGCAGTTGATATCTCTCTTGAGCAAATCTTCCTTCAGGCAAAGTTTTGCCCATTCTTTTTCACTAAAATATAAATCATAGTTAGGCACCAGAATTAATAATAAACACATAATTCTCAACTTATCTCCAGTATTCCGTATTCCTTTATTTAACTAACCAACAAATATCCCTTAGATATCCGAAAAATGATATCTTCCTATCTATCCTGCAGCCATTAAAGTTGTTACACCAATATGCTGCACAGTAAGTTTTCCGTGCCATATCAAATTTGAACGTTTTAACAGCAAACAACACACGAACTGGAAACTACGTCCTAAAAACCTCACAACTCAAGCAGGCGGTTTCCAACAGTTACCAAGAGACTGGGATGGGTTCAATAAGGAGTGGGTAAGGAGTATTTCTTCAAACCAGTTGACCGATAGGGTCGCTGTAAGCGCAACCATCGGAGACACATATAGGTATTCGGAAAATAGGTCAAAACTGCACTTTCTATTCTTCTTCTTCTTTGTCCAGACCTTTTAGAAAAGTGTTCCTGATCTTACGCAACAGCAATACTTCATACAGGGGCGCACCGAAAGGGGGGCTGAGGGGCTTCAGCCCCCCTTAAAGGATCTCTTACTAGCCTTGTAAATGTGTATTTTCACAGGAAATATACTCTTTTGCCGTTTTATAATTTTATATATCTCTCAGCTTATAATTTATAATCTTTATACAGATACTTCTTGAATTACGCATATTTATATCGTGAGAAGTCTCTAACAACTAGCAATCTACCCATATATTTTTAGGGCTGAGCCCCCTAAGAGAAAATCCTGGGTGCGTGCCTGGCTGCATATTATTAATCTTATCGATTCCAGACATCATATCTCAAATAGGCCTTAAATATATTTCAAATTTGTTTCATTAATTAATTTTGGGCAGGTGTGTGCAACCTACGACCCGCGAGCCCCATCCGCAAGTGTGTTTAATGCGGCCCGCAACGCTTTGATGGGAACGCGATCCCTAATATTTCATCTAAATAATTTTGTTCACATTATTTTCAATTGCATCCATACAATTTTGCCTGGTGAAGATTCAACGCTAAAACATGTTTTAGACTTGATTTTAAATTTTTAAATCACTTATGATGTCTTGAGTAAGTTCGCACGTGAACTCTCATTTGTCCCGCCGAGGCGATCGTGACGTATAATACGGTACTCACATAAACGAATGCGGCGCAATATGCAAACGAAATAATTGGTTCATGTTGAAAATCTGAAAACAAAACTCACGTAGGTGAAAAGCAAGTATAAGAACCATTTGCTGGAATCAGCGTGAAAATGTTTTACTATGATTGAACTATCGAAAAAAACTGCTAAACTTTCATTCCAACCGAGTTTGGAAACAAATCTGGAATTACTTCTACTGGAAATTTATTTTTGCTTGATTATTTTACTGCCATCATTCGATTATATTAACTACATTTGAGAATATGTTCACATACACAAGAACAAAAAACAAAATTATTTATTACAGAAAAAGAAGCAACACTGGCATACTTTATCAAAGTAAGCAACGCTCTCTCTCTCTCTCTCTCTCTCTCTCTCTCTCTCTCTCTCTCTCTCTCTCTCTCTCTCTCTCTCTCTCTCTCTCTCTCTCTCTCTCTCTCTCTCTCTCTCCACATTGAGAAAGTATTTCCATTATTCCATAGGCTGTCAAAATTAATTGAAGAATAAAAATAATTACTGAAGAAGTACTAAGACCAAAGAAAAATCACAGAGAGAAAATGCCATTCACCTCAATCTTTCCAATGTTGACGCTTATGCTTTCATTCATACCTGTAAATTAAATACTCGAGAAATTATCAAATAAATAACGAAATATGAAATAATGCAGCAATAAACCACCAAACATAAAAGGAAAACAAATTTTAAATATTTTTTTGAGGAATATATTGCGGCTATGTTAATGAACAAACAATCGAGCAGCTTACTGATATATAAAAAAGCTGGATTTAGGTATTTCTTTTTATATTTATTGAAACCATTGTCGCATATCTTGAAAACTACGGCATTTAATACAATTCAAGCGAGAACTGCTTTTTTCAATATATTAGTTGGCATTGACGATTAATTCCTAGCAACAGAGATATAATAGTGTTCGATTTTGACGTATCAAATGAATTTAGAGGCGATCATAAATGTATATCATTCAAATTCAATATTTGGACCATGAACATTTACCATTTACGAATTTTATATTACAAATAATTCATTGTAGGAGGCAGCTTTAAAATAGTATAGTAATGTAGTGATTATTCCTTGTTACGGTTTGATAGCGTTTGAACAGAGAAAAGTGAATAAATAAATAATACATATAATTATTAGAAATTAAGCAATCTGCCATTCTTATATAAACAATTGGCTGCATATCTGCTATGCAATGCATAAATGATTATCAGCCCAAGCTAAAACAATGAACCAATAAGAGTAAACTTAAAATTCATGGCGAAGTAGGAAAAACTTGTACTTAAAATTCCGAAACTTTTTTCATTTTAACTTATTTTGATGTATGACTTTCCTTCCTTTAAACATAATAGTTAGATACGTAAATTAGTTGCCATTTTGTATCATTAGTGGCTAAATATTGGGAACAAAAGCATGGACCGGACAAACCAAGGCTATGCTGAAAATTGCGACCGGAATATTAATCAATTATGGCCTACAATCTTGTTAGCCGCACCACTAGGCAGAGAAATGTTTGTGTGCGTGTGTATGTACGGATCCGTGCATCTGTGTGTGTATGTGTGTGTCACAGAGCGACCGCATTTCAATCCATCACGTGAATCAGAGCGGGAAACAAGGAATCGGACGAATTCCCTCCTTCCACTCGCAGAGATAGAGACAGAGACGAAAAGTTCGACCTGATTATCCGGAATGCAGGTAGATTGCGCGCAATTCCAGCCAATTACTTCAAGCGCAAATTAGAGAATACTTATAGATAAAAATGCCTTACCAGTCGTCTATAAACTGATTACAGATGGTGAGCCAATAGAGACGACCGATTTGATGCATTTACGATTGAGAATTAACTAAGTAAAGGCAACCGTTACGTTTAATTGGAACGGTTAACTGTTTGACGTTGCCCCCAGTACCTTCTTGATGCACAATATAAAGCAACTAGAAATGTTGTGTCATGTCAATACAAGCTTATAATACAAAAACTGTTAAAGATAAAAATCTCGCTCAGACCACTCAATTATTACGAGGTTACCTGTTGTAAGAACAATTGTATGTATGTAAACGTGTACGTGTGTGCAGGTATACATACGTACACACACGCATATATATATATATATGGATGTCAACAAGGTGTTGGGATGAGGAAACCCAGTAAACACTCACCAATCAGACGACATCAGGTTGGCGAGGCCCCGAGGATATCGAAGCGACACACGTCCTTTCCCGGGGCCTCTCCTTCTGCCCCACCATAAAATTTGACCATTTTTGTCCCCTTGCCGACATACAAGCCTTCGTACGCTTACTCCGCCTCAAAGCCGCCCCACCCACATCTGACTCCTCATCTTCCCCCGACTCACTTCCACAATCCCTTTCTGCCTTCAAACCCCCTTCCCAATACATCCCCCCCTCTCTTCCTCCCCACCATCCCATCGAGCAATATGCTAACTATATCATTCACGCAGTCACCCAGCCCAACTTTCCCGACCTCCTTGACCACCACGACAATTTGACGAAACCAGAAAGACACGCAATTTCTACGTTGAAACGCAACGACAAAATTATTATCCTCCCTGCAGACAAAGGTACCACCACCGTGGTAAAGGACCGCTCGCATTACAACGACGAAGCCCTCCGCCAACTATCCGACCAAACTTCTTACCTTCCTCTCCCCTCCAACCCCACTGACCGCCACTCCTCCGAAATTTCTGCATATCTGCGTTCCGTGGGAAAACAAGAAGGCCTCTCTGATTCCACCATTTCCCTGATGATCCCCAACACACCCCGGACCCCAACATTCTACCTACTCCCAAAAATCCACAAACCCAACATCCCCGGCCGCCCCATTGTTGCCAGCTTTAATTCTCCCACGGAACGCATCTCTGCCTATGTTGACTTCCACCTACAACCTCTCGTCCGTCAAATCCCATCCTTCATCAAAGACACAAACCACTTTCTACTACGCCTAAAATCACTCCCTTCATTTCTCCCACCTAACACAATTATGTCCACTATAGACGTCTGCTCCCTCTACACCAACATCCCTCACATCCAAGGACTGTCCGCCCTGAGAAAATTACTGGACTCCAGACCACCTGAAACAAGACTGACTGACTGACTGAAATGGTGCTCCAAAAAAAAACTTCTCTTTCGGAGGGCGCCACTACCTACAAATAAAAGGTACCGCGATGGGCACTCGCATGGCGCCCTCCTATGCCAATGTCTTCTTAGGTGAATGGGAGGAACGCTTTCTTGACGTTTCCCCCAGACCACTCCTATGGCTGAGGTATATTGACGATATTTTTCTTCTCTGGACACATGGACCCGACTCCCTACAATCCTTTTTACAACGCCTCTCATCCCATCCCACGCTTTCCTTCACCCACCACTCCTCTGCCTCCAACATCACCTTCCTGGATGTCGATCTCTCCATCCGGGAAAACAAAATCCACACCAGCGTGCACCTCAAGCCTTCCAACCGCCTTCAATATCTCCAGTTCGACAGCTGCCATCCCCTCCACACCAAAACCTCTATTCCCTACGCCCTAGCTCGACGAGGGCGGAGAATCTGCTCGGACAGAGATTCCCTGTCCGAGTACTGCTCCACCCTCGAACATGCCTTCTTACAGCGCGGATACCCGCCGGATCTGATCCGAGACCAAATCCGGCGGGCAGTCGCGCCCGCCACCCCTAACTCCCACCCCAATACCCACACCACCACCGATTCCACCCTCCAACTCACCCTAACCACCCTGTATTTCCCCGGCATCCACGACATTCTAAAAAACATCCTGAAAGCCGCCCACCTTATCCTCTCATCCTCCTCTCACCAGATTCCATTTCCCAGACCACCGATGCTCTCCTTCCGCCGTTCCCCTAATCTGGCAAATATGCTATGAAAGAAAGAACCCCCAGCACCCACGCCTTTACACCCTGCCGGAACTTACCCCTGCGGTAGACCCCGATGTCTAACATGCCCAATAAACCCCCCCTGCAACTCCTTCTCCAGTCCCACAACCAACATCACCTACCCCATAACTTCCACCACCAACTGCACCACCCGCAATATCATTTACCTCCTGAGATGCACCCAATGTCCCGCCTTTTATGTTGGCCTCACCAGCAATCCCCTCAACATCCGCATGAACGGCCACCACAACAGCGTCATTCTCAAACGACCGCTGCCGGTGGCCGTTCATGCGAACAAACATAATTTAAAGATTAACAACTGCTTCACAGTGAGAGTCATTCGCGCTCTCCCCGGCAATGCTTCGACTCCCCAACTCCGTCAGTGGGAGCTTTCGCATATCCATCTCCTAAACTCCTTCACTCCCCCTGGCCTCAACCTTCGATAGCTTTTCACTCCCTGTCTGTCTTCTCCCAACCCCCTACCAATCCCCAACCCCCTTCGTATCCTCCAATCCTCGACCTTTTCGCACTACCCTTCCACCCCATGCCTCCACCCAGTGTCACCGCCATCAGTTCTCTCTTTGTAGCTGATGAAGGAACAATTCCGAAAGCTTCTACGTTTGTGATGTTTCTGTGTTTTAGTGTTCTTTTAAGTGTGTCGCTTCGACATCCCCGGGGCCTCGCCAACCTGAAGTCGTCTGATTGGTGAGTGTATACTGGGTTTCCTCATCCCAACACCTTGTTGACATCCATATATCCATTTTACCTTTCCTTTTCCGTAAGCTGTTATATATATATATATATATATATATATATATATATATATATATATTAACTAAAGGAAAAGAAAAGGTAGTGATGAGGGTGGCAACAAGGTGTTGAGGGAAGCCCAGCGGACACTCACCAAGTTGAGGACCAAGCTGGCAGGCTGCTGGGGGCGTCGAAGAGACACGTAAAACACACGAACACAAAAACACACGCAAGCTTATCGGGCCTAAGCCCTTCTTCAGCGAAAGAGTAACGTAAAGTGACACACTGGGCGGGGAATGACAGGGTGATGTGGGAAGGTTGATGATTGGAGGAGGTGGGGAGTAGGAGGGGTGGATAGCCAATAAAGAGGGAGTGTGATGAGGTAGAGTCCGAATAGTTACAAAGTAACAAGGAAACATTGTAAGGGGGCTAATAGGGTTAGCGGAGGTTGAGGCCAGGCGGAGAGAAAGAGTCGAGAAGATGGATATGTGCTAGTTCCCAGTGTCGGAGAAGGGGGGCAGGAGTGTCATAGGGTAAAGCGCGAATAATCCTAACATTGTAGCAACTATTAAAGGGAACATTGTGGGTATTAGCATGTAATGCAACTGGGAGGGGGCGTCTGAGAGAAACGCTATTCCGGTGACCGTTCATTCGGATGTTTAACGGATTGCTGGTGAGGCCTACGTAAAACGCGGGACAAAGGGTGCAGGTAAGGAGGTAAATGACGTTACGGGTGGTGCAGTTGCTTCTGGAGGTGATGGGGTAGGTGATGTTGGCGGAGGGACTCGAGAAAGAAGATGATGGTAGGTGGATAGGGCAAGTGAGGCAGCGAGGTTTTCCGCAGGGGTGGGAACCTATTGCAAGAAGCGTGGTAGAAGTGGGAAGATCCTTCCTCCACAAGATATTTCCCAAATTTGGGGGCCGGCGGAAGGAGAGGAGCGGAGGATTGGCAAAAAGGTTGATAAAGAGGGACTGATGGGAGGAAGAGGTAAGAATTGGGTGGGCAGCATGAAGGATTGTTTTGAGAGCTTCGTGGATACCAGGATGGAAAAGTGTCGTAAGAGTGAGTGGAGGGGTAGATGCAGGAATAGTGGGTGTGTGAGGATGAGATCCAATGTGGGTAGGCGTCATCGCCCTATGGATCTGTTCGCGGACCAAGACTGGAGGGTAACCACGTTTGAGAAGAGCATCCTCGAGGACAGAGTAATACTCTAGAAGGGATGCTCTATCGGAACAAAGCCTCCATCCTCGACGAGCAAGGGCATAGGGGATAGAGGTTTTGGTATGAAGGGGATGGCAGCTATCAAAGTGGAGGTATTGGAGGCTGTTGGTGGGTTTGATGTGAACACAGGTGCGGATTTGGCTGTCTTGAAGGTAAAGATCGACATCCAGGAATGTGATGTGGGAGGTAGAGGATTGGTGGGTGAAGGACAGTGAAGGATGGGAGGAGAGACGCGAGAGAAAGGAAAGGAGAGAGTCAGGTCCATGCGTCCAAATGAGGAAGACATCGTCGATGTATCTCAGCCACAAAAGTGGTCTGAGTGGAACGTTGAGGAAGAGTCTTTCCCATTCTCCAAGGTAGCAATTGGCGTATGAAGGCGCCATTCGGGTGCCCATCGCAGTGCCTCTAATTTGAAGGTAGTGACGACCATCGAAAGAGAAGTTGTTCAATTTGAGCACCATTGCTGCCAAGTCTAATAAGAAATGGGAGGAAGGTCTTGCGTCGGGTGGTCTTGAGTCCAGGAGTTTACTAAGGGCAGAGAGTCCATCATCGTGGGGGATGTTTGTGTAGAGGGAACAGACATCGATAGTGGCCAAAATGGTATTGGGTGGGAGAGGAAAGGGGAGGTGTTTGAGACGTTTGAGAAAGTGGTTAGTGTCTTGGATGAAGGAAGGGAATTGACGAATGAGAGGTTGTAGGTGGGAGTCAACGAAGGCGGAGATGCGTTCTGTAGGGGAATTAAAGCTGGCAACAATGGGGCGGCCGGAAGACAATATGAATTATCTACAACGCGTAATGCTTTTTCTAAAATATATTTTCTAATTTTAAGTATTTGTTTACGAATTCCGCTCTAGTGTGTGTCTAATGTTTCAAAAGTATATTTTTTCAGTTTTGTGATGACATTCATCAAAAAATTAATTTCTGACAAATAATTATATGCGTGGATTATAGAGTGTATTTTTCGTTCGAAATCTTTTCATTTGTATGCTTTTTCATCCATAGTTCTTGAGAAAAACAGTTTTATATGAAACGATGCGATTTACATGAACAATGTGTATTTAAATTCCCAGCCACCAGGAGCTACATTCGAGATACATTTTGGGATTACTCCGCTTATATGAGAATAATAAGTAAAAACACTAAAAATATAATGCACAAATTGTAATAGCTGAGACTATATTAAATCAATTCTATGTGCAAAGATTTATAACTACAAGAATAAGTGCTTCATTTGTTTTTCTCTTCTTAGAAAAATGCGTAAATAGTAAATAAAAGGCAGCACTTAAATAAATTGTAAGCCGAAATAATTTTAGTCTCACTCCACTACCTGTCATGCGATGAGAGGGCGAGGAGAGGCCGAAGACAGGGCAAAAAGAGGGCGAAAAGAGGGCGAGGAGAGGGCGAAGAGAGAGCGAAGAGAGAGTGAAGAGAGAGCGAAGAGAGAGCGAAATGAGGGCGAGGAGGGGGCGAGGAGGGGGCGAGGAGGGGGCGAGGATGGGGCGAGGATGGGGCGAGGAGGGGGCGAGGAGGGGGCGAGGAGGGGCGAGGAGGTATCGAGGAGGTGGCGAGGAGGAAGCGAGGAGGGGGCGAGGAGGGGGCGAGGAGGGGGCGAGGAGGGGGCGAGGAGGGGGGCGAGGAGGGGGCGAGGAGGGGGCGAGGAGGGGGCGAGGAGGGGGCGAGGAGGGAGCGCGGAGGGAGCGCGGAGGGGGCGCGGAGGGGGCGAGGAGGGGGCGAGGAGGGGCGAGGAGGGGGCGAGGAGGGGCGAGGAGGGGCGAGGAGGGGGCGAGGAGGGGGCGAGGAGGGGCGAGGAGGGGGCGAGGAGGGGCGAGGAGGGGCGAGGAGGGGGCGAGGAGAGGGTGAGGAGAGGGCGAGGAGGGACTGAATAATAGGATGTGAGGGGGAAACCTAGGTAGGCAGGGAAGAGGTCCCTCACAACGGCTATTTGGGCCCACATACTACTTTCAAATTCCTCACGCACCAAAGGCCCAAATCTTCACTTTCGCTCCCTTTCATCCTATGCGTGTATATATATATTTCAAACTCTCCTTCTTTCACCCATTTTTGTCTCCACCTGCCTCTCTCCCTCTCCCCCCTCCCCTCCTTCCCCCTCTGCCTCCCTCTCCATCCTCTCCTTCTCCATCTTGTCACTTACCCACCTTCTCCCTCTTTTTTTCCTCTCTACTCTTCTCATTTCCTCTTTTCTCATCTTCTCTCGTCTTCTTGCAACTCGCACTCCCATACGCGTTTGCCCATTCGTTTTCATGCCTCGGCCTTTTTAGTATAACGCGAACACACTTATTCTGCCATCGTAAATGCCTTGAAAATTATTATCTCTTTGTGGGTATGAGACTTCATCTCATATTGCAAATATTTTATATGAGAAAGCGGAATTTAGATGCAAAACGGAAATTAATATTTCTCGGAATATATTGAGAAAAAAGTCGAGCTAGGTTTTATGCCAAATATTGTCTCATACATTTTACAATGAAAATGGTGAGACTCCCCAATTTAAAATTCATTGCCCCAACACGGCAATTTATTTGATTATGATTTTTTTTAAATAATTACCTGTTCTTTCATCGTAGGTGATGATAATAGAATTTCATAAATAAATATATATACAGATAATTTTTATTTTTTATAAATTCGTAAAATTATGTGTTGCTGAACAATACTATATCCCTTCAAACTAACACTTTTATTTCAAGTATCGCTAACATAAGTATAAGAACACCGAATTCAGTGTTTCTCAGATATCAAACATGGCCAGTATATTTTCCCTTCATTATATAAAATTACGATATTTGGTTTATTGCCATTCATTCTCATTAAGAGTCAATTTACATCATGGTTTGAAATGAGCCATTTAATGTTTTTATTACTTCGTCGTGGACAGTCTCCTACTTTGAAAAAATTACGTTAGAATATTTCTAAACCGTATTTCAATGGGATTCCGCAGTTTCTCCACATCCTTTTCCACGCTCTTCCTTTGGATTGCTGGGTGGAGGGAAAGGGTTCGAGTTCCATCGAGTGTCGCGTCTTCCACCGCAACACATCAAGAACAACAAAGCGGCCTCATAAACGGCCGCACCCTCTTGTGGCCGACGCGGGAACGAAAGTATGCCATGCGTGTTTACGAGTTAAGGGCGAGAGACTGGAAATACGGGCCTTGCTACAAGTGTCACTACTCAAAAGGGCGAAAAACGGAAGAAAGAGGAAAAAATCGATTGCTTCTCCGCGAGCGAGAATTTATCCTAAAAATGGTGCAAAGCATAGAGAAAGTGGTCAATATAGATATGTTTGTGAAACTTAACCGTTCTCCCCGATTCACCACAAAACGTTCAGGCCTATAGAAAACCACAGCCGTTTTTCGGTTACTCCTATTTCCAACAGAGCTGTTAAGGTTTCCGGCGATATCTACGGACAAAGCGTTACGGATGTGGACGTGCGTGGATTTTTATGGCTCCGTATAAAATCTCCCTCTTTTCCATCCGTATCCAATAACTCGGGATGAACATCCAATTTTCAATTTTCGGGCTGTATCTGGCGATGCGAAATTTCAAGAGCTTCACTAAAACGAACGAAAATACAGCCTTCCCTCGTTTTACGAACTTAATTCATTCCACGAGAGCTCTTCGTTAGGCGAAAACTAGTAAAACGTAAATTATTTTCCCATTACTGCCTTTGTAAAAAATTTTAATTGGTTCCGAAGGTCAAAATAAAAATTATCCCATAGTTCACTTAAAAACAACACAGAACGATACCAAATTGAGAAAAAAACATAAATAATGATATATTAATGTATTTAAATGACATTCTTAGTCATTCGCCTATGATAAAATATATCTTGATTTAAAAGATAAAAATGCACACCACTCAGCGAACCGAATTTCACAAAGAACGCCTACGCGCGTACTGAGACTAAGATGATGGTTCATATTTGGAAGAGCGTGATGCAATCTGACGAACTTTATCGAGCTTTCCCGAACTTTCCTGAAGCAGAGAGAGCAGATATAAGGAAAAATTTATTCGATATTTGAAAAATAGGATTTTCATGCGAACGTAACGAACTCGTATAAATGAAAATTTGTTCGCAAATCGAAAAATAGATATGAAATTGCTCAGTTCGTATAAGCAAAAACTCGTAAAACGGAAGTTCGTAAAACGAGGGAAGACAGTATATTATCATGCAGAATTTTAGAAATAAAGGCCTGCCTTTCATAAATACCACTAAATAAATTCGTACAGTAAATAATTATTTGATATAAAAGAACGGTGTGTCTATTCGAGTAAATATCTATGATTTCGTAAAAGCTTTTTACTGCCGAACAGATTATTTGCCAAATCGGATACTACAGCGTTAAAAAATATATTGCATCTATGCAATAAAATATTGATATAGTATATTCTAACAGAAGTTAACACATCACATCTTTCTCTGCTTGAAAATAATAAACCTACAGCCGGAAAACTAGATGAATCCAACAATTTTAAAGCTCCTACAAACCTGTTAAGAAATAATTTTAAGGAAATATCTTGATTATCATACCCAGCAACGAATAACTTGCTTGTACAGAGAAATAAACCTAATAAATTTTGTTATCATTCTATGTTGAACTAAAACCACTGGAATTATAATTACGTTTAAATTTGACGTTTTGTAATGTAATCAGATATGTATTTGAAATTTATTTCTTCAATCATTTTGAGTGCTATAGTGGACCGCCTACCATCCATTTCTCCCATATAAAAAAATAGTTTTCAAATATAATTCATCGCCATTCTGACGGATACACACTGGACTATTTTTATGGAATTAATGAGAATAATCCTTTTAAGTTATAGACATCCCTGAAGTACACATAAGGACACTTTGCAAGTTATCCAATCTTTCAGGAAGGGACCGATATGAGCGCAGCAGTGTATTATCATTCATCAACAATACAAAATTCATCCCAACATATTGAAATTAAAAATAAGATTTTTTTAAATAACGGAAGTTTTGTCTAACTTAAGTGTTCTAAATGAATATATGCACCTACATCCAGACCTTCTGACTATACTTAGTTAAGTTCCTCGAAAAGCTAATGCATCTTTGCGAGGAAGATAATCGACGCATTCTAGTGCGAGAAGTAGAGCAATTAAAGTATACGAAACACCTGCTTATGGAGCTCATTAGGAAATAATATTATTGCAAATTAAGCGATATATTTAAATTGTTCAAAATATTAAAGTATATTTCTCAATTGGTTAATAACCGCTGATAAAGGGCTAATCCATTTCTTGGAAATATCAGAAAAAAATGAAACGGAAACAAAACGAATCAGCCGTGGCAGGGAAATTTCTAACTCAAAAACCATTGAGAAAGATCACGAATGCAGATATCTATGTGGGTGAAGTTTTTCTGCCAATAGAAATCACGACGAAAAATAGTAATAAATCTATTTTAGCTTTATCGTCTACTTTGAGAGTCATGGGTGAAAGAACACAGAATGAAAGTTGGGAAAAATTGTTCCAAGTTTTGCTTCTTCATGGTGAAGATTCTCCAGCTCATATATCGTACAAAACTTCGAGTTAGTGTTGCTTCGACAGGATCAAGTACTTGCATCAGACCTTATACCTGACCCTTTGAGATTCCAAACTCTCGAAAAATATTTCATGGGAAGCGATTTTCATTCGAAGAAGAGCTGGAAAGTTTTAAGGTTCTGGAAAGGGGCGTGGCCTCCGGATGATCGACTACCTTCCCTCCAGCTGAGACCGATGTAACAGGCACAGTTTCCCATTCAAACGCCAGAAAATCATTGGATGAGTATTTCGGACAAAGAAAAGCTCCAAATCACTTTCATGGTCGGGCGAATGTGGGGATTTCTGACTTCTCTCATCAGGAATGGGCAACGCTAGAATTTAAGGCGTAAAACTTATTTGAGATTGGAAGAAAATACTTAGAGATGCAGAGCCAGGTTTGGAATAGCACAAGATGAAGCATTGAGAGACCTTCGTTCCTTACAGAAATTTATTTAAGTTCAAACAATTTTATGAACGTACCAATGGTGATTATAATGCTTATAAAAGAGCGTAATCAATATATTAGGTATATACTAGGTGCAGTTTTGAAATGAACTATATCCAGTAAAAGATACTCAAAATTATGAAATATTTAATATAACAATAAATATTTATTGTGCACGTAAAATCAATGCACAACAATCAAAATAATCTCCAATACGTGGTATTTGTTCGCAATTTAGTTGTAAAATATCAATAAAAAATCACGTTGCTATAGCCGCCAGCATCACCAGAAAATTTCAGATAAATACAGAATTAAATACTTGCATAGACATACTTACATTATGCCAATTCGTAGCCTGTATGAAAGATATACATTTGACAAAAAAATCTAATCCTACTGAAATGGATAAAACTACTTTCTTCCACGCATAAATATTTCAGCAAACTATTTCTGTTCGAATCAGTCTGGAACTCCTGAGTCGCCTCTACACCCTCCCCTTCCTCCCCCAATCCCTTTATGCCATCAAACTCCCCTTTTCTCCTCTAACAGCCACATTATCTCCCCTTCCATTCGAATACTTCCTCGGTCTCACTCATTCCGATACTATTCCAGTTTTCCTTCAAACTTCGAGGCCCGGTGCATCGATATCCAACTCGGACACTTATTATTCCACGCCAGATCCCAAACTTTTCTTAACTTCTCCGAATCTGGCAAAGGGGTCACTGGGGCGTCGTCCTTCACCCCTCTTGCAGCGGTCGATGCGAGAGCCCCGTTAGATGCGCGGCGTGCGTCTCCTGATGTTTTTATCTCCAAGCAGAATACAATATCCGCACGTAGCCGCAGCAATCGAACGCTTACCCCATTATACGCGGGAAAGGACCGGAGAGACCAAACGCAGTATGACGGTATATGCCTCCCTCCGCCTCCTCCACTCCCTCCTTTTCTCCCCCTCCCTCCCCCTTCCATCTTCCTGCCTCCACTTCCACTCCTTCTTCCCCTACATCCTCTCCCTCCTCCGTCCATTCCTCAACTCACACCCGAAACCCCCTCTGCTGCGTCCCGTAAATTAATACGACAGAAGAAGTTGCTTAATTAGGAGTAACCCCGCGTACCTCCTACACACCCTCTCCACCCCCCCCCCCCCCACCCCACTCACTCACTCCGGCCACGCCCGCTCTTCCCAAAGAGGGAGTTGGGTTAGAGTACTCCGGGAGTTGAGCGAGCGAACAGACTCACTGTGTTCGCGCTAATTCCCCGAAAGAAAGGCACAAGGGCTGCGAGGAAAAACTTCCTACGAAACACAAAAGGAGCTTTAATATGAATGGCCTCGAAAGAGAATTTCAAACGAAGCAACAAGATTTAACTCACTTTATTTTAAATGGCTCTCGAGGCGACGCTCTGGCAGGAGAAGTTAAAGAATCTCATTAGTGGGACGCGATTATTTAAATTGATTGCTCCACCGAGTATCGTTTTTGTGATTATGAATTCGATGTCAGCTGTAGAGGAGGCTGGTTGGTTTTGTGATATGTGATAACCCCTTGAGAAGGTCACGCGAGCTTCCGAGCAAACGGCGGCGAGGGAAAATAATTCCCACTCTGAAAGACAGATTGTCACCGGAGACGATTAATTATTCAGATTAATTTTGAAGATTTCTCGCGTGTTCATTTCTGCAAGAACGAGGAATTATAGTGCATTCGGAAAAAGTTTACACAAATATTCTCGTGAAATTTACTTTTTGTGCGTGTGCGCGTGCGTAGAAACACCTAATACACACGCCACACGCATACATTTCATCCAGGAAACCCTTCGCCGGATGTGATATTTTTCCATTACTGTTATATATTTTATTATTAAAAGAATGCATTTCATATAATCAAGTCTCCTAATTATGTTTATATAAATTCACGGATAAATAGTAATAAACTACTGGTACTTTTAAAAAATTGGATGAAACCTGTAATTTTTTATCAATTTATATGAACTGACGCTGTCGTGAGTCTCAGTTAAATTCAAGACATCGTTAGGGACATGATCGCGGTGCCAACCAATATCGTATTTTAAATATCGTCATTGATATTCAAACAAAATTTTCATGAATGGCCGTGACTTTATTCCGTATATCGAACTGAACGGGCATACGTTCTTTTCCAAAAATTCCCGCAAAAACGGGATAATTTTAAATTTTGTCGTATCTATTACAAAATAACCTCTCGGCGTTTTTCCATAGATTGTACATCATTCTCCGTGATGAAAGATTCGTATCTATATTCGTACGACTATACGGAACTAAATTTTTGGCTGAGTAAACGTCATCCCCAATAAGAAGTCCACTTCATACGAAAGATAGAAACGAATCTACTTCAAAGGCAATTTTCCCCACGCTATTACACCGTCTGCATTTCTTATGCCGCGGAATGTGGAACTTTCGCATGCTTATCTTATGGTTTTCGCTTATCTTCTAGATATAAGCCTTTGTATAAACTCTCTGATTAATTTCCCAAGGTTTAAGACTTTAATTATGTTTTCTCTTCCGAATAACTGCGAAACAGAGATAAAATGAGAGAGAGTGTTTGTCTTAAAGCGATATAAGATTTGAGATTCCTAAACTGATACGAAAGCCTCACAAAAGATGCCAAAGAAGAAATAAAAGCGAGATAGACGGTATAATGGAATAAAAATGGTGGATAACCAGGATAAAATCTATTAGTGCAATGTTCGAGAATCATTTCTCAGAAAGAATTTTTATTACAAGAACTATATGTATGCGCAATTTAATACAATGTAAAACATAAAATTTTAAAGGAAAACGTGCTTCTCTACTAACAAAAATTGAACTTGCTGAAAATATCCTCAAAATTCTCATTTTTCAAATTAGAACCTCAATAAGTTCTCTGTAAAATTAAGTTTGTCTTAAAAAAACAAATTCATTTATAAGTTTTTTGTTATATATGTACTGATAGAAAAATTAATAATGTTGGTTGTGACAGTGTGAAATTTTCGGCCCTTTTAATTAGAATTTCTTTCTGTTATTATTGTTATTTTTATTATTTTCTACTTTGTTAAATAAATTTCTAGAGATTATTCTGGCCACATCGCTGAAATGGTAGTAAGATGTCATTTCTCTGAAAAAGCGTAAAATAGAACAATGACATATTACAAACAGAAAATGACTATACCAAGACGAAATAAAGAGGAGACAACATTTATAGCTAGATGAAAACTCGGATATTGTTTTCCTGAAGTATTTTGTTAAAATTAAATTGAAAATAAAACTGTATGCTGTTTGGTATCCAAATTCAACAAAATAAGATACGTATAAAAACTATTAAAATTCCATTATGTGCTATAGGGCATTGATACCTAATATAATTTTGGAGGTCAATAAGTCACCAACTTCAGACATTTTAAATATTTTGTCGCTTAACGGATATACTAAGTAGATATGTAAGTACAACAACGATTCTTAACTTTTTCCTAAAAAGGAATTCTTTCCATGTAATTTCTCTGATTACATTATTTATTTAACGTAACAAAATTCTATAGAAAAAAGACGCCACTTGGCTATTTTTGCATACATAAATAATTTTCTAGGAAATACCCAAATGTATTTGGATTGAAGTATTTTTTTCTTGATCTAAATTACCTTCCTGTATCTGCAATCATTGGGAAAACCTGACCACTCACCGACCCAGCATGACGTCTGATTGTGACCTGAAAGGCATTGGCGTTCGATGCTCCCCCTCTATAATATCGCTCCGCATTTCGCACTCGACAAACACGGAACGACAATTGCAATTGAAAGCCGCATCGCCGGCCGCATATCATGGAGAGATCATTTTTCGCAAGGATGAGAACTGCACCTCTGATTAATATCGCTTCCGCAAAAAAATTAAACTTTTTGGTTCCGTCCTAAATCTTTTTCGTTATCGCTTAATTTTACATTAATTCTGCATCTAAGTAATAAACTGCTAGCTTTACGAGATAAATTATCGCTTTATTTAATTAAATTGTTCATAAACAAAAATTATTTAATTTAGCACTAAATTAATTCGAGTCAATAGAAACGCGATTTATCAACAAGTTATATTTATGGTATGACTTCATAATTCAAGGAATTTGAATAACTACTAGCACGTGAAAGAACATTTCCCAATCGCAACTCGGCGAAGAAGTTATCATGGAAAAAAAATCTGAATCATTTGATACGAATTTCGTTTCTATTGTTTGAGCGAACTTATAGTATCAATCTACATTCGGATGTGAATAATTTATGAATAACTGTTTATTTTGAGGGCCTAAAATTTACGACTTATCCCTTTCCAATAAAAGCTGTCAACTTAACAAGACATTCCTTATCTCATCAACCCTCAAATACTTTTCCTGGCAAAATATTGAACTTCTTATATCACTTACTTTCCTCATTCTATCTCTCTCTCTCTCTCTCTCTCTCTCTGTTTTCTCTCTCCGCATCTCAATCTACTTTCTAATCTTCTCCATTATCATGTTCTTTTACTCAATTCACTAACTTTTCCTTCTCACTCTCCGGCAGATCTCCCTTCTCTCTCTCTTCTCCTCTCTCCGTCCCTTCTCCCTCTCTCCCTCCTCTCTCCACCCCTCTAATTCTCTCCTCCATCCTCGCTTTAGCTATTTGCTCCCTTTTTTCCCTTTCTCCATCGCTGCTTTCTCCTCTCGGTATCCTCTTTTCGTCTTCTATTCTTCCTCTTCCTCCACGCCATCCGTTTTTCTCTCCAAATCCCTTCTGTCATCTATAGCACTCTATTATCTTTGCGTCTAATCTCCCTCCTTCTCCATTCCAAATCCTATCGCTGATCCTCTCGGAATGACCGCTTCCACACTTTCCGCATAACCCGTCAAATCCCCTCCTCCCTTCCCCACGCCCCCCTACGAAAGACCTCGCCCCTTTCCGCCCTCCCCCTCCCATTTTCCTTTCTTGCTCCCACCCCATTCATATACCCCAGAGAGTCTCCACACTTAAATCTGAGTCTTATCTCTGATGAAGGACTCTCATTATAATATGTGATCGCGTCAGGATTTTAAACCGATACTTTCGAATTAAGCCCTCTCTAAATATCGTCGAAATATGCTTTCATATTATTGACTATACGAATTGACTTATCGCTTTATAAAGTCGTCGAATGGTGCCACGAATGTAATTATGTCATGCCGATTATTTGTTTTTTCCAATAGGAACAGAACAACTTTAGAGTTATTTTAATAAATTTATTTATTTTGAATGAGTTTCGACGACCCTTTTTGCAAATAAATAATATCTGCTCAAACTCCAATTAAAACCTCAATTTTTAAGCACCTGGAGACGCACCGCAGTGCCAAATTATTTTGACCAACGAGATGCATGCAGAGATTTATTTTTGCTCATATTCATTGGAATGACGATTTCATTCAGACGAATGACGGCGCAAAGCATTTTATAATGGAAATCTTTGGCAAAAAACCGATCGCTATACTAATCACGTGCGAAATGAATCGCTTAAATGACGAAGCGCACGCATCGATATTAACGCGCTTTATTACCACATCTAAAACCGACGCCGCCGCCCTTTTGTGCGCGCACACACGCACGCCCATTGGTTATCTCCTCCCGCTCATTTCGTTCTCTTCCTTTTTCATATTTTCTCATGTAAAACATCTCTCGGGTATTTGTTGTCCCATGAGGGCTGTCACGTGAGATCACACGGACATTCTTTCCCCACTGCTCCCCCGCCCTTCATCTCATCCCGCCTGCATCGCCACCCCCTTCACTCCCACCTCTCCTCCACACCAACCTCTCCTCCACACCAACCTCTCCTCCATGCCATTTCCCTCTTCCTCTATCCCTCACCTAAAAGCCCTCTTTCTTAATCTCTCCGATTCCTTAATTCCTTCTCCTTATTCGCTGTTTCCTCCCTTCATAATCTTTCGCCCATCCACCTGTCCATTTGAACCCCCCGTCGGTCTCTCCTCCTAGCAACCATTTTTACCCCTCTCCTCTCTCCCCTCCTCCCCTTCCCTTTTCCTTTCTGCCTCCATCCCCTCCCCTATCTCCCCCTCTCGCCGTGCAATCCTCCTTGTTTTACGCTAGCCCTTTATCCTCAGAGAATGATTTTTCCCCTTTACTATCCCACAAGGCGAACTAACTGTCGCTCCTTTGGCTTTATCTATTTCTACAAACGATTAGTGCGAATCACATCACGCGCTACGCGAGCCAATACGCATCGCTTCCTCTTATCTTTCCCTCCCATCTCTCGCACGCATAAAGCGCACGGATTCCGGAATAAATGGGCTACTTTCGATAATACCTTTCCTATTGATAAACATTTCACTGCTATCTGAAAGCATTTTAATAATATATCGAGTATTTTTTATCAAACGCGTAAATGTAAAAATGAATCTATTCCAGATATACCATAGTAAAATAGTCGTTCCTCCACAGCTGAAGCAATGTTGTTCAAAATTCTCAAACCTAGTGATTAATATTCACTTATTCATCCACTTCCATTCCCTTTAGTCTTTGCTAACTATATTTTATTTTATCTATTTAAAAAATCGACTCGTTTCAGCACATCAAGACATCATATCTCTTTCAAAATTGCAAAAAAATGTGTTCGGCGCTAATATCACACTCATGCACAACAAGAGAGTCTGTCTTTGGCTTTTAATCCAATTTCTTTTATCTATTTTCGAAACAAGAATTTCACATTCAGCACTGAAGGTTGCGATACAAAGGCAGAATGACTGATGGAGCAGAAGAGGAGGGAGGGAGGAGAATAAGAGGAAGTGAGGGAGAGAGAGGAGTGAGAGAGAGAAAGAGGAGGGAAAGAGAGGGAGAGAGGAGAGGGAGGGGGCTGCGTGGGAGGCAAAGGTATGCAGAAGGCGAGGGGTTTCGCACTGCGAGGGAAAGAGGAAGTCTTTTCGCCACGGGATAAATTAATGGAAATGGAGGTTGTGAAAGGCAAAGTAAGGCAATAGGCGGGAGAAAACTTTTTGCCGTTGAATAGCAACGAGTTGAGAGGACCGGATTCTCAACGTACCATTAGTATATATTGGCTAGGAAGAGTGGGAAGAGAGGCGAAAGAGAGAGAAAGAGGTAGGAAGAAAGAAAGAGGCAAGGAGGGGCTAGAAGGCTAGTGAGGGAGGTGAATGTGAAGGAGAAAGAGGCAAAGAGGAGTGGAGGTGGAGGGAGCGGAGGTGGAGGAAGCGGAGGAGGGGGAGCGGAGGAGGGGAGAGCGGAGGAAGGGGGAGCGCAGGAGGGGGGAGTGGAGGTGGAGGGAGCGGAGGGGGGAGAGCGGAGGTGGAGAGAGCGGAGGGGGGAGAGCGGAGGTGGATAGATAGATAGATAGATAATCGTCTTTATTCGGGCGAAAGGGAGTGGAGGTGGAGAGAGTGGAAGTGGAGGGGGTGGAGGTGGAGGGAGCGGAGGAGGGGAGAGCGTAAGAGGTGGAAGTGGAGGTGGAGGGAGCGGAGGAGAGGAGAGCGGAGGAGGGGAGAGCGAAGAAGGGGAGAGCGGAGAAGGGGAGAGTGGAGGAGGTGAGAGCGGAGGAGGGGGGAGCGGGAGTGGAGGGAGCGGGAGTGGAGGGAGCGGGGCTGGCGGGAACGGAAGAGGAGGGAGGGGAGGAGGAGGGAGAGGAGGTGGAGGGATCGGAGGTGAAGGGATCGGAGGTGAAGGGATCGGAGGTGAAGGGAGTGGAGGTGGAGGGAGTGGATGTGGAGGGAGTGGAGGTGGAGGGAGTGGAGGTGGAGGGAGTGGAGGTGGAGGTAGTGGAGGTGGAGGGAGCGGGGGTGGCGGGAACGGAGGAGGAGGGAGGGGAGTAGGAGAGAGAGGAGGTGGAGGGAGAGGAGGTGAAGGGATCGGAGGTGAAGGGATCGGAGGTGGAGGGAGTGGAGGTGGAGGGAGTGGAGGTGGAGGGAGTGGAGGTGGAGGGAGTAGAGGAGGATTGCGTGGAGGAGGATTGAGTGGAGGAGGAGGGAGTGGAGGTGGAGGGAGTGGCGGTGGAGGGAGTGGAGGTGGAGGGAGTGGAGGTGGAGGGAGTGGAGGTGGAGGGAGTGGAGGTGGAGGGAGTGGAGGTGGAGGAAGTGGAGGTGGAGGGAGTGGAGGTGGAGGGAGTGGAGGTGGAGGGAGTGGAGGTGGAGGGAGTGGGGGTGGAGGGAGCGGAGGAGGGGAGAGCGGAGGTGGAGGGAGCGGGGAGTGGAGGGAGCGGGAGTGGAGGGAGTGGAGGGAGTGGGATTGGAGGGAGCGGGAGTGGAGGGAACAGAGGAGGAGGGAGGGGAGGAGGAGGGAGAGGAGGTGGAGGGAGCGGAGGTGAAGGGAGTGGAGGTTTAGGGAGTGAAGGTGGAGGGAGTTGGGGGTGGAGGGAGTGGAGGTGGAGGGAGACGTGTGCAGTGGAGGTGGACTGAAGAGGTTGAGTGGCAGTTGGCGCGAGGAAGGAGCTAAATCGCACCTAAGAGGTGCGGTTCTCCCAAATAGAGCGATTGTTGAATATTTAATCAGTTTTTGATTCTTTCGGAATTATTTATGACCCATAAATTTCCAGAAGAATGTAATTTTAAAGTTAAAAAAACTTAACTTTTTTCGTCTTAAAAATCCTTTGTTCATAATTTAGCCTGCATATTTTTTCAGCAGTACAATATGTAAGAGCTTACAATTCTCCGAAATTTTTACTTGGAACATAAATTTAATTGTTTTGAAATACATTTGTTAAACCCCAGATAATATAGCATCGTGGATAGGAGCAAATGCAGTATGAATTCAATGCTAATTAATGGACCTTGAAATTTAAGCCTAATTGGAAATTCAGTTATACCTACATTGTTATTATTAAAATTTGTTTAATTATTTTTAGTATTAGTTTTCTTGCTTTCCGTTCATAATAAAAATTTACCGAAAATATCGATAAATGTATATAATTAATGAAGGCAATAAATTAATATTTTGTTCATATCATATAAATATAGAAATACGCGAAAGTATTTTAATGAAACACTTTCCCTAATACTTTCTCGTATTGCTATTTTTATTAGATTAAAAAATTCTACTGCCTGGGCCTCGTCCATTAACTTTTGTTAATACGTTGCTTCCTTCGGCTCTTTTCTTTTTTTATTTAGACCGTTGACAATAAACTCCTTCGGTTGAGGGATTTGATTGTTTAACGCCAGCTTAAAAACCGGAAGCAAAAAATGTGTGTGTGTGTGTGTGTGTGTGTGTGTGTGTGTGTGTGTGTGTGTGTATATATATATATATATATATATATATATATATATATATATATATATTGAATTGGCGCAAATCGTATTTAAAACATCAGAGAGATTCAATTAACGCGTATACATAAGGTCAACACTTCATGATGCCCCGTCGACCGAAAAATATTGCTCCGACTTCCCTTCCCTCAAATTCAATTAAAGATGCTAAAGGAGAGAGAGAGAGAGAGGCAGAGAGCACTTGGCCAACATGCATCCACAACGCCTCCTCCTCCTCTCCTTCCCCTCTACCTTCCCCTCCCACCCACTCCCTCTTCCTTTCCCCCTCTCTCTCACCCGCTTCCACCGCTGCGTAACTCGAGGCTCTTTTCTTTCTTGGCGCCGCCATTCGGATTTGATATTCCCTTTGCCTCGAGGAGTGTCGCCCTATGTATATTTATAAGAGTAGATGCTGTCCGTCTACACCCCAAAACACCCTCAGATGGGGAAAAGGATGGAGGAGAGAAGGATGAGAGGAAGGAAGGAAGAGGAGAGAAAGAGAGATCGAGAGGTATGAAAGAGAGTGTGAGAGGTAAGAGTGAGTGAGTGAGTGAGAGAGAGAGAGAACTCTAACGAAGGGGGATTTCCCCCGATCCACAGCATCCACACGTTGGTTTGTGGGAAGGATTCCGTTTTACGGAGTCCCATAGGATAGCTTTTGGCGCATGCGTTGGACCTTGGATTCGAGGGATGTGTGCAAGCTGCTGTAGGTTTGGGATAATACTCGCGGGAAATCCAGGGACATCCGTGCTCACCTCTCCTGCCCTCTCTCCCTCTCTTTGCCACCTCCTCTTCCATCATTCCTCTCTCTCCCTGCCTCCTCCCTCTTTTTCATCTCCTCCCTTTTACCGCTTCCTTATCCCCGTCAAGCCTATCCACCAATATCTCTCCTTCTGATCTATCACGCTCTCGTCACATACCTTGCTCTATATCCATCCTCTATATCCATCTTTTCCTTCGCAAACCCGTTCTCTATCTCTACTATCTCTATCCCTCTCCCTCCCCCCTCTCCCTTTCCCTCTCTTTCCCCCTCTCCCTCTCTCTCTCTCTCTTTCTCTCTCTCTCTTCCTTCTGCACACACAATAAGCTCTTTCGTAATTATTTGAAGTCGCTTTTTCCTTCATAAAATTGAGAAAAATATCCACCTGTTACAGTTGGCGGAGACAATGTTATTGTGTCTCTCTCAGGGGCTTAAAATATTAAGCAGTCTCTCCCTAGCAACTCGTTTCGGAATAAGGAGATTAAATAGAGTGGAGGAGGTTAGAGCGGAAGAGACGCACGCTAGCCGAGAGAACGAGCGAATCCGTGCAACCACGGTGACTCCCACACCAAGAAGGATTCCTCCGCCCCTT
This sequence comes from Tanypteryx hageni, assembly GCA_028673005.1. NCBI lineage: Eukaryota > Metazoa > Arthropoda > Insecta > Odonata > Petaluridae > Tanypteryx > Tanypteryx hageni. The sequence continues at coordinate 190,785,170 of CM054115.1, read as the reverse complement.
TCCCTCGACCTTCACCCCACCTCTTGCTATTACCTTCCTCAAACTCCCTCTCACTCTCTTTCTTCTCTCTTTACGCCCATGAAGATAAAATTATACAAAATAAAATCCGTTTGAACATCGTAAGGCTTTTCAAAACTATTCCGCTTTTCCGTCTATTAACTCAGGAAAACAAATTTCATGAATAATTAGGCACTTACTTCTTTAGGTTTCAATGTATTTTTGTGTGATTTTGGAGAGAATTTCGCTTAAATACACGGTGATACGACATCAAAATACTGCAGTTCCGTATTTGCTCACCAGTATTCTATAAACACATTCAACTATAATTCTTAATAACATTCGTTAATCGTATGATTATCCTAAAAATGTGAAACAGTATTTATAATAAAAATACAATATATATATATATATATATATATATATATATATATATATTTGTATTGAGTTACTCTCTCTCTCTCCATTGCTGATGAAGGATATTTGCCAAAAAAGCTTTCGTGTTTTTGTGTACGTGTTTTGTATGTCTCTCTTCGACGCCCCCAACAGCCTGCCAACTTGATCGTCAACTTGGTAAGAGTCCGCGGGGCTTCCCTCAACACCTTGTTGCCACGCTCATCGCTACCGTTTCTTTTCCTTAGGTTTATATATATATATATATATATATATATATATATATATATATATATATATACGAGTTGTTGGTGCTTGCATACTGCAACCACTTAAACAATCACCATACACCAACTTTTAAACTCGTAAATCAACCAACCAGACAGCATTTGAACTACCCATTTAAATAAGATAATAGTTTTCATTTTCTGCAAAATTAATCTATCCGGGATTTCTAAATTCTCTGGCTATCGGCTCGCGTCGAATTTTTCGAAATTCAAGTTTCATGGCTCAGATCGCCCTTTTTAAGCAATAACTATAATCATCATTAAGGTAATCGCCTATATGTTAGACTAAAATTTATGTAAAATTAGAATATTTTGTGTGCTCTGATCATGGTCCGCGCCTTTTAGTACGTATCCGGATAAAAAAATTAATTTAAAATTATCCCGTCATCATATGTATACGTCGTTGCCTGAAATCAAATGGATTGCAATGCAGTGTAGGCATCAAATCAATGCTCATGTAGTACGGAAAATCTATTCCCATTGAAATGCAATGGAGTCGTTTATATATATATATATATATATATATATATATATATATATATATATATATATATATATATATATATATATAGTTTATATTTTTCATTGTTGAAGACCAAAAAAATTTCATAATTTTATGATTAAAATTAAATTTTTACGCAAATTCAGCATGCATTTGAATTTTGTCTTCAAGAAAAACAAACTGCATTCTTTCATCCATAGCAAGGTTTATACCTCAACTTTGTGTCTTAATTTTAAATAATATAAAAATGCAATTTTATTTAGCCCTGCACAGTTTTCAATGCTTTTCTTATGGGTTTTTAAAATTGGACTTTGGGGTCAAAAAAACCCTTAAATATAACTTTTTCTAGATTTTTGATGACCTATGATATGATGACCTATCATAATACCAAATTTCAGCTTTGCAGCATTTTTGAAAGTACCTTAGGTTCTATATGATATATATGTATATATCCTATATCTCTACCATAAATATTTTGAATAATTTGTTTGTTTGTTTGTGCATTTATAACGCTACAACTACAAAACGTACAAACAATAAAATGGTGTCATGTTAACCGCAATAAAAAGTTAAGAAAAATGGGAGGGTTTTTAAAGCGATTTTAACTACATTTTTTTATTTTTTTAATGTTTTTCTCTTTTAATTTTTCCTATTTAAATAACATGGGAATGAGCGTATTGTTGGATTAACAATCTACGTGATAACCGTTATAAACAATACGTAATACCTAACATTAAGTAGAAGAAATAATTTTTACATAATAATAATTAAAAGAAATAATATAAACCTAATATAAACTAATGTAAGGAAGAAAGAACACTAAGGTTATTCAAAGAACGACAATCGCTAAAAAAACTATAAATCAGGCTAATTGTTTCAAAAGATAAGTGGAAGACAGTTTTAATGTGAAATTTTAAGTGCTTTCGTTCTCTAACATTCTTGCGATTCCTGTCCAACATTTTAATGTTTTTGAGATTCATGATCACATAATATGATGCAGTTTCTTCCACTGGAGATCAATTCGAGTAAAACAACTAAATTTTAAAAGTGAATCCATCGACTTTCAGCTAGTATCCTGCATATGTTAGAAGCAGTTAATCATAAAACCTTAAGTACTTTTAGATAAGCCACGGACCTGAAATTCGGCAGGATGATAAGTTATTAGGTAAAATCAACCACAAAAATCGAAAATTCCAAAATGTTTAATTTTTAGTGGGGAATTTAGAACCCAATGTTCCATTCTGATACTTCATCAGAAAAACATGGAAATCTGTGCAGTCTTATAAATTTGCATTTTTAAATTAGTTATAATTCAGATAGAAACTCGGGATGAAAACAGTTCTATAGCTAAAGAAAGAAGTTTATTATTTTTGAAGACTAAATTGAAATCGGTGCGGAATTGACGAATAAATATGTTTTTAATCGGAAAAACGTATGCTCAACAATAAAGATGTTCAGCTACCAGGACAATGCTTTTCATTGGGAATTGGCAATCTATATTATAATAGCATCGCTTTAATGCTTTTTAATAGGGAAATTCTTATTGTCCCATTAATTTCAACCAAAGACGAATACATATGATGACGTCATAATTTTAAAACGCTATATTTTATTAAATAAAAGAACGTTACTCCTTGCAATTCTGGAGGTTGATGAACTGGATATAATAAAAGCTTTAGTTTAGTGCTTTTAAAGAGAATCACTGGATTGTATTATAATGCAGTTGATTTAAAACTACGGCGTAAACTTATAACGACGTCAAAATCCAAAAACAGGACATATTAGAGAATTGTGAAAAAAGTAATGTAGTGTTGGAGCTGAAATATTAAAGTTATTTAGAGTTTAGTGCACATACCCAAATAAGCATTCTAAAATCTGGATGAATATGTTGTTGTGGTCGTTAAAATTTTTTTAAATTTAAACAGAGGGATTAATATTATTTCACTTCTAGATAAGCTACAACTTAAAAATTTGGCATTAATGTGTGACTTTAGTACCCTACTGTGGAAAAAGTATAATATTCTTAAAATTTCAAAATTTATGGATTGTTTTACTCTATTATTGTTACATAAGGCAAGAACGAAAATCGGTGCAGAATTAAAAAAATATTTCCAATGATGAAATATCTCTCTGAAAATGAATGTTTTTTCAAGGTGCATAATGCAAGCACCTTTTACCGGTGTGTGTGTGTGTGTGTGTGTGTGTGTGTGTGTGTGTGTGTGTGTGTGTGTGTGTGTGTGTGTATATATATATATATATATATATACACACGATGAGTTAAGCCATTATCTGTATATGAAGAGTAATTATTTTAAACAATGTTTACGATTTAACATGTGGAGTTACCTAAGCAATTCCATAAAAATGGCCAGTTATCATTTTGATGTGTGTCTTCCTCTATCTGATATTGAAAGACGGCAACACATAGTTGCAACTTTTATAGTGTATTTTCGGCTACTAATCACCACATTTCGTTCAATCAACAATAAAAAATAACCACGAACAGGAATTCAACCAGCAGCTAGCCCAGCGATTCAAATTCTGGGCTTAGTAAACATTCGCACGCTTTGAATTACGGTGCCACGCCACGCTGTCAAAGACCAATGGGTTTCTAAAGGAACTATGTCTCTCAGGATAAAAATTCAAATTTTTCATGACTAAAATACATTTCAAGTCAGAACATATCAAATGTAAACAATACACATAATCATATTATATTGACAAAAAGTGATCGATTGGCAACTCCAGTGAACATTGCAGCAAATTTCTCCTTTTGCAATTTGAGACGGTAATAAAGAAATAATTATTAAAATATTGTTGCCAAAATGGTTGAATCTGGAATCATAATACAATTTTATGTAATAGTTAATTTTTAGTCGTTGTGAGTTATAAATATTTATTCTATTTTTATTTTATCGCAATATTTTCGTAATTTTTCTCCATCCAAACTTTTCTTATACGAAATAAATCCACACGCGCACTCAAATGTTTTGGTAAAAAAAATCCGTGGCTGCGAGAGCGTAAAGTATACCACTGGTTTTCCAAAATGCGAGGTTAGTCTCCCTCGGGAGAAGCCGTCCCTTGCCATATGAACAGTGATAGTGGCTTAAAAAAGCTTTCTCTCTTATTTTTACGCATATATTAAAAAGGAGAGAGCTCTTTATTTTTCACATTGGGACTTACCTTATATTTATCTCGACTCGATCTGAGAATTGTTCACTTCAAACCGAGAAAATCTAATCCATGAATAGCCCCATAAATTTTTATTATGTCCGCCCTTTTGAATTTAACTAAAAATAAATTACGATTGTGATTTTCTTTCTCGTAAATCGTAATTCACTTTAAAATGTAAGCGAGCAGGAATATTCCTGTTGTAAATATGGGACGTTTGTGGATGGCTTGCTACAATGCATCGATCACATCCAAAACTTTGAAAGCGATATAAAAATGCATCTCGCATCACTCCAATACAATAGAATAAAAACTTGAGCTTAATTTTTAAACAAACAAATGAATATTCTTTCAGTTTGCGATGGGCAGTGCGCGTGATTTCTGTTTAGCAGGTGCATCTATTTCCAGTCTTTGCGGAATGTCCAACACGGTCCTTGGGGTCGTTCCCTAGCAGTCCGGTTCGGCTAACCTTCCGTCCCATTTGCATATGACCCCTGCCCCTCGCCTGCAGGCGACGCCAGCGGAATCAGAGCGTCATTTCTCCCGCACAACGGATTACTTGTCACTTTAAAAATACCTCCAAACTAACTCCCATTTCACTCTCTTTCTCCCTCGCACACAATAGTCCTGAAAACTCCACTCTCACTCTTTCTCCATTTGGCTGGCTCCTGCTTTCCTTATTCAGACAATCAGGTATGTCCCGTCCTTCAAAAGTATGAAATTCACTCACATTTAACGGTGGTTTTATCAAGTACACCTGGCGTATGAAATTTAGTTGTGACTTAAACGGCTTAGTGTCAACTTAAAATCTTTTTAGCAATTTTTCGCTTTTGGCGATACATGATGCTGAGCATATCCTCTTTATTTTACCAGCTTTACCATGTTTTAAGTTAATTGTAAATGATATGGACATATTCTTATATAAGGATTAAAGAAAAAGATTTCTATTACAAGCTAGCCTGCCTTGTATATTTATACAGAATTCTTAAACCAAATCTTTAGTGAACAATTTTGTGTTCGTTCATTTATGACGGGTTTCCACGAAGGTAAATGAATTACATTTTATGTAAATTTCTGATAATTTATGTATAATATCATATTTACCTGACTACAAGACTATCTAAAAAAGCTGATTTGGACGAAAAAATGTTTTATAAGGAATTCTGAAGTAAATAATTTAAACAAAACAATAATTAATTTATTTAGCTATCACAATGTGAACTGCAAAGATAAATGTGACTTAGACCATGCTAAATTAGTCATAATCACTGTCACTATAATTCTTTTATTGAAAGAAACGCAGAAAGAAATCTAGTCTTATAGTCATGTGAGTACGGTATTTCAAAAATCTCTTGAAAAATACTTATGGTTTCAACAAACCAAATGGAATAATTGATACTATTTTTATTGTACGACGGATTTGTAATCTTCATCTGATATAACAATATTTTAGTGAATTTCCATTCGTGAGCACAAAAACATTCGTTAATTGTTATTTATTTTTAAAAAAATTGTATATAAAAGTTATGTAGATATTATAGTAAAAATGGAGAAGGATGACAATATAAATTACCTATAAGAAAGATTTTTAAAAAAACTGGATGAGACAATTCCCGAGGAGAGACGCCATGATTACAGGAGCGATTGAAGATTGTTTGTTTGTATGAAATTTCTTGCTAATTAACCTCTTGTATTATTACAACTATGACTCCTTCCACACCGAACATGCACACAAGGGAGGAAGGAAAACCGGTGCTGGCATTAGCATACTCTTAACGAAGAGCACCAAGGGGACCAACTGCTTTACGTCCCTGATCCCAGGTTGAAAAATTCGACCTCCGCCGGGTTCGAACCAGGGACCGAATCGCCAACGCTCTAACCACTCCCCCACCGCCATCCCCCAGCGATTGATGGAAAACGTGAGGGTATATGAGGAAGAGAAACGAAAAGGCATCAAGTGAAAAATAACTAGGTGATAAAGCCGGAAAAGAGGAATGCTCTAGAAGACGTAAATATATGAAGAAAACAGTTTAGCCAATAATAACCGACCTTTCTGGGGACCGATTACCGACGATGATTATCTTTAGTTAATGTTTGTCACAGCGCAATGCCTGGGAATATTAATTAATCCATGCGACATTATATGGAAAAATTAATCAGTATTGACAACCTTTGCTGCTTAATGATTTCTTCAAAACCTCAATATAATTCATTTCATTAGAAATATCATGGATAGAGACATTCATTTGATTGTGAATTTATGTAAAATGAATCATTTTTTCCTACGTTTTCTTTGTAACCCAAATAGTTCCTTTCCTCACAGAAAGAAAAGAGCAATATTTACGGCAAGTACAATTACTCCCGAGGAAGCTATAGACTGAGATACTTTTGATAAAAATTATTAAAGACACATGCTTCATTAAAAGATTCCTTAAAAAACCTTAAAACAAATGCTAAATTTTTGCCCCTTCCGCTTTAGGGAAAGAGAAATTAAAAATTAAGTGTCCCTCAGGTGTTAGCATTCATGGAAACCAAGCCCCTCTTGCATTTAAACTTTCATCGGAGTATCATCTCAACTTTTAAATGAAAAAATCGGCGCACCTGGGGCATCAAAACATTTTTTAGTAAATGTGAATCATTAAGTTTTGACTGTAGACTGAAAGGAATCCAGAATATGCAATAAAATATTCAACATTTTCGGTACATACTACCACCAAAATAAGGACGAGGAAGCTTCAGTACTCTTATTTGCCGTCACTCAAGAGCGCCAAAATAACCGTGAAGAGGAAAGATATAAGCGCTTTAAGACTAAATACACTGAATGAATGGAGGATTCATGATGTTATGAAATAGCTATTTTCAGAAACCTTCACGACAAAAGCGATGGTATTCGGATACATTTTTTAGTATTACTTCAAATTTAAAATATTTTCAGCCGGATGCAAGTAAATAACGGTAATGTTTATGAAGAGCATCTGAAATTATTATAAAATACCTTTTCTATCACCTTATATTATACACACGGACGCATACACATTTACATTTACACATGCACGCATACATATACAGGGCATTTACTATTTCACTGATTAATTAACTTCAAACAACAACAAACGTGCGAATTCACACACTCGGTCTTGATAATAAGCCTTTACTATAATACGTACGAAGGGAGAAGCAGGAGAGCTGGGGGGAAAAATCAAATAAAGTCATGAGTTTGGCAAATGGGTGACGGAAGGTTGGCCATATCGACGAGTCCGACGGCCAAATATATATTTTCCCAGCGGGCGTGACGGCCCCCATCGCCACCCCCTTCCACCACCACGCCCCCACCTACCACCACCTGTTCCCATCTCCACAATGGCGCGCCTCTCGGCTCCATCCATCCACCCCCATCGCCACACACACTCCCCGCCTCGCCCTCCCAACGGTCCAGAAACCCATCTCGCTCCACCTCCGCTCCCACGCACATGAAATTCGCCACTCCTTCCCTCTGCCACCCCCTCTGTCCCCTCTGCCACCCACTTCTTCCCTCTGCCACCCCCTCTGCCACCCCCTCTGCCCCTCTGCGCCCTCTCTGTCTCCTCCTCTGCCCCCTCATATGAGCCGGGTGAGGCATCTGGGATTTACTCCCACGAATCGACCCTTGGAGATTGGAAGCCGTAAAGCGGATGGAACGAGGCAAAAGAGGAAGAGTGGAGGGAGAGGGAATAATTGGGGGAGGGAGGAGGACAGAATGGGTTAAAGGGAGGAAGGATCGTGGAGAGAATAATCGGAGGAAGTGTACGGCGAGAGAGAGAATAGAGCGGTAGCAGGGAGCGAATGGAGCGGAAGGAGTTGAGAGGAAGGAATGGAGGGACGAGGAGAAAGGGTAAACGGAGGCGAGCCTAACGAGTGATAACGAAGATAAGGAAACATTTAAGTGTCCGTGAGGGAGAGGCTGTTATACATCTTCACCTGAGAAATGTTATTTATCGCTTCCAGATGGAATAAAGCAACTGCATGCGTACACACACACGATTACATATATAGGTATTATATACGTATATGCACATCATTCCTCACCTTTTACTCCCTCTTTCTCCCCCTCCCTCTCATAGAAGACGCCTGGATCGAGTATCTGCCGACGGATGCCAAGACCGTGGGTTAGAATCCAGCCTAGGGAATGGATGTTTGTGTTCGTCATGCCGGAGTAGGTGTAAGAACGGACTATATCAAAGGCTCCCAAGCATCACATTACCTTCGAAAAAAGCCACCACATGACTCTCTCCATACCTTTAATATTTCCAAAAATCCCAAATAGGTTAAATGATACGTAAGGAAGTGGGAGAAAAGTTTAAAGACTACAAAGAACAGAAATAGACTCATACCGTAGCCTTCTAATATTGGATATAGCCAGGAATCTCCAACAATTAAGAACAAAATCTGATGGGGCCACCATATGACTTTCTCCATATCTGTAATTTTTCTAAAAATTCCAAATATGTTTGATAATAATAAATATTTTAAGAAAATGCGAGAAAATTTTAGACATTACAAAGAACAGAAATAAACTCAAACCATACCCTTCTGTTATTGGATATAGCCACAAAGCTCCAACAATTAAGAAAAGAAAAAGGAGCGTTACTAACAATAACACGTAACTAAGCGTTAATTGCTAGCATTAGTGGACGGTTTGTGGCGTGATGGTGGCAACTAAAAATATAAGATATCTCTTAAACAATGCATTTTATGGAAGATTGATTCAAACAAAATTACATTTCCTACAACTTTTATTCCAATACATTTTTACTTTCTCCATATACACACACATAGCTTTTTGTAAGTGCTCTTACTTAAAAACTATTAATCAGGTCAGCGTGAAATTTTATATTTAACATTTTTTAAAAGTCGCAAAAACATTAATTTTTGGTAAAAATCGGTCAAACGGAAGTAGGTTTTTACTCTTGTCACTTATTCGTTATTTGGAAATAATTTCTTTAATTTTTGATAAATGTAAAAATGTACTGGCATAACAGTTGTAGGAAATGTAATTTTATACAACCTTTGTTTGAAACATTTCCCCATATAATGCATTGTTTAACAGATATCTTATATTTTTAGCTGCCACCACCACACCACCTACCGACGACTATTGTTAACAATTGACGCTTAGTTACGTTTTAGTAACGCTCATTTTTCTTTTCTTAATTGTTGGAGCTTTGTGGCTATATCCAATATCAGAAGGCTATGGCTTGAGTTTATTTCTGTCCTATGTAAAGTCTAAAATTTTCTCGCAGTTTCTTAAAATATTTATTATTATATAACCTATTTGGATTTTTTACAAATATTACAGATATGGAGAAAGTCATGTGGTGGCCACATCAGAATTTTACATTTATCAAATATTTCAAAATAACGGATAAGTGACAAGAGTAAACACCCACTTCCGATTGACCGATTTCTACCAAAAACTAATCATTTCTTGGGACTTTTATAAAAATGTTAAATGTCAAATTTCGCGTTCAATTGATTAATAGTTTTTGAGTTAGAGTACCAACAAAAAGCTATCACACACACACACAGACATCATCTATAAAATGGTCAAAAAGTGTTCAGGGGACTTCAAAACGTGTATTTCCGTTGAAATCTCGAAGTCGATTTTTTTCATGAATACAATACTTTCCCCTATACTACGTATATGGAGAAAGTAATAAAAAGGAGCGTTACTAAGACGTAACTAAGCGTCAATTGTTAACAATAGCCGCCAGTATGTGGTGGCAGCTAAAAAATTAGTTTTTATAATATCTCTTAAACAATGCATTATAGGGGAAAATGTTTTGTGTATTGAGATGCCAATGGAAAATCCCACCATTAAACCGACTGATATTATCACAAAGATGCATCTCTCCAAAGGCTTAGGACCATGTATTCTCAATAAAAGAAATAGCTTTTGCCTTATTTGGTGTTGAAAAGTGAGGCTTTCAAAAAAGACTCATGATAAAGAAAAAGAAAAAACCCTTCTTTCTCTCCCACTGTTTATGCCAGGGATCGGCAACCAACGGCACGCGTGCCAAAACATGGCACTCGAAGAGATTTTATATGGCACGATATTTAAAAGAAGAATTACAAAGATATGCAATTATAAGAATTTATCTTTGATTTCACTAGCATTTCCTATTGTAAAGATACCGCATTATATTTAGGGTATGGATTTTTCGGGTTTTACCCGATTATTACCAGGTTTTTACCCTCCGATTGCCTTTTTTAAAGTTCGGGTAAAACTCGAAAAATACCCGAAATTATTAGTTTTCTTTAAACACATTTTTTATATTTGGTCACAGAATTTCTGTTCTGGCGCTTGTAGGCACCTCAGCACTTGATTGCAGTCCGAGATGTTCGTGATCAGTCTGTTTATTCTCTTTGTAAGCAATTTATTCGTAAGCTTACTTTGCAACACAATCTTAATCCCCTTGGTTTGCTCGCGCCTTAGTTAGTCGCTGTTAGAACTTTGATAGGATAAGGAAAAAAGAGCCCAAGTGTCTGTTAGTTGAAAACGCTACGAAAGAAAAATTATTTCACTAATACCTGTTGTGTTTTCAAAAGAAGTTGAGCGGGAAGCAAGATGTTTGTGCAGCCTGCGTGGTGTTCCTCTCCACCTGGAGGCGTTTAACACAAGATATCACGCTCTCAACCATACTTAAAGAAAAAAATTTTGATTTCTGAACAAATTTTTAAACAATATTTTAATTTAAAAATCATTTTATCCAAATTACAAAATAGAAAAACGCGAAAATTACCCGCGATTGAACTTTTATTAAATCCTTGAAAAATCTGTAGCTTATTTATACCCGATTTTAACCTGAATGAAAAGGAAAATAATAAAACACGATATTTACCCTCCGAATGAAATTTTTTTAAACCCGAAAAATCCATACCTTAATTATATTGTTAAAATATAAATCTCATCTTTTTGTAAGCGTTATGGACAACACTACTTGAAGGGTGGCACGCGAGTAGGGCCATAGTTAGTGAATATTGGTTAAGAGTGGCACTCAACGGGAAAAGGTTGCCGACCCCTGGTTTATGCGAACCGAAACAATGGAACGAAATAATAACGGTTTTCGGTTCGGATTCAGAAAAATATTTTTTCGGTTCGGGTTCGGTTTCATTGCAGCTAAAATAACGGCTTTTTTTGGTTTCTGTTTTCGGTTCGGTTCTGGTTCGATGCCCTGGTTCAATAGTGGGATTTTCCATGGGTATCTCAATACATAGAGAGAGGGTCAAGTATACGTCCTGATGAGGTTTCCCAGAACGCTGTTAACCCTGTGGTACTCGCGTGGGGTGCTGTAGACACCCCAGGCATAAGTTCCTTTCTGTTGTACTCTACCCTTCAGTAGCTAGAATGACATGTGTTTGGAACATTTTCTGCTAAGCATTTTCTGTTCTCTGTGGTATTCCTTTGAGTTTGTACGTTTTTCTAAGAGAGTTCTGTATTGTACATTACGGAAATCAGCACTTTTTCCTTTGTGCGGACGTTGTTGGTATTTTATTCTGAAATTTTTTTTATTATTTCACGAAATTTGAGATTGTTTCTCAATAGTTTCGTTTATTCACTGATTGTCGTCATATAATGTGTAATTTCCCGTAATTAGAGACCGCATCTCAGCAGGTGCTTCACCTACTACAAGTTTTGTAATTTTTATTATTTCAATATTAGGTTTCTTTTTTGACCCCTCCTGTAGACTGTTTCCGAGTGATATTTGACAGTACTATTATTAAAATTATACTGAATTGCACGAATATTCAAACTGAAAAAGTAAAGCAAATACAGTTTTCAAGGTCTTCATGTGGAAAACGGTTTTGCCTCTCATGTACAATTATTATTTTTGTTCTATTGTGGGACGTCTGATTTCTTTAATTGAACCGACGATATTAGAAGTATATTCCTAAAAACTGTCAACTTACTCATAGAGTGACATCAGAAAATATCCATGAAAGTGTACCTAAAGACTTTTTTTTTCGAAATAGATAAATAGTGAAAAATCATGTGGAACTTCTCAAAAATTCACTTATAAATGATTATAAATAGAATAAAATAAAGAATTAATTGAATAATAGCAATAATTTTTTATAACAAAAAATCTGTGGGTTGTCAGGAGTACCCCACGCGAGTACTGGCCATTGAAAAGTTAACGCGAGTACCGCAGGGTTAAACGAGGCTAGTGGAAAGGAACTTGTTGTTATTGATTCTTTGAAGACAGCAGCTACTCATCTTGGTACTCTCCTCCTAAGCCTACTTTGTGGAGTGTTCCGAGTAAAAATGTTTCACGATTCTTAATTTGGATTTTGCTTAAAGTTGGAGGTCATTGTCCCCATAAACTTTCATCCCTTCCCCATATGCATTGAACGCTAACATTCTGGTAGTCTTTCTCTAAATCTTATCGGAAGGATCGCTCCGCAGTCGTCTTTTTTAGGCATTCTTACTTGTTATATATTACTGTGTATACATATTTGTCGCCTTAAGAAAATTTGTGTAAATACATATTGTATGATATTTGTAATATTAACATCTAAATTATTGTATTTAAAAATAGTTAGGTAACTATTCTTTGAACAACTCTCTACGAATTACATTCTACATACAAATGTGAATTAATATTATTGTACCTGTTCAAGTACGTGCATGAGTACTGTTGGCGTCAATTCATCATGATAATGAGAGTATCTGCTTATATTGGAATGTGAATATTAGAATTGTAAAATCAAATAAAATTTGACTTTTGAAAGAATAACAAAGGTTTTACAACAAATTAAAGACAAGAAATAATTTTTAATCGCTTTTTTAAGCGCTAAAAAGAAAAAATGTATTTAATTCCTATAGAACAGTAGTAGACAAAGTCGTATAAAATTGAATAACGAAAAATGTAAGAAGGGAATTCATACAAAGTTTTACTGTTACTTACATAGTGGGAGAGGACGTTTGCGCGATGTTCCGTGTGTATATCTATTTTTGTCTTCTTGACTTGCGATAGTTAAGACTAGAGAATCCAAATACCCGGATTTTGAACTACCCGGGTAATAAAGTAATTCTTTTATGAAAAACCCGGACACCCGGGAAATTCAGAAAAAAAAATATATTTTTTAAATTAATTTATTTTTTATTCATAAAATAATATTTAAGAAATACAAGGCCATTTAAGGTATACATTTTTAACTGGTTTCGGATCTTACAATTAGTAATGAAGTTTGAAGCTACTGAGAACACTTTCTCGCTAATTGTTGAAGAAGGGTGAATTGTTATCAAAGCCTGGAATAATTTTTCTGTGCGGTATCCTTCCTCTTTTGCCATGATTTCCTTCAATCAATTTTAGTTCCTTGTCCATTGCTGATTTTGTTGTATTTCTTTCGGAATAGCCATAACAGATTGTATTGTTTTCTGCAGCTCATCATACACAGAACTAGCTGAACCTTCATTTTCCGTAGGTGGTTCTTGTTGCTCATTTTCATGTTCATCTTCACCAAACAACCTCTCAAATGTATCATTTGCCAATGATTTGATTACATTTTTTGAAGAATATGTAAAATGATCATTCAAGTGGGAGTTAGGACAAATGCCACTCTGCAAAAAAGCAACGACACAATAACATTGTGTCGTCTTTCATCAATTCTTTTTTTAGGCGCGTTTCGCTTCCATAATAAGCGCCTATTAGCGTCGGTTTGTCCGTCCGTCCGCATGTTCGTTCCCGGCTTCTACCGAACGGATTTTTATGAAATTTGATATTAATGACTCACAGTCAGTTACAATAAGAAAATCACATAAATGAATCACGCAAGCCATCAGGGGTGCCAGATGACTGGTGACAAAAAATGAACTTTCTGTCGTATCTCGTATATTTTTGATCATATCGAAATACTTTTTAAACATTCTTGTAGAACAAGTAACGTAGAGTATTTCTTTTCCTCTGCATTGTTATCGTAGGGGTAGCCGTTATCAAGAAAATTGAACGATAAAGTCGTAATTCCCTTTGAACTAAGAAAAATGCATGCACAGCTACGTAATTGTTGTCAACGTAAGCAATCTTATTGATTACGGAAGTAAATAAGATCTGATCATATCTGCTATAATTACAAAAATGCATTTAATTTCATTACGCGTGGATGAAAGATTTTGTAAGCTGAAGGAAATGTATTGTCTAAGAGGAAGAAAAAACGTAAACGTAAATATTACAACTGATTTCAAATGAGGTGTTTTAAACAGTTTTCGGTTGTTTGGTTGATTAAAACTGATTAAAAAATAAATCGGTAAATTAAAATTGAATGTTTCCCTGGAATCATTTCTGATATATCGTTTTGCAGTTTTAGTCATTAAAATTACGTAATATGTCTTTTGATGTACCTACTAAGGGGGAAGAAGAATTTTGAATAGACAGAGATACAATCGGATAGTGGTGTTTTGCTGTTTTATAGTGTGTGTTTGGTCAAATTCTATCGAATAGTTTTAAATACTCCATCGTAAGAAATGCGCCTGTTTGTGATACACTGTACACTTTCCTAACTTATTTAAGGCATCCATAATTTCAGTAACGAGATCCGTATCTGCTAGTTGTAATTTATTCAAAAGAAAGATGCAAACTCCTTCAGCTTTCAGTAAATTGCTGTCCTTTTTGCTTAACTCCTTGACAGCAAGCTCGACAGGTTGCAGAACTTCCGTTATTTTCTTTAAAACGCTGGCATTTGTATATTTAAATTTTTGCTGGCCGAACTCCATCAAAGCCTTGTTTATGCAGTCATTCAATTTTAAAAAACGATTCACCATTTGAATAATGAAGTTCCATCGAGTCTTGCAAACAAGTAACAATCGTAGTTTCTTGCCTTCTTTTTTCTTACAGCACATATTTTGAAAAATTTCATAAGTTTTCTTGCCTCCGCAAGAACAATTCCAATGTCTCTACGAACTTGTGAAAATTTACTGAGACTCTCCGGTTCAAAATCCAAACTGCCATCAACAACACACGTATCAATTTCAGTATTACCTATATCCTCCTCATCCTGATCAGCGTAATCATCACCATCTTGAAATTCTTCATCTTCATCATTCTCTTCTTCGTAAACAGTGAGAGGCTGGACTGATTTATCGTAAAATACATCAAGAACACCAAGATGGATTCCATGGTTGTAGCATAACTGAGCCAATGCCGGAATATTCCTTCCATATTTTACCATTAATGCAGCTCCGTCTTGAGTTGATCCGACGACATCAGAATCCATATCGATTCCAAACTTATGAAGTCTTCCTTTGACTAGAGTTATGGCGGCATTAGAACGGCGACATTGCTGCTGAGTGGACTGTAATATTCATGTATCTTCTGACATTTATATCACTCCATTCGTCGACGGTGAGACTGAATTTCTTTTCAGATTTTTGTTGTTGCGATAAAGCTGCTTTCATTTCTTCCTTTTTTCTTCATAGAATTTTATTATGTATGTCATTACCGCTGTTTCACTTTTTAGCATGCTGTTATTGCGCCTTCTTACAAAGCCTATAATGGCTTCAGATGACGTTATTCCTTTATTGCTAAATCCATCCTTTACAGCACATTTTGCTAATATTTCATTCAATGTTTCTAGGCTGACAAAATTCAATATTCCTTCCTTATTTGGTCTTTTTGAAAATGCAGCAGGATCATCATTCGTTTTATCCATTTTTTAAAGAGTATCCTAACCTCCGAGGGCGTATACAAAACTCTCAAGAGAGAGGCGATAGGTCTTATTCAACAGGAGCGATTCTTCTCTCAGATACGCAACTTGCAATGATCACGATTTGGGTATCTCTCGCTCTGAAAGATTTGTTTGCCTTTGTAAAGGCCGCCACACACGCACAGTTTTTATTCTTCGTTTTTCCTGCGCAGTAATAAGTTCGAAGACAAGACGGAACGTGTGTGCTGAAAAATCACAACATTTTCGTGCGTGTACCGTGGCTCGGCTCGAAGTGAATCTGTCTCTGCCACATTTTTCGACTTGTGGCCCACTTTGGGGTTTAAATACAAAAAATATCTAATTTTTAAAAAGTCTCATTTATGCATTAAATAAAGTGCCTGTTCGGCGCCCCTTGGACTACGGCGCTCGGGGCGGTCGCCCCGTTCACCTCCCTTTGCTGCGCACCTGCATCCTGTTATGTATTACGCGTACTTTTTCGTTATTTTTGTTATTTTATGTTGGTTCAAATGTTAGAAAATTGCATAATTTTCATAAAAAATATGCAACTCGATCAAATTACCCGGGTAGTCGAGTACACAAAAAAGGCTTTCAAATTCCGATTACCCGGGCACTCGATACTCGAGCTTGGATTCCCTAGTTAAGACGTATTTGGTTTAAATAGAAATTACATTAAATGATAAAGATTATTTAGGAATTTTCTTGAAATTTTCTCCAATAAAATTCAATGTCGGAGCGAAAAAACCTGTTCGAACCGGTTCAATGGTGGTTGCTTGAGCTAAACCGGAACCGAACCGAATTTTTTTGTTTTGTGTGAGCCGGAATGAAAACCGGAGTGAAAAAAATTTCGTTTCGATACCCTGTACACACACAGACATCGAGAAAATGGTAAAAACGTGTTCATGGGACTTCAGAACGTGTACGTATCGTATCTCTTCAGTTTATTAAGCAGAGTCAACTACTGAAAATTTACCTTTTACCGAGATATTTTATGGCGTCTGTCTGTCCGTCTGTGCGCCTTAAATTGAAATTGCGACGAAACCGTAAAAAAACAGAGCTGAAACTTGGAGTATAGATTTCTGTACTTCCGCCATTTATTTTTATTTTGATTTGAGTTTTGAAAAATAAACAGGGACAGATAGGGGGACACACGAACATGCACACACGCACACACGAATAGGCACACACGCACAACACACACACAAACATAATCGAGAAAATGGTCAAAACGTGTTAAGAGGACCTCAAAACGTGTATTTCCGTTGAAATCTCGAAGTCGATTTTTTTCATGAAAACAATACTTTCCACTATACTACGTATGAAGAAACAAAAAAATCTGATGTGCCCACCACATGACTTTCTCCATAACTGTAATATTTCTAATAATTCCAAATAGGTTAAATGATAATAAATATTTTAAGGAATTGCGAGAAAATTTTACATTATAAAGAACAGAAATAAACTTAATCCGTACCCTTCTGATATTGGATATAGCCCCGAAGCTCCAACCATGAAGAAAATAAAAAGGATCGTAATGTGGTTACAATAGTCTCCGGTAGGTGGTGTGGTGGTGGCAGCTAAAAAATATAGTTTTAAAAATATCTCTTCAACAATGTATTATATGGGACTTTGTTTCAAACAAAGATTGTATAAAATGAAATTACCTACAACCTTTATTCCACCACGTTATTACATTTATCAAATATAAAAGCAAATATTTTGAAAAACGGATGTGACAACAGTAAAAACCTATTTCCGGTTGACCGTTTTTTACAAAAAAAATCAGCACGTCTACCTTTAACAAAAATGTCAAATACAAAATTGAACGATGACCTGATTAATAGTTTTTGAGGTGGAGGACCCACAAAATCCCGGTCACAGCCACATACGCCAAAAGACATCATCGAGAAAATAGTTAAAACGTGTTCCTATATTTCCGTTGAAATATTGAATTCGATTTTTTTCATTAAAACAATACTTTCTCTATACTTCGTATATGGAGAAAGTAAAAACGGATGTGACAAGAGTAAACACCCACTTCCGATTGACCGATTTTTACAAAAAACTAATCAGTTCTTGTGACTGTCATAAAAATGTTATATATAAAGTTTCGCGTTGACCTGATTTTAGAGCACCCAAAAAACTGTCACATACACACACACACACACACAAAGACATCATCGAGAAAATGGTGAAAACGTGTTCAGGGGATCTCAAAACGTGTATTTCCGTTGAAATCTCGAATTCGTTTTTTTTTCATGAATACAATATATTCCCCTATATTACGCATTGAGAAAGTAAAAATAGGAATGACTATAAATGAAACAAAATCAAAGTTAAATTTATAACGGACGTCCATTAATGCGATTAAATATAAAATTAGCGAACAAATTAAAGTACTTATGGCAGGGAAAACGATTTCAAGACTACCTGTGAGCAGGACGGTGCTCGCAAGCACCAAGTTGAAAACCCCAGAAATAGATAGTTTAAATCTCGCCCATAAATTACGACTGATAATTATTATTATTATTTTTATTATTGACGCGGATTAATTCCGGGTTTTCATGCTTACAGCGGAGCAGGCTCAAGCTCTATGCATAGCTATTGTATATTTATATTGTGATTTTTCATTTAAAAATCGCCGAACAATAGAGCATGTATTAATTATGATAGATTTTTGTAAATTTATGTATGTATTTTTATTTAGGTCTAGAGTTTCAAGACTTTTGAATAGTTTTTTGAGATGACACCTGTGGATGATATTATAATAGGTACTATAATAACTTTATTTTGTTGCCGCATGTTTTTAATTTCTTCGGCTAATGATAAAAATTATTGTATTTTTTCATTGATTTTCTCTATATTGGATGTGTGAGGTAGTGAAATATCTATTAGGCATGTTATTTTTTCTTCTTTTTTATGAGTGTGATGTCCGGTCAATTGTATGGAATCATTCGATCAGTTATTATGTCTCTGTTCCAATAGATTTTTATGTTACTATTTTGGAGATTAGTTTCTGGTTTATATTTATGCCATGATACTATATTGCTTTCTATTAATTTGTGTTTCTTGCATAAGGCTTGGCGTGTTTGTCGGCATACATTGTCATGTCTTTGTGTATATTCTGTACTTGCTAGGGTGCTACATCCACTTGTAATGCGTTCAATTGTTTCATTTTCGATTTTGCATCTCCTGCATTTATCATTACTTATTGTTGGATCTTTTATCACAAATTTCATGTAGTTCTTTGTTTTTATGATTTTGTCCTTCGGTTAAAGCAAACAGGTTCCCATTTACAAGCCATTTATTAGATGCTTCTTAGTCTATGTGTGGTTGTGAGAGTTGGTATGGATGTTTGCCATGGAGTGTTTTGTTTATCCAGAAGTTAATTTTTTGTATTAGTGTTTTTATATAAATGCTTGTATCATATTTTTTATTTTGTAGTTGTAGTGGTGTAACGGAGTTATCTATTGAAATGATAGCTTTGTGTAGTGGACTATCTTGTCTAGAGTAGAAGTACTGACAGAAATTTTGTATTTGTTCATAGTGTAGGTTTTTTATATCAATACATCCTCTGCCTCCATCGTTTCTGGGTAAGGAGAAACTTTATTGCTTTGATCATGTTTTTACCATTTAATTCGGTTTTGAGTATTGTTTCTAGGCATACTTTAAACTTATTTTGTATTTCTTGTTTTATTGCTGAGTGATCTATTATGGGTATTTGTAATATTCGTCTTCACTCATGGCTTCAATTTTCTTATATCTGTACTGAAAGAATATCCCTCATGTTTTTGAGGATTTCGTTTTTCTATGTAGCATTATTATTATTATTACTATAGACCAATCTCTATACTACCATAAATTAGCAAAATAATGGAAAATTTGTAGCTAAACATTTAATAGACTTCATATCAAAAAACAATATAATTTCTACTAAGCAATTTGGTTCCCAAAAAAAAGAGGAATAAAAGAGAATTTGGAACACTTCTTGGAAATAATAAATAAAAACTTGGATAAAAATAATCAAATAATACTCACCTTCATTGACTTTAAAAAGGCTTTTGAACAGATTAATTTTAACATTATGATCAATAAGCTACATCAGATAGGTATAAGGGGTGTAGTTCTTGATTGGTTCCGTTTTGGGACCTATATTATTCACAATTTATATAAGCAGTATATTTAACTGCATGGAAAATCGTGAACTGATTTTATATGCAGATGATGCTGTAACCATATCTGTACATAGAGACATTGAGGTAGCTAAAATAAACATGCAGAAAGACTTGAATAATGTTATTATATGGGCACATGACAATGACATGATAATTAATACTAGTAAATCAAAAACTATACATATAACAAACATGGCTCCAAAGAGAATAATTATAAATTGTAGACTTCATGAACATAAATGTGCTCACAATAATAAATGTTTAGAACAAGTAAAACAATATAAATACTTAGGAGTTATCATTGATGAAAACTATAGATTTGATGTTCATATAAATAAACTAAATAACTGTTTAAGAAAAATCACCTACCAATTATATTATATAAAAAATATTGTTCCAACAAATGTTAAGGAGATAATATGCTTTGCTTAGTTGAATCAATAATAAGGTATGGTATAACCATTTGGGGAAATGCTAATAAAACTTACAAAAAATTACTAATTGCTTCTCAAAATAAGATAATAAGAATGGTGGATGAAGATAGTAGGAATAAAATAACAATAAATTATAATACAATAGATAGTAATTATACAGCATATAAGAAATTAAACATTTTACCTTTGGAGCAATCATTTCAATATGTCATAGTAACTGGCAATTACTTTACAAATATGTATAAATCAGTAAGGATTGAGGAACATAACATGAACAAATGATGTAAGAGGGGATATAAAGTACCAAACTATTATAATAATCATGGTAAAAATTCATTATCTGTAACAATTCCAACACTGATGAATGATAACCAATAAGTTTAAGAAATCTACCTTGCATGTCTGAGGTCAAAAGTAATTTCAAGACATGCTTGTTTAGTTAAATGAAACAACAGCTTAATCTACAATAAAAAAATTAAAGATTGGTTAAAAATTGAGTAAGGTGAACTGATAATTAAATATATAAGTTCAAGATTTAATTAGTTGATGTGTAAATGAGAAATGTAATGGTTTTATGTAATTATTTATGAATATAATTTTGTAATGTAATAGTTATATAAGGCATATATATAACAATTTATAATATGTAAAATAATATTTGAGGTAAAAAGATGAGTTTTATGCTTGATATGATATTGTGATCATACAATAACCACCTGATGCAACTATGTGGGCATCTGCAGATGAGCTAATTGAGCTCTGCAGGACCTGAATGTATTTCACCCCAGGGGTGTGCAAGAGTAGGGGGCAGAAGGATAAACCCCAAGGTTGCCATAACCAGCCCCTTTGGCGGGGTCCCCATCTGCTGCCCACTAATATCACTCCCCCAGGGAATTAGTATCAATACAGTACATATTACACATTTATATAGCTGATATTGTATTTTACAAGCTCGTGTTTGTATATATTTCATGCTAATAAATGCATTATTTTTAAAAATTATTATTAATATTATCTATTTTTTCTCCCTCCCTCTCCCTTGCCTCTCTCCTACATGACAACTCTTCTTCCACTGAGCACTTTGGATTTCTCCATTGGTTAGTTAAATTGAAGTTATCTATTTGAAATGTAACATTAAAGCATTTCAAATTATAACTTAAACAACTTCGACTACATGCTTACACATAAATTAAAAAGTGAGATGAAGATAAGATCCTTTAGAAAAAGTGATTATGATTAAATTTTCCAAAATTTCCTCGTTCTCCGTTTAATCCAATTTAATATTCTTAATTTCGTGAAACTAGAAACTGTTTGGTTGTCTTTGACGAAGTAAAATTTTAATGTGCAAAGATATCTGTGGACCATTTCTACGAGCATTTGAAAATTAACGGTAGGAAAATGAATTTTCATTCTTTTGAGCATTCTTTGGTTCAGATTTCCAATTTGCATAGTTATTATAATTTTAGAATATAAATAAAAAATACGCTATTCCTATTTCCATGTTATTCAAATAGAAATATTGAACTTTAATAGAATCAAACCGCTGCCTTTCATCATGGATTAAAGGGGACCGTCCATCTTGGTGGATGGACTTTGCTATAATAGGAATACCTGCGCATAAAATGGGAGAAAAGGGGGCTATAGTTATAGAAAACATGTATGGTCGGTGGAGGAGGACAAAGGCAGTGAATGAAAAATATGCGTATGTTGTGAGATGCATCCGAAACAATTTGATTCTTTAATTTTCGACGTGATAGCAAAATTTCCAGCACAGCACGTGAAAAATGAACGCTTTGATTTGCAAAGGGGGGTGCGTGGGGGTGGAAGAGGGGTGGAAGAGGGATGGAAGAGGGGTGGAAGAGGGGTGGAAGAGGGGTGGAAGAGGGGTGGAAGAGGGGTGGAAGAGGGGTGGAAGAGGGGTGGAAGAGGGGTGGAAGAGGGGTGGAAGAGGGGTGGAAGAGGGGTGGAAGAGGGGTGGAAGAGGGGTGGAAGAGGGGTGGAAGAGGGGTGGAAAAGGGGTGGAAGAGGGGTGGAAGAGGGGTGGAAGAGGGGGGAAGAGGGGTGGAAGAAGGGTGGAGGGGATGACCAACGGAAGCAGAGACGTGTTAAGGAAGGAATGGCACTCCAATAAACACTTTCAAAATAATTTTACTTTGTCGCTCAGAGATTAATATAAAATCAGACGTATTAAACAAAAAGTCAACGCGACAAACTTTCCTGCTCTGAAAAAATCTCCGAGTTCTTTTTTTAATCAAGTATTATTAAGCGAGCCATTATTTTCCTCATCGATAGCTACATTTTCTCTCTTTATTTTTATTTCCCATATTTTCCCCAGAATTTGATCTGTTTGTGTAAGGCTCTGATTTTATAGGCAATTTCTTTACTGTTTTGTTATGGCTCTGGAATTGACGCGCGTGGTTGATGAAAGATTAATTGCCAATTTTCCTCTAGCATTGATGAATTATTGGATTTTATATAAAAAGAACGCTCTTCAAAAACTCAATGAAAATTGGTCTGAATGAAATGGAGAATTCGCAGGGTTGGAGAAGGCGCAGTGACGGCAATTACGAGGTCAAGTGCCACAGACATCAAAAATATAAAATTTTAAGTGTTCCATGGACCTCGCTTCTAATATAAAGTCTTTTTTATAATTTCTCGATATATTTGTCATCTCAACCTAAAACAAAAATACGAATAGTTTCATTAGCCAAAAATATCGTTTTCATTTCAATAGTGGAAGTCATTTTTAAAAATAATCTTACAGACAATGAACATAAGTTTATGCTAATATAGGCATAGCTAATAAAAGAAGCAACTGCGAATTAATAGCTACCGATTTTTTTTAACCGGATCAAACCGAAAATTTTCGAAAGAATATATTCAAGTATGTTTTTTCATCTAAAAATCTGTTGGCTAGGGATGCATAATTTTCGCATATAAATTTGTAATTTCATGTAAAAAACTACATACTAAAAAATATTAATAGATAACGATGAAAATCCGTATTATTAAGAGTTGAAAAAACTAAGGATTAAATTTGAAGAAGGTACTGTAAATTTTGAGAAGCACATAAGGTGAAAAAACCTTTTATGGTGGCGAAAGCATTTTAAAAATTTTGGTACGGTATCGGTTCTTTTGCACAACCTTTATCGCATTTACGCATGCGATGTTACGTAGGAACGTCCTTATAGCATACACCCAACAACTTATAGTAATGTGACAGCAGAAGCAAGAGGAATGGTTTCCTTCATTTCCTCAAGGGATAAACCGATCAGACGTCTGTGTGAGAGAATATGTAAATCGAAAAATTCAAATTTCAGCGTTGTAGCAAATATCTTTTCCCAATCAGGCATATAATGTCATTCAGACAAAGAACACAATCGATGGTGCCTTTGTGGGATGTTTCAAATTTTACTTAGACTATGGTAAATAAGTAATGGGAATAAAATCTAACGTCATAACGAAGGCTAAATAAATGCATTCAATCATTTATATTGTGCGTTACCAGTGATCAGAAAGCAATGTGGAGCAGGGAAAAATCACTAAAAAAATTAAACGGCGACACAAATAGTCCTCCATACCTAGAGGTACAGTAGACTCTCACGCAACGCGGTAGTTAAGTCCCTTAAGCGGCCGCGTTGGGAGAAAACGCGTTGCGTGAATTTAATAAGTTATGGAAAATAGGGTTACGGTCCCAGACTTTGGAAAGATTTATAAAGCTAACGATATGGTAGTACACATTGTTCGATAGAACGTTTCAATTTAAGGATTCTTTCCGTGTTAAACCCTGTTTCAACGAGACCACTTGCAAATCTGTCAAAACCAAGCAAAGTTTCCCGTAACGATGTTGGTGTGACCTGATCCTCCTCTTCATGCATCTCTTCCTTGTCTTCGTGGGACTCGAACATCTGCAGCATTTCTTCCTCAGTTAACTCCTCCTTGGACGAGGTCAAACGTTCTTCTATTTCTTCTTCTCCCTTATCATCTAAGCCCTCACTGCCCACAGCCCATGCCAGTTGCACAATCTCCCTCATCTCAGATGTTTGTGCTGGAGAACATTGCGCATCGCTCACAACTCTGCGCCATAATTTGCTCCAACCGGCATTTAAAGTTGGCTGGCTCACCTCATCCCATGATGCTTTCATGTCTGCGATTGCGTGGATGGCGTTAAACCCACATCAAAATTCTAGGACGCCACTATCGGGGTTCTTCTCCTATGCCTTGAGAAGTTTCCCCATGGTCCTCCTGGTGTAGGAGCACTTGAAGGCCTTGATAACTCCCTGGTCTAGCGCTTGGAGTATGGAAGTCGTGTAAGATGGTAAAAACAGAACCTTCACATCCGGCTTTATACTTTGCAAAACCTTAGAAGGATGGCAAGGAGCATTACCAAGTACTTGGAGAACCTTCAAAGGAAGATCCTTTTGTGCAAGATATTCTATTGCCTAGAGCACAAAGCAAGATATTGTATTGCCTAGGGAATAAAGTAGAATGTGAATCTGTGAACGTGGTTGCCGTTAACCTTGCGTTCCTTTTAGATCGCCAAATAACAGGTAAAAGAGACATATGCTTACCCTTTAACGCCCCGAGGTTCTCTGTGCGGTAAACCAGCATTGGTTTACACTTAAAATCTCCCTATGCGTTGGTGCAGAAAAGCAAGGACAGGCGGTCTTTCGCGGTATTGAACGCAGGCGCTGCTTTTTCCCGTTTACTGATATAGGTTCTTGTGGCGTACTCTTCCAAAACAAATCTGCCTCATCAGCATTGAATACTTGGTGGGGTTGGCAATCGTTCTGTTCAATTATCCTTTAAAATTCTTCCTGGTTCCGCTCTGCAGTTTGGTGGTCAGCAGACGCACTCTCATCAGAAACCTTGAAGTCGCGCAGATTAGAACGCTTTCTAAACTTGTCAAATCAAGCAGCACTAAATTTTCAGTCCTTCGATGGCTCTCCTTTCATTTCACGAGCCGTTTCGTGGATTCGCTGCGCCTTCTCCCGAATCACGGTGCTACTGAGTGCCGCTCCCTTCTGTGTCTGCTCCTCAATCCAAGTGTTCAATAACCTTATTCTGTTTCACGGACCTACTATTCAAAGTCCTTATGGAATCACTAGTAGCAGCGGCAGCCTCAAGACTCGCTTCAATATTTTCCTTGTTCTTTCAAATTGTGCGTATAGTCGATTTATACACTCCACACTCTTCTGCCAAGTGCCAAAACAAAAAACTTTGCGCCGATACCTTTTCTCCTTGTGATGACTGCCTTCTGCGTGTATACAGAAACTAAGTGAATATTTGAGGCGCCGGAGGCAGCGCGCTAAATTAAAATGTCGCAAAGATTTCGGATTTTTATCTCTGACCCCTCCGCGTTGCCTGAAAATGTACCGCTTTGCAAGAAAATTGGTTGAAATCCGTGCAATACTGATAACGCGCTGCATGAATCCGCGTTGCGTGAGGTTTCACTGTAAATAGAAATTGAACTCCAGCATAGTTACCATAAGAGGTCCTTGGATGAGATTTAAATATGAGGATATAATATTAAGAAAACGAAAAGCGTGCGGTTTAAAGATCGCCTCTTAAGGGCTCAAGAGCGAATATAACATATACATACTACAATGACTATTTCTCCTTTATCGCTAACTACATGACGTTTTTCGATAATGGAATTTCGTCAATAAAATGAAAAATGCTATTTTCGACTTTTACATTGTATTGGTAAAGCCGTGAATTGTTCCAGTTTGAACAGAATATATGTTATACATAGGCTTGGTAGAATTCGACGTTTATTTTTTTTTTTGTAATCCACGATTTAAATCGTTTCCCGAGAAATTTTCGAAGAATATCGACTCTTAAAATTACTGCTTGGTAGAATTCGATGTTTATTTCATTGAAAATCGACGTTTACTTTGGCGAGATATTTTCGACGAATATCGACCCTTAAAATTACTATTAACATATATGGTTGCCAGTTTTCGGCCTTTCAATTAAATGATTTTAATTTAGTTTTTATTTCGAAATTCTTAAATTTTTAAACATTAATGTTAAAGAAAACACTCTATAACGAATTTATTCAAATATTATTTTATCTTTTCCATACAGCAAAAAGTATACAATACAAAATATACAAAGTAAGTAGTATATTTAAACCGTTAATTTGATCTTTTACTAAATAAATCGTGACTTTTAACCAAGAAAATCGCCACATTTGAGCCGGCAACATGATTACGCGTGTTTTTTTTATTTATGACAAAATGTACAGGAACTGAGTGTAGTGTGGGAATCTAAATCCGGTACGCGACGTGTTAATGCGACGTATGCACAGCGTACAACCAAATATATATACACAAGAACATGTTGACTTGAAAGCTTACCTCTTTAATTAACAAAAAATAGTTAACGCAGAAAATAGTTCATTGTGCGAACACGAAACGATATTTCTTGTTCTTGTGTATTCATTACTTTCTTTTCAAATTTTGCCAAACGTGATGATTTCGACAACCAACCTATATGAGAAAACATTTACTAGTAATTAATTCACGCCTTTTACTAACTGAATCCTGATGATTAAACAAAATTAGCACCTTGCATATAGGTCACGAGAATAGTATTGTTGTTCTTCCACACTGAAACTTAGAAGGAAGGTTACGCCCTGCCCCTCCGGAATTCGGACGAAATTTGGAGATTAGAAAGTATACATGATGGAAGAGGTCACTTGCATAAAAATTCTTTCCATTGGCCCTTAGTTTCCGGGTAATTACCGTTCCAAATGTCGCGGAAATACACAACCGTGATAAAATTCCATTTGGATTAGTAACAACCAAACGTGATCGGTTGCCGTGGCGGTTTAGCCAGTAACCCTTCCTTTGTAGAATTTTTGGGGTCTCGCGTTCGATCCCCAACGGGAGATTGTTTTATATTTATTATTATTAAATACCTATTATTATTATAAAAGTATATCATTATACCAAAATATAATGTTTATAATAATATTTATTTAATAGTTGTTTCTATAATAATATTTATTTAATAATAATTTTTATAATAATATTTGTAAAATATTATTATACCAAAATTCCACGTACATTTTCTATTCGTAGAAATTACTATTATCAGGAATGGGAGATCATTTTATTCATTCATAGCGCGTTTCATATATAAAGAAGTGCAAATTATAACAGCAATAATTTTGGTATAGTAATATTTTAATAATTACTATTATTAAATAAAATGGATTATAAACATATTTTGGTGTAATGATATATTTTTATTATAATAATACGTATTTAATAATAATAAATATAAAAAAATATTCTCCCATTAGGGTTCGAACGTGAGAACCCAAAAATTATAAAAAGGAAGGATTACCAGCTAAACCTCTACGACTACCGATAACCCTTGTTTGCTGAAAATCCAAATATAACTTTATCGCGTTTGCGTATTCCCGCGACATTTGGAACGGAAATTACTAGGAGACTAAGGGCTAATGGAAAGAATTTTTATGCAAGGGACCTCTTCTTCCATCATGTATACTTTCTACTCTCCAAGTAGTAGTAATTGCTTTTTTAAGTGCATCGACGTCTATGGTCATTTTGCTTCTACTATCCAAATTTGGTCCGCATCCCGGAGGGGTAGAGCGTAACCTCTCCTTGTTAGTATATTTTTAATCTCAAATATCGTAAGCTGCTATTTTTAAGTCTACATATTTTTGGTTACGTACAGTAATTCCTTCAATCGCGTAATTGACAAATATATTATTTCGCGAATGCTGACAGTATATTCTGCTTTACCTCTTGAAATCCGAACAATATGCTGTTTCTTTTGCCGAGAAACATTCTTAAAAAATAATTTGTTTAAAGGCTGTTAGACATTCTTTGATGCCAATTTAGGAATAAAACAATGATATAATTCTCGAAATAATATTTTAGCCGTCAAAAAGGAACTATCTAATACCACTTCGGTTTGTATCATTTGATATATTTCATCACTATACTAAATATTCTCTTTATTTAACATAAAATATATAGAGAAAAAAATAAGACTTAATTATTCAGCGCTCGGTCAACATTCCTCAAATCCTGATTAAAATGTATTTTTCCAATCTGCAAAATATTTGACAACAAATAGCAAATAAATATTTATCCTTAACCCCTCTTAAATTTTAAGTAACGATTGCTAATTTATGTGCTTCTTTTTTGAACCATCATATATAAATATAAATTTACTAACCGTAGCAAAGGATGAAGGAGCCAAAAGCAAGAGAGCGGAACGATTCTTCCTGAATAACTTTTAGGGAAATACCGCCAAAAGATTGGGTTCAGTGAATACGGAGAAAGGGTGACAGTGCATACAACAAACCTCCCTCTATACCATAGAGGCACGTTTGTTGTATGCATAGACTCTATAGGAAAATCTCGAGGAAGCAATCGAGAAACATTTGATCCGGGAATACACTCCACGGGGATGCGTGGAATGGGTAGCAAAACGTTTAACGGGTTTTTAACGACCATCGAAATTCCTTTCTTCCGAACTTCGTTTTATAGGGCTCGAGGAACTCTCGGCAGGACATATTCATGACCCTATCTGGATAGAGGCTCGTGGAGTATCCCACAATTAGGCCGGCAAATACAATCTCAAAAACCTCAAGACTACCCTAGGGCCTTGCGGTTACCTGATTGTTCAGAGTAGAAGCGTGAGCTTTTCATAAAGACGCATATTTGGGTGTAAGGAAATGCCCTTCTTTCAATCCCATTGTTAATGCAAGCCCAGAAAAGGAACGAAAGCGTAGGTAAGAAATAATATAGGCGCGAAAAAAGTCAACAGAAACGACTTTAATATTATAATTCAGAATAAAATAGATTTTTATGCGTATACTTTTCCATCTTCTTGGAAAATCGGCGCTTATCAACTATTTTAATTTTCGTCGTTTTTGAAAATTTCTAAAAATCGACGTTTTTCGATTTAAATCGAAACCTACCAAACCTAGTTGTATATACATGATATAACTACTACTTCTATTAAATATATATAGATATAAATTGAATATAACGATACCTGATACATACGAGGTGCTACCCAAAAGTTCCGGGAATTAGTGCATAAAAAAAATTACTTACGCTAACTCCTATTTTCCACCGTCCCCTTCAAAGGGGCTTTTATACAGCGTTCCCAGCGTTTTTTCCATGATGCAAAGCATCCTTGGAAGTCCGCAGGTGTGAGCGTGTTAAGCACCTCTAGCGATTCTGCCCGGATCTCCTCAATTGTATCAAAACGTCGCCCTTTCAGCCGGATATTCATTTTGGGGAACAGGAAAAAGTCGCAGGGGGCAAGGTCAGGAGGGTAGGTAGGGGTGGAGGATGACTGTCATGTTTTTGGAAGCCAGGTACTGCCTAATAACGAGTGACATGTGGGCGGGCGCATTTTCATGGTGGAGCACACAGTCATTGTTGCGCCACTTGTCTGGGCGTTTGCGTCGGACGTTCTCCCTTAGCTGCTTCAAAACATCGCAGTAAAACTTTCCATTGACATTTTCACCAGGTAGGAGGAATTCTTCGTGGTCGATCCCGTGGACGTCAAAAAAAATTATTATCATGGACTTGATATTGCTGCGAACTTGACGTGCTTTTTTAGGCGACTTTCACTGTGACGACTGCTGCTTTGTCTCAAGGTCATAACCATAAACCCAAGATTCATCACCAGTTATGACCTTGGAGATAAAGTTGTGGTCATCTCTAACTTCATTTTGAAGCTCACTGCAGACAGCAACGCGATGGTCTTTCTGGTCGTTGCTCAGCAGTCTCGGAACAAATTTTGCAGCAATGCGTCTCATGTTCAAATCCTCCGACAAAATGCGTTGGCACGTCCCGTACGACAGTCCAACGATGTCACAAACATCATGGATTGTTCGCCTTTGGTCTGTCAGGATAGCCTCATGCACTTTTGCGACTTTTTCCGGAGTTGTGCTTGTAGACGGTCAACCAGAACGCTCATCGTCGTCCACAGACGTCCGTCCATCCTTGAAACGTTTGTGCCAAAGGAACGTTTTGCTTTGGCTTAAAGGATCATCACCAAATGCTTGTTTAAGCATTTTATCTGTTTCTGCTGCCGTTTTGCCGAGTTTGAAGCAGAATTTGATGCAAATTCTTTGCTCCTTAACATCAGCCATTTCAGTTCGAAACAGATTTGCAAAACACGAAGTTACAAAAAAGCACAGAACTTGCGAACACGTGCACTCAGCTATCCGCCACATTGCACACTTATTTACAAAGAATACTGCCAGCAATACCTAGCGGCAAGTAGCGGTACTACAAGCGGTTCGCGTTCGCTATTCAAATTCCCGGAACTTTAGCACCTCGTAAAAGAGAATGTTTGTGTGCTAATAACTCAAACACCATAAGAGCCATCTAATTAAAATGTTTCATGGGCCATGCTACGGACCAAAGAAAGGTTTTAGTTTAGGTTTCCAGACCTTGGGGTCCCTCATACCCCGTGGGATCAAAGAAATGCTATTTCCATAAGAATAAATGGGAAATATCGTGGAGAAACTCAATAATGCCATGCTACCCTTCACTGATATGGATATAAATATACCAAAATGTTAACTTACGATCACGTGAAATAACTTATTTTACGCATGAAAGACTGAATATTTTAATTCTGTTCATGTTTTGTCGTATTATATGTTAAATCGCTCGAAATTATCCTTTAGGCGCAAAATTTATTAACATTTTCCAGGTGGCAACAATGCTAAATTTCTCAATTGTTGTCCTCTTCAAAAAGAGATAGCCACGTAAACATTAATGCAAGAAAAATCCACGCCGCGGTGCGCTGTAGAGGAAGAATATCCAAAGCCAAGATAAAGGGACAAATGGATTAAATAGTTTATGAATACTTTAAAAGTGAGTCAAATTATTTTTAAAGAATATTAGAACATTGTTATCCTTTATCATTTAAACATTGACAGATTTATCGCAACATAAATCGATACATCTACTTACATTTGTTCGATAATCAAGATATTGTTTATTTTTTACGTTTTGGCTAATAGTATCAACATAATCCACATGATTTTATTGCTGCTTTAAAGACTTCGGTGCATCCATTCATGTGAATAGTAATTAAGACGTTAATGCCTAATTATACTAATTGAAAAACTTTACAATACAATACATAATATTAGTAAATGTAAACATTGCTTGCATAGTTAAGGAATGGGGAACGAAAATTCACGGCACGTGTCCTATTTTAATAAAACTGCTCGATTACGCCAAATATTCTTGGAAAAGCAGTCGGCCTTGATTATATGATAGATTCGCCATTGAGATACACTCACAAGCACAAGCCTGACTAAAATGTTTCAATGGTTTCATTAGGTGATAGTTAAAATTCCGTGTGAACCACTTCTCCGAATAGCACATTTGAGAAATTTGGGAGCACCGACAGCGCGGGCCCCAAGAAATAAAAATCATTTGCTACTTAAAAGAAAATCCTTTCCCGAGAGAATCCGGATAACTCCAGCAAGTTATACGAAAATTACATAATAGAAGTCAAAACCTCAAATTAGTTACCACTTTTTAAATTAAAATTCAGATTTAGACTACAGATAAAGGGTAAAATGCAGCTGGCCTTGATTCACTCAAACTTGGGGAAACGATCAAATGGAATTATTTAACGCGGGGAAAAATCTTTTTTTGGTTCTGATATTTTCATAAGAATATTTGAAATTTCCTCGATTTTCCACGAAACTATTTCGAAACTATTCGAAACTTTAACTTAAATATTTTCATGTAAAATTTTCAAATCTGTTCCTCAATGAATACATCTTGACCATTAAAACTTTATTATAATAATTTTACCGGTTGTGTTTTGCATCAATTGGTATTTTAGGCGTTTATTCTTAACTTCTGTGATGAACATTTATTTTGGAATTATATCTTTATTCTAAACAATGGATAGCTTACGATCAATGAGAATTAACGGCGATTAAACTTCATCACATTTCAACTGGTCTGTGTACTTGCAATTACATTTTGTCGGTGGCGGGCACTTTTTTGACTTATTTTGACGGCATTCCTCTGTCATGTTTCATAACAAATGTAATGCTACATAATTTACATCGTCCAGTAAATTTGTTTGCTCTTCCTAGTCAATTTTTATATTCTGGTCGTTTGAGCCAGTTTTCATTAAATTAAACAAAATAGCACTTATTCTTTACATTATCGTCTTCACAGTTAGACATCTTGGTTATATATGGTGCAGTTTCGAAATTGAAAAACAAAATTCACAATGTAAATCGATATCGAAAGTTTATCACATTTCATTGCATTCTACATCAACAGGCTCTTTGTGCGAAAGCAGTTGCCATAGAACATGTAATGGAAGTCGTGGGTAAAACGGTGAATTTTATTAGAGGCAGAGCTCTTAACCATCGCCATTTCAAGCTACTAATTCAAGATTGCGAAAATGTGGCCTACTACGCTGAAGGGCATTGGTTGAGTCGTGGAGTGGTACTAAAACGTTTTTGATATGAGAAAAGAGATTGAGGATTTCATGAGAAGTAAAAATAAACCAATCATCAAGTTGAAAAGTGAAGAATGGCTAACGGATCTTGCTTCTTTTTTTGATATTGTGGGTCATATGAATGATTTAAATACAAAAATGCAAGCACGAAACCAAGTAGTAACGCAGTTGTTTGATGGCGTTTGCGCTTTAGCAAAAGAATTGGATCTTTAGGAAAGACAGGTCTTACTTGGGAAATTAGATCATTTTTCTACATTAAAGTCGGTAACAAAAACTTGCAATGACTCTGCAAAATATATGGAGAAATATATAAAACAAATATCAGTATTAAAAAAGGAATTTACAGAAAGACATGCAGATTTAAGACAGTGTGAGCAGAAATTGATATTATTCAGTAGTCCTTTCTCTTTTGATTTTGAAAATGCGTCTGTCGAACTACAAATGGAACTTCTTGATATAAAAGAAAATTTTTTGTTAGCTTCAATTTTAGAATTTCGTAAATATTTGGGTGAAAATCATACAAATTTCAAAAATTTTGCAGTAGATATTTTATCTATGTTTGGCAGCACATTTTTGTGCGAGCATCATTTTTCAGTAATTAATGTCAACAAATCAAGATTACGTTCAAAACTGACGGACGATCATTGAAATTCTATTTCAAAGATGGATACCAGTCAAACGCTACAGCCAAACATTGATAAGCTGGTAGAAGAATAACGAACTCAACGCGTTGAATTTAAAAATTAGTTTTAATCTTTTGAAACAATGCATTTAAATTTTAAGGTTATAAACAACGCTTTACTTTTATTTAAATTAAATACTAGTTATTAATCTGTTTGAATGTTTATATTTAATTACTAAATGCAATTTAATTTATAATTACATTTTTGTAATTCTCAAATAAATAAATGTACATTCTTTTTGTTTTCAATTTTATTTGAACAACCCTTAATAGGTTTTGGCCCGCGAGCATATTTGAATTGGTAGTCCGCCCCGCGGATAAATCTGAGTTTGACACCACTGCCTTAAGACATTCAAAACCCATAAATTATGTATATGTTAACAGAAGTCATACTGGAGGGTAGAAAGAGCGGACGGCATCTTTCCTATTTCCGCTAATTACGCGAGAAGTAATTAATACCATGGTTTCATAATTTTTCATACGGTATTCATAATATTTGCAAATTTCATCATAAAATTCACCATTTCATTTAGTATTTTCAGAATTAGGTTGTTTCTATGAAAATATTCTTTCTTAATTTTAGAAATAAATCATCATAACATTCGTAACGGTTGAAAGTGGTTACAAATGACGAGTGGGAAAACGACGTAAAAATACTTTTTATTGTAAATTTAAAAATAAATTATGGCTGAAATATTACTTAAAAAATATTACTTAAAAAATATTACTTAAAAAATAAACGAATCTCGCTTTTATACAGAAATATTCCTGATTTCTTAGACACAAAAACACTTTCAACCTATCTGCATGTTCATGTTCATTCATTCCGCCGTGCATTGTGCGTCGTTTCCTAGATGGAAGACGATGCGACAGTTTAATTTTGGCGTTTTCTGCCACTTGTTCCATCCGAGGCGCAATTTGGACGAGGAGGCTGTAATAAAAAAACACAAGCTTGGAAATCGTAGCGCCCGCGGGAATCGGCGCTAATTGGGTTAGTTGATACATTAAGCGGGGCGGGTCCCGTAATCGCCAGTGGTAATAACTAAAGCTGGAATAATGACAGGTTTTGTATTTTTGTCCAAAACTAGGGGACTAGATTCTGCGGAGGTAAAACCAGGATAATATTGTCGCTTAAATGCCAAATAGATAAAATCTGCGTAGCTTGGCCATGATTTCCTTGACAAAGTAGCCATAATTCTTTCAAATTCTAAAATTATGTGCACAAAATTATTACAGAATTGGTCAGAAAATGGATGTTGTTGGTATGTATTTAAGGCTAATCAACCTCTTGGATTATTATAGCCATAACTATTTACACAACGAACACACTCACAAGGGAGGAGGGAAACCCGGTGCCGTCATTAGGCTACTCTTAACGAAGAGCACCAAGGGGGCCAACGGCTCAACGTCCCTTCCGAAGGACGGAGCGCTGACTTTGTGCAGTCTACTCAAACCACACAAATAGGGGACGGGAAGATCCCAGGTTGAACAAGATGATCCAAACGGAATTTATGATGCGTTCTTTCCACATAATTATTTATTCAATACTTATATTGGCTATAATAACTTTAAAATCAACGCGGATATGTTGCTCTTTGTGTTCTCAAATTACATAATTTTCTGTTATAAAATATTATAAACACTTTCGAACGGAATATTAATCTGATCACGCGTATTTGCGTGGCAAAAATAACGCGCATGTGTATTAGAATGTACCGAATCTGAGTCCAGCAATAGTCGCTGCTATGGCAACACTCTCATAATGAATGATAAAACTGCAAATCCCAGTATTTATGCAAAATTCGATTAAATACGATCGATAAGCAAACTTCTACGATATAAATTAGAATTTACATTCCTTTCCTCAGAAAATAGTATAAATCCCGTACCGATATTACGATTCTAAGATATTTTAATGTGCAAGAGAAAATTACCCTGTAGGATGGTTTTTAGATTTTCCGTATAAATCAAATGGGAAGGATACTGGAATCGAACATGGGACTTTCAATCTTCGCAACAAAATCTATCCTCCAGTAGCAGGAGATTTCCACCAGGTGTCATGAAAATCGGTCTATTGGTCAAAAATTTAATTGGGGGATGGACAGACAGACAGGCACAACAAGATAACTATAAGCCTATTTTCATTCTGGAAAGTAGGCTAAAAATTCGACCTCCCCCGGATTGGAACCAGGGACCGCTACGTGGGAGGCCAACGCTCTAATCGCTCCGCCACCCCTTCAGAAAACTGATGGGAACAAATATTTTAGAGCTATATTTACCGTATTTTTCGCACTATAAAACGCACCCCAAGTTTATAAAAATTTACCAGGAAGAAAAATTATTTGGCCACGTCGCGTATCAATTCTAGCATTGGTTAAATCCGTAATTGTCAACATTCAAGCAATTATTATGGCGTGGTAGCAATTTAAATATAACGTTTTAGATAAACTTAATTCGTGAAAGTAAATAGGGATGATCTACAACATAAATAATTGCTTCGAAACTCGTGTAGCTAAATGTGGCCTTGTCGGAGTGCGCTGCAGACCTCGCACCTCTAGGCACCCCTTACGGATTGTACTTATTAAAACTTAATTTAAAGGTGAGATTTTAATTCCAAATAAATGGATTGCATGTGAAATAACATGCAACTGGTGGAATGTAATTCATTTATTCCATATCTATGAAATAAAATTTAAAAAGAATTTTTAACCGGACGGGACGCCGGGACAACATCTAAAATCCGGGACTGTCCCGGGTAAACCGGGACGTATTCATATTCATAACGCACTTTAATTCAATCTTAGGCCTCTTTAACCTGGAATACACATATTCACCGCGACGTCTTGATCGTATTTGCCCTTCCTTTCAATGTCGTTCCCTCGTATACTCCACGTTCACTCGATCGCATTTTCTAACCTTCTGTACAATATTCGAAACTTTAACTTTTACAAAGTTTGTTAACTTCTTTTTAAAATTTGTTTCCGAATAATAGTTTTTCAGCATTTTAATGCGCGATATATAATTTCAAATCGTTTGCACCAACGGGGGTGAAAAATAAATCCGTCGCCGCTTCTTTTCCTTCCTTATTTGGAACCTTTCTATATTCAACCACTTACATTGACCAAAGTCCTTCAATGCTTCGAATGGATAGCAGTGCGTGAATGCAGTTGCTTTTAACTTATTATTTTCGTAACGTATCGAGTATTGTTGGTTTAAATTGACGGCTGATAATGTTGAAGAGAAGATTTCGAAAAAATGTAGAACAATAGAATGATAAATACATTCCGTCAAAGAACATGCATTTCTCATTATCTACTCTATTTTTTATGAGTTTATCGAGGAGACATACCTGAATATGGGCCATTAAATTATTAATTTTATCAAAAAATTAAGATTATTTATTCATTTTAATTTAATAAATTCCAGATAAATAACAAGAGTACAGATAAAAATCTGATGTGGCCACCACATGACTTTCTTCATATCTGTAATATTTGTAAAAATTCCAAATAGGTTACATAATAATAAATATTTTAAGAAACTGCGAGAAAATTTTCGACTTTACAAAGAACAGAAATATACTCAAACCATATCCTTCCAATATTGGATATAGCCACAAAACTCCAACAATTAAGAAAAGAAAATGGAGCGTTACTAAGATGTAACTAAGCGTCAATTGCTAACAATAGTCGTCGTTAGGTGGCGTGGTGGCGACAGCTAAAATATAAGATATCTTTTAAACAATAAATAATATGGAAAAATGTTTAAAACATAGGTTGTTACAAAATTACATTTACTACAATCTTTATTCCAATACATTTTTACATGTATCAAATATTAAAGTAAATATTTCAAAATAATGGATAAGTGACAAGAGTAGCCACCCACTTCCGATTGACCGATTTTTACCAAAAACTAATCAGTTCTTTTGACTTTTATAAAAATGTTAAATATATAATTTCACGTTGACCTGATTAATAGTTTTTGAGTATGTATTTTCGGCATTCTATTTATTAAATGGACTACCTTAATAGTCTTGTTATCAATATGTAATTCATGGTCATGCGATCTATTCATGAGATTATTTATATCTTTCTACATATTTGAAACGTATGTCAAAACTGCTGTGTGCCGATATTAGCACTATCATCTGCACATAATAGAGCATTTTCTGTTGCGATGGAAACAAACACAGAATTTATGTGTCATAAAGGACCAAATATAGACACTTGCGGTGCTCCTATATTTATTTTTTATTCCACTAAAGTTATCTTTAATAAGCGTAATTCAAGCGTTATCTTACATTATTAGCATGCAACCAATAAATATAATTGTCACGTCGTAACAGCTTTTATATTTGCTAAACAAAACGAAATGGAAGATTCTAGCGAATCTTCATCTCCAAAACGCGATTCCTTAAAGTACATTAACGTGATTTTGTACGATCCGTTATAAAAAAAACATTTCGAAAATCGATTAACCACTCCCACCGACGCGATATTTCTCCGAGAAATCTTCCCGACACATCGCTCCACAGATCTTTCATTCAATAAGAGGAAAAGAGGTTTACCTTTCATCAAACCCTCGTTTCCTCTCCTATTCCTCTCGTCCCTCTCCCTCCACCCTCCGTTGCTTTTTTGTTTCGTTCCCCTCAGCCCCCTTTCCCTTCGCCTCCCTCCCCAACCCAAACTCCCCCCACCTTATCGCCGCGTAGGTGGGATCGGAGGGATGAAAGCCCCTTCCAAACAATGGCGCCTACGTTCCGTTGCTAATGGCACACTGTCTCCCGCGCCCTCATATTTTAACGGTCGAATTCGTACTCGCAGCAAACGCTATCGTGCAGCCGGCTCCTCGCTAAACATTCCCCGAAATGTCGCGAAATTGCTGTAATTTAACCGGCTGCCACCATTTGAATCCCTTTGACGAAGCATTTGCTCCATTTAGCAAATTGCTTTTCCGCCATCTAGGGAGAAAAATTTCCTCCAGTCGTTCGACGAACCGCTTCCCAATGAGAGAGCAGACACTGGAGTTTATTTTTTCCAAAGTGACTCTGTGGAATGTTTTATTGCTGTTTTTTATGTTGAGGAAGAGAATGTGAGATCGTTTAAGGACATTGCAAGTGATATTCGAACCATACATCGCAAAAGTTAATAAATATCTTATAATTACCTACACTAAGGTCGGTTTCATATCCTGGAATGAGTTTATAACATAATAAGAACATTTCTCCAGAGGTTATTTAGTACGATAAGCATCATTATGTAGCACAGGATTATCTGAGTGAGAAGTCATTAACTTGTTATCTTTTCGTTAGCGTAAATACTTTGTTTAATCCTTTGGATTGGTAGCTACGAGAAAGAAGATAAAATGGACGAATAAAATATAGACAAGTAGTTGTTATGCAGAGCAGACAAGAGGCGTAGCATAAATAATTGTATCTATCAGGAGGTTAACTGACTGAAATTTCGATTTTCATCTCCAGTTAAGTGTTAATCCCGTTTAATCGACGCCATTCGAATACACTCTTCCTCGCTCACTACTTAAACTTTCATAAATGCCAATTAGGATAAGTTCTACCATACGGTCATATAGTAGAAATTTCATTTCCTATAATAAGACAGTCCTTATTAAGGGGGATGACTTCATTTTGTCTTCTTTACTTCTGATATTTGCCGTCGTGATTGTCATATGACTTAAATGTGACATTTTCTCATAAAGTTTAACAAAGTGTGAGATTTTAAACACTAAAAGACCAGACCGATTGGAAATAGAAATATATTTGACCGTCAATTTTTAGAACTGGATATGTATGAAAAAATCTATGCGACAAAACGTTTAAATATTGTAATATTCCGGTTCAAAATAAATACTAAATTCGATACTTTATAAATGTAGCGAAAAAATGTCTGTCGTATGTATAACAGCAAAAAAACCAAATTTAATGGGAGCTCATTGTTTTGAGTAAAGCATCTTATTATACAATAAGCTATGTTTGTTCCTCATGCTCGACTGTAGCGCCGCTCTTAAAAAGCTTTAGAAAAGAGCAGGAGAATCGAGAACTATTTGCGACGCACTGTAATTCTATTTTAACAAACTTTCTGAGTAGGTAGAAAATTGAAATTCCGTAGAAATGTTTGAAAAAAACCATTTACGAAAAAATCCTCAAAAAAGACCCGGGTTCGACTCCAGTAGATAATTTCTATTTCCCATAAAATAACACGTGAATATTGATTTTTTTATTTAAAAGGCTTTTACTCTTAAAATTATAAATAATTGGCCTAGGATCTTCGGTTCTAGACCGTTTTAAAGAAATGTAAATAACGTTTCTTATTCTTATCGTCGCACTTTTCCTACGATAAATATCGCTCAGGTTCTACGTTTAAGTCATATTTATTGGAAAAATTTAAGCTTTTTAACGATATGTTGCCTTGCCGACCGTATCATTGTTAATCCTCGAGATTGTATTGTCGTCTCAATCTTTATACTTTAATATAGAATTTGTTAATTATTATTATTTTGCACGAGTATACAACTTAACAGTTATTCTTAAGGAAGTTATTCACTGATTGTGGGCATAAAACTTTACATGCGCAAGGAGATCGTGCTTTGAATGTTTTAATACGCGAGAGAGGACGAAAGATAGGAGAGAGACAGAGGGGAGAGACAGGGAGGGAGACAGAGGAGGGAGAGAGAGAGAGAGGGAGACCGAGAAAAAGAGAGAGAAAGAGATGTTTAGATAATGGTCTTTATTAGGGCGACATTGAGATTAGGAAGTCTATTTTCCCAGAGAAGGAGAGAGGGGTAGAGGGATGGATAATGGGAGAGAGGAAGAGATAAAAAGGGGAAGTGCCTTTAATTTAAAACTGAATCCACGTATACCCGTCACATTTGTCGGGCAATTACGCAAGTCTGATAATAAAGGCATGAACTGAAATAATTTTGATATACCACGTAAGTGACCCATTAAAAATGTCAACCGTGATAATATAGCAATAGTCGTCATCATTATTTCAATCCTTGATAGTCATTTCTCTGGATTTCCAAAGATATTTATGAGAGGAGCATCTCAAAATTGGCCATTCAATCAGACTGACGCCCAGTGTAGCACACGGCGTTGGTTTTGGACGAATCCTCTTCTCTATCCCGTCCATTTCGGAGATTATTTCTTGTGTAATTATTCCCGAATAGAAACCTCGGAATGTATGCTCGAAATTATTATCGCTCATCGAAAAAACAGATTTTGAAGAATAACAGAGACAAATGGAGATGGGGAGGGCATCTATGTTGGTGCTTATAAATTACAATTTAGAAAGTGCGTCTCAGGTTTTTACTCTTACTCAAATCAAACAAACGATATAAACATTCTTTTTAGAATCAGTGAGTTTTAATTCTCGAGAAAATTATAATATTGACTTATTTAACAAAAGTGGTTTCCCAAGCTATACGTTTTATAATATATTTTCGATAAGCACATGCTGTTGTGCCCTCGAAAGGATCCAAACCCTTGACATCCAGACAGGCTTACCTTCCACTACCGAAGCAATAAAAACAAACAGTGTGCCATCCATGAACATGAATAAAATTTGCTCGTTTATTCTCTTTTATGTGTTTATACTGTCACATATTCGGTCAATAGAGCCTCGTTTGTTTTATACCGGGAGTTCCAAGGGAAGGTGAGGTTATCGTTAAAGTGAGGGAGGCTTTATAGCTATCTTAGCGCTGTATTGCGCATCATCATTCTACAAGAACATATACAGGGTAGGCCAAAACCTACTTGACAACTTTAATCCAAAATTATAGAAATACAGAAAGTCATAATGGCATGAAACCACTTGCAGAGTAGAAGGAAACTCTTCCGGTTTAAGGCGAACAAGTGTCTCTTGAATTTGTCGCGAGATGGCAGTGCAGTATAGTGCCTTTCATAGGTCCCCAGAAAGATTACTCTGTGATTTGGTTTCATGAAACGAAGTCTACAACAGTTGTTATCCAAAAAATTCCGAAAGAAAATCAACACCAAACCACCCAGCGGGGATACTGGGTACCAGCGGTACAAGAAATTCATGGGAACAGCATGTGTGTGCAATCATCCCGGTCGAGGAGACGGCAGGCCAAAAGCATCGGAGGCCAATGTGGAACGCATTCGAGCAGCATTCGTCGCTAACCCAAATAATTCGACGAGACGTGCCAATAATGAATTAGAGCTGCCGCGTACAACCATTAGAAGGGTTTTAGGTAAGCAACTACAAAAGAAGTCATCCAGATTGCTGTTACTGCAGGCGCTGACTGTCAACGACAATAGGCAAAGACTGACCTTCTGTAGCGACATGTCGGCCCTTATGGAGGAGGATGACAACTTCCTGGAACTAATTGTGTTTAGTGATGAGGCTGTTTTATTTGAGTGATAAAGTAAACAAACAGAATATCAGAATTTGGGGTACGGAACCGCCAAGAGAGACTATGGAATACCAAAGTGACAGTCCAAAGGTTATTGTCATTTGCGCCATGAGTTACCGAGCGGTGTACGTACACTTCTTCTTCGTGGATCCCACTGTGTCTTGAATGGTGTACCTGGAAATGCTGCAAAATTATCTGGTACCACAGCTACAGGAACAGAATGACGGTACCATGATTTATTAAAAAGATGGTGCACCGCCACATTTTCTTAGAGCTGTCTATGCCTACCTCGACCAAATGTTTCCTGGCAAGTGGATTGGATGTGCGATTCCTCCGATGCCGAGCACCATCTCTGAGTTGCAGCAGCGCATCACAGAGGCGATCAACAAAATGGATAGAGATATGCTGCAGCGCGTATGGAAAGAATTAGGCTATCGTTTGGATAATTTTGGACTAAAGTTGTCAAGTAGGTTTTGGCCCACCCTGTATATAGGTTAGATAAAAATATACGATTCTGTATAATTTATACTTCCAAAATGACACTTAAATTTTGATCTCAATCAATTTTGTAATAAAATTTGGAACGTTTCACTATCTTCCACTGTAGAGCTTTCAAACCCCAAAATTTTCATGAATAAATGGCATCAACGTGGAAATGTATACTTTCAGTACAGTTTCATCTTTCCATGTCTTATACCTTCAGAGACATGTAAAACAATCGAAAATTATTTATAAACATACCTCACTTGAGCGATTGATACGTAATCTTTACGTTCAAGTTCATTTCTTCATCATCTTTTCTTCCTTTTCGCTTACAAAGGGCTTTTTGCGCTCGAAAGAAAAATTAACGTATTTAAGCTCATTTCTTCGTTCTAAATAACCCTTTCATTTACATTTTTCAGTGTATACGCGAAATAAAATGAAACGTATATACCTATTTGTAGTATATCCGGTTAACTTCAGTTTTTATTAAGTTTGTTTTCTTTGACAAAAATTAATAAAACCGTGTAAAAACTTTTCGAAGTTCGACATAAATTAGTATTTTCTTGTTGGATATTTTTCAAACTTTTGGAGAACAAGTGA
Source organism: Tanypteryx hageni (assembly GCA_028673005.1). Taxonomy (NCBI): domain Eukaryota; kingdom Metazoa; phylum Arthropoda; class Insecta; order Odonata; family Petaluridae; genus Tanypteryx; species Tanypteryx hageni. The sequence continues at coordinate 190,741,848 of CM054115.1, read as the reverse complement.
CATTGATGTAAAAAAAATATATATTCAAACTTTCAGCTTTCCATCTTTAACGCCTTTGGAGATATTTCCAAACAACCTTTAAGTGGGTTCCAATCCAAACTCGTTTACGTTTCAAAACTCAAATTAAAAAAAAAACAAATGACGGTAGTACAAAAAATATCTTCAGAGTTTCAACTCTATCTTTTACGGTTTCGTCAAAATTTTAATTTAAGCGAGTGCGCATGCAGTCTGACAAAGTGAAACTATACGAGCATTTTTTATAAACGCGCTTAAAAGCAGAAATATGCACACATTTGCATAATGGCTCATAGCTTCTGTTTTGACCTTGTTATAATTTGTAATGTGTAACTTTTGGAATTTTCAATGTCGCATTGTCAACTTCATAATTATTCGTGCTAATGCATATTAATTTGCTGAATAAATAAATCTTCTACATAGAGTGAAAAATAATAACCCGTCGACTTCTCTTTTTTATAATGACGAATCTTTTTTTCTCGGATCGATAATTCTTTTTAATTCAACGTATACCACATAAAAATTTATCGCTGGTCACATACACGTCATTCTAAAATTACATATAATTTCAAGCTGTTAAAACTGAAAATTGCACCTCGCCAACTAATTTCTGTTGGAGTCAATGATTATCTTAAATATAAAATTTGGATAATAATATTAAGAATTATAAAAAAGTGAACTTTTCCTTAGTACACCAAATTCAAGTTGTAACTTAATCCTAAAATATTTACAATGGCTCCAGCGGACAAACTCAGACTCGAAATCTTTAAGTTTTGTAGCTGGTATATAGGGACGTTCCAATGAAACTTGCATGAGTTTTTTGGCTTTAATAAAATAGTTACGGTAGATCGCACTATAACAATAAACACGCGTGCATAATAATACAAGTGCATTTTCCAAATATTCCATTTTAACGGTATTTTCATAAGCTTGCGTTCAAAGCTAATATAAATTTAACAAGCAGAATAGTGTGATCCACCGTTCCTTTGCTTTCGTTCATTAAGTCAGCATTGCGCTTTTTATGTAGTTAACAGCGAATTAATAATGAATTCGTTTCAGCTAAATCGCACACACTTGGATAAGCTGCAATATCCGCTATTTGCCTTAAATTATAGCATTTTACGATTGTTTGTGCTTAGACCTCGACCTAAGTTAAGAAGTTTCCCGCATTGTCTGGAGCGGAACGATACCACGTCTATCCGGCCATCCGAGATTCTGGATTGCTCGCACGGCACCATCGACTGTTTAAACAAATCAAATCAATTTTGGTCAGGTTTTATTGTTTAACTTGTGCGGTTCCTTCTTGCGAGAGAATCATTGTTTGCTCGATCCGCATTTTTCCGGCGCTGCCATAGTTTTAAATTCCCATTCTCATCTCTCATGGTGAGGGAGTTAGTTTCAGCCCTGTATAATCTCCTCCACTGTTGAATACTCATTGAATTTTTACCTAATATCGCCTTATTTAACGATTTGTAATGTGATCAATTTGTAGTTTTGTTGTACCTGTCAATGAGTAATTTCCCAAACGTTATTTAATGTGGTAGAGAGCATATAGCTTTGAAATGAATAGTCTACACAGCGGAGTTCATATTATAAATACGCCATGTAAATTTTTCATGCATTGAAGTTAGATAATATAATAACAAAATTAAGGCCATACCATATCTTCCTAAAAACCTGAAATATTTCTATCACTAACAACATTTAGAAGCCGAAATCGCCACAAAATCCTATGTCAAGTTGAATACTTTAGTACATGCATTATCTTTTGGATATGGACTCTCAAGCTGGCGGTCCGATGGAATAGAAAAATAAATATTTCAGTGTTCAACATCCAATACAAATTTGTAGTATGTACCAATTTATATTTATTTTTAACAGACCGTTCCTGTGATCATGAAAACAATAACAAACTAAAACCATGCCTTCCTCGATTAGTTCATCTTCCTGTTGTTTTTCGCGTTCATGAAAAAAGTTTTAATCCAATTCGAGTTTGTTTGTAGGGATATATAATTTATTATGTGGGCGAGTATGTCAAAGGTTAAAAATCGATACACGTCCATTAAAAAGGTTTATTTTTATCGACTCTTTTCATTAACACCAGAATTTTTGTTTTCATTGTAAATATTCGCGCGCACACGTTCGTTATTATACAACGTGTTTTTGAGGTAACGAAAATGTTTTTGCTTCGGAGTGAAAACAAGTAAAACCGAAATATTTCTTATTTGCCCATCCTCAGTCTATGAGATTTGAGCTCTGCGGCACGCGAAGGAAGTTTACTCGTCTATCGCGGCTATGATTAAAAAGCGGTTAGAAAAATTCAATAAGAATACTTTCGCATTCGTCGCTTAAAATGAAGTTAATAATTTTTCACGTTGGAGTTTTAACGACAAATACATTTTTAGAGGAAACTTCCATTTATGCGATACTATAGAATCTCGTAACTTCTACCATTAACTCTCTCTTCCAATTCCCCAAAGTACTCATAATTACATAAGATTCGATCTCCGTCGCAAAAAATGTTCCCCCGTTTCTTCTCCTGTCTAAGGCACGAAAGTTTGTCTATTCGTGCTTAAATTCTATTTCCTTACCTTTCCATACTCACGATAAGGTGCGAATTATGACTTTGAGAAAATACGCAAAAATATGGCAATTATCCAAAACAACTTTTATGAAAAAATTTATACAAACCGAACGCTTAATTTTATTTGTAATAAAACATGTATTATGGAAACTATATATTCAGAATGAAATAGCTGTGCGCGTATAATTCTTATTTGTGTGTGTTATTGCGTAAAACATCTAAACCTTTTTGTTTTACGGATGTCCATTTCCGTTTCATTAGAATTTTCATTCAAGCACAACATCTGAATAGTGATCAGAGTAATCGTTTTCTCACTTTCACCTATCTACCTCTCTCTCCTCCTTTCCTCTCTCAACCCACTCTCCCCCGACGATCCCCCCCAGCCCTCCTGAACAACCATCCTCCCTTGTCACTCAACCCACTATCTCCCGACTTTCCCTCCCTCTCTCCCCTCCCCTTCTCCCTCTCCCTCCCTATCCCCCTCTCCCTCCCCCTCTCTCTCTTATTTATCCTTAACTAATATTGTCCTCTTCTTCCCATAACGAAAAAACAAGCCTTTCCCGCCGTCCATCCGTTTTAGTTCGGCGTAAGCGTAACGATGGGAACTCGTGTTAAGTATCCCGCCAGATGCGTGCGACGGAGGACGTCATTCGCGGTCCCGCGTTTCTCCGCTGCCTTTTTATGTGTTAAACGGCTTTCACGGCAGCGCCGATGTAGTTGATGACGTGGTTATGGCGCCATCTTCCTCCAAATTCACTCTCTTTCATCTCGGATGGAGCCGCAGAGTGAGAGAGAGAGAGAGAGAGCACTGCCTTAAGCAGGATGATAATAAAAGAAATGATGAGCCAAACTACGCGTTGGCTCTGAAATTTCAACGCCTGTTCAATTGCGAGAGGACATCACCCTTCCCCACCTAGACATCTTCAACTTTTATTGGAACCATTTTCTTCTCCGTGATTCAGTGGTCGAATTGACGTGTTCCCTTTCTGATGACGACAACTTTCCTTCTCGGATTCTCTATAATGCTCGGTTCTCATCCGTATGCAAAACATAGAGCTAATTTACTATTGAATCTTTATAAAAATTAGTCATGATATTTTTTGGAAGACAGAATCTGAAATTTAAATTTTTTCCCGATAAGGAATGAAATCTTACAGAACGCCTGGAATCCAGTACGCCATCAACTCGCTGAATTCTTTAACTCTTTGAAATGCAAGATTATGTTCTGATGATTACGTTGTGGAGGAATAGATTTCCTCTTTTTCTTTCACAGAGTAGCTTTTCTCACTGTGTGATCCTTAGGAGGCATAATAATCAATTATTATCAAGGGTCACACAGATAGATCGGGATAAGCCACGAAAATATTTGAGTGATGTATTTTTTAAATAATTGTCAATTGTTTTATTAATTACAACTGATTAGGAAATAAATCGGCGAATCAAAAATCGATATTTTCTTCTCATCATTACATATCATATGCATATCATTCTTAAGGCCTTAGACATTATACTACGCCACCAATATTTATCTTTTTGACATGATTGCATACAGGGGCGGCCTAAGGAGTGTTGGCGCCCCGGGCGAGATAGCACTCCAGCGCCCGCCTACGTTAATGTTCATTGAGATTTTTACAAAGAACATGTTAATTTATTCATCGATCTGTAAATATTATTGATAATGAAGAATTAAAAGTGATGCCATCAAGATTCTAGCCTGTTCCTCCACATAAATTGATATCCAATATTTATTCACTTGCAAGTAATGCATAGATAAATGATCGGGATAGCGCCCCCAAAACTTTGGCGCACCGGACAGCCGCCAGGCTCGCCCGTAGCTCGGGCCGGCTCTGATTGCATGTATCGCAAAGAACGCCTCTGCCACGCATGTGTGCACGCATGATGTGCGCATCTTTCCTCTTTTGTTTTAGAGAAGGAGTAAACTAGATGAACGCGAAAAATTCTTATGATTCACATTACTTTCTTGGCACGTGTCCCGAAAATTACTTGCCATCCCTGGATTAATTTTGAAACCAGAAAAAAGTCTGCTATGACCGGGAATCGAACCCGGGTCTTCCACTTACGGGCGGATATTCTACCACTGAACTATCTTAGCAGATCAATTTTCTCGTTTCTTAACACGGATGTTTTCTTGGTTGGGACGGTTGGGTAGAGTATCCGCCCGGCAAGTGGAAGACCCGGGTTCGATTCCCGGTCATAGCAGACTTTTTTCTCGTTTCAAAATTATTCCCAGCATTACAGCTTATGCTTGTCTGCATAGGATCTTTAGATCGCTATATTCCATCAATCCCTGGATTAGTTAATTTATTGCTCCGCGCCCGGTTTTGGTTCAGCCACACAATAACTGTGTCATGGTGAGAATAGAACGTGTTAGTTTAATTATTGGTATTATAGTAAATATCGCGTTGCGTCTAAACCGCGTTAGTCGAGGACTTATCATATTTCAACAAAAGCCAATAAGAAAAACACTCAAATTAATGCGTCTCAGCAACACACGCATGCAACAGGACATTTTTGATGGAGAATTTCTAAGAAAACTTTGTATACAATAATAAAACACATGCTGAATGAATTGCTCCTTATCTTCTGTTCTAAAATTTGTGAATAAAATTGTTTTCTTGGATGAATGCAAGTTAAAGAAAAATTGGAAATATTTTTATATCCAGTAAATTGACACCGCTGGTCGAGTGATTTCGCCGGGTTTAACAAATCTGGCTTTTTATTTTATATAAATTCTAAAAGACCAAATTTCATTGAAATACTTCCAGAAGTTAAGCGCCTTATATATACATCCAGAGTACAAACCAAAAGGAATTGCACTTTTTCTCTTTTAAAATTGTGCGTTATAAAGCAATCGTCAAGGGTCACTGAATCAAAAGTCCATCCAATAGTTTTTGGCGTGGCTTACAAGGATACCTTTGGAGGATTTTTATTCGTCATATTTGTTACATTTGGTGCTTACTAAAATATTCGTCCGTCATTTGCCTCCCTTTTCTCATGCTTCCGCTTCCGTGGTCAGCTGAACCGGAAACATTCTTCCACGCTATATACGAGTACAAATGAATTCTCACCAAATCAAGCCGTGTTGGGCTTAGTTTTTATCATTTCAGTATCCATGTTATGCCTCAAACTTTCAAGAAGTGTTAAGAGTGGTATTAAAATATATTCTAATTTTCGCGGCATAAAAATGAGGTATTTTTCTTATGGGCACTTTGCTCAAAATTACTGTCGCATTCTAATGTTTAACAATAGAATAGGGAAATGAACGTTATATATCCATTAAGCGGCCTTCCTAAGCGAAATTTCACAGATCTATAACATCACTTTTCAATAAAATGCATGTGATGTACCACTTTACACTTTTAGGTACCACCTAAATCCCTTATTCTCCATAGGCCATTAACTTGAAAAATCTGATGTGGCCACCATATGACTACTTTCTCCATATCTGTAATATATCTAAAAATTCCAAATAGGATACCCTTCTGATATTGGATAGCCACAAAGCTCCAACAATTAAGAAAAGAAAAAGGATTGTTACTAAGACGTAACTAAGCGTCAATTGTGAACAACAGTCGTCGGTAGGTGGTGTGGTGGTGGCAGCTAAAAATATAGGATATCTCTTAAAAAATGCTTTATATGGGAAGGTGTTTCAAACAAAAATTGTAGAAAATTACATTTTCTACAACGTTTATTCCAATATAGTTTTACATTTATCAAATATTAAAGCAGATATTTCAAAATAACGGATAAGTGACAAGAGTAAACACCCACTTACGTTTGGCAGATTTTTACCAAACACTAATCAGTTATTGTGACTTTTATAAAAATGATAAATATAAAATTTCGCTTCGACCTGAGTAACAGTTTTTGAGTTAGAGCACCCACAAAAAGCTATCACATACACACTTTCCCCTATACTACGTATATGGAGAAAGTAAAAAAACAAGAGACAAATTTGTCTCGAATTTCTTTCTACGAGGAACAGGGAAGAGATATACTCAATGTTTGGCTTTCAAGAAAATATCTCGTTTGTTTCGTACATTCCTAAGACGGCAAAAAATGTTTTATTGCGTTCAACTGTGCACCATGAAGAAAAAATCAATGTTGACACCGTAAATGAAAAAAGTCCGAAATAATTACTTTCTATAACGACACAAAAGGTGCAGTCAATGTTCTTGACAAAATGAGTGCAACATACAATGTTGCACGCAACACAAGAAAATGGCCGATGGTTATATTCTACAGTCTATTGAATACCGGAGCTATAAATGCGAAAGTAATTTACCATGGTAATGGTCAAGAACAAAAACCTCGAAGAGATTTGAGAGGACCTAACACGGAAATCACTCCATAACACCATTCCTAATGAAATGAGGAGAATTTGCAAGATTATTGGGTCAGACGTGCAGACGAAAACGTAAGATCCACCTACGACTTCAAGTGGTCGATGCGGAGACTGCGTAGGCAGGAACAGAAAAAGTAGGTATTTTGCAAAAAGAGCAAAAAGTACATCTGCTTGGAAAATGTTAATACAGTGTGCAGCCAGTGTTGTGAAAATATCGAAAATTAATCCTGTAATTTTCACTAATAATTAAAAAACAAAGTGAATATTTTTTCAAGTGTTAAACTGAAGGAAGGACATTTTGATTGTTTGTATAATAAACAATAAATTTTTTAACAGAAAAACAATTGCAATGCTGATTATTTTGTTCAATGATTTAGTACAAACATACACCTTTATAAAAAATCAAAGTTTGCCATATATTTACCCGATTATCTAGGAATTTCACATAAAAATAACGAGGGGTCTCTTAGGCCCGCTGCGTGCACTGGAGGAAGAAAAATAGGCGCGTGTGCTGGAGGGTTAAGTACCTTTAGGAGGAGGAGGCGAATCTTCGCGTGACTCTACTCTTTATCCTTCTTCTCCCATACTTTACTCCTCCCTTTTCACACTCGCTACCTCTCTTCCTCCATCTCTCTTTCAAACCACGCACGCAAGCACACACGCGCACGCACATACACACAAAAAGGCCGGCGCCGCCCTCTCAGCGGAAGCTCTCAAAAGTCCCCCTTTAAAGCGGGCGCGCGCATACACACTCCCTGCAAGAGAGGAGGGGTAGGGGTAGAGAGTTCTCTACTTCCCTAATGGGAGCACATCCGGAATTCAAACATTCCTCCCTTTTAAACCCCTTCTTCTCTATCCTTTTACCATATCCTTTCCGCCTCATCCTCCTCTCTCTCTCCCTCTCTTTACTCCTCCACTTTCGTCTTTCGCTCTCTCTCTCTCTCTCTCTTTGCACACACCACCTCGCACCCCTTAAACCTCCCCCTTTTCCTCTTTTCCCCTCCCCTCACCGCGCTCAACCTCTCTTTCCTCTCGGTCTCTTTTGCGATGGGAATATTGCCGCCACCCCAGTGCGAATTGTTTGTTCTTTCAGTAGAATGAGGGTGACCGTAAAGAAGAGAGTGAGAGAGAAGATGGAGAGAAGAGAAGGGAGAGAGAGAAGAGGGAGTGGAGGGAGGAGAGAGAAGAGATGGAGAGAAGAGAGAGGAGATGAAGGGAAGAGAGAGGAGAGGGGAGAGAGAGACGAGGGAGTGGAGGGAGGAGAGGGAGTGGAGAGAGGAGAGAGATGGAGAGAAGAGAGAGGAGAGGGGAGAGAGAGAAGAGGAAGTGGAGGGAGGAGAGAGAGGAGATGGAGAGGGGAGAGAGAGGAGAGGGGGGAGAGAGAAGAGAAAGAGGAGAGAGAGGAGAGGGGAGAGAGAGAAGAGGGAGTGGAGGGAGGAGAGGGGGAGAGAGGAGAGAAGGGAGAGGTAGACGTGGAGAGTGGGACACTACGAGCGAAGATACATGCGGTCTCTACGGTTGGTGCGTTTAATTGCCCCGTTCCAACTAGAATTCCGAAACGATCATAAAAACGTGAAGAGCAAACACATCTCGAGTATCAAAATAAATCAGTTTATTTTTCTTGATTTTCAATTGCAAATACGGCCATTTTTGAAATCCTTACAAATACAAATTTACACATTAAATCGCTAGTGACATCACGTTATATTTCATTTTAGCATTGCGATGCAAACATCAAAAATTGTAAACAATGAACTTCACTTTTACTGTTGCTTTCACTGATATCTCTCATATTTTTTAATTTGAAGGAAGCAAAACCCTTTTATGACACACAATGTTCTATTTAAAAAGGGCTCAAGAATAAATTACCATTTTAATTTATTCACATTGATGACATCTGCAAGAGTTGCACCAACTGTCATGTTCCCTGTGGACGAAATTAGAGATATAATTCACTTAGGTACCCGGTACTAGATGAAACTGTATGATTGAGGAGGAAACAGGTACTCAACTGATACACGTAGAATTTTAACTTTTTAAACGTTCTTTACCAGCGAAGCAATAATAGCGGACGCGTTATGGGCACTTATCGTCCGTCCGTCGTGACTCTGATCTCCTGGACCGCTGGATGAATTTTGTTTAAGTTAACAATGAATGATCCTTATAATAATTTATCGCTGAATTATGATTTTGAACTGCATCTGTAAATTAGCACTTTCACTTTATATAATCACTTAAATAAACTTATACTCGTTTCTCGTTAGTAAGTATTAAATGGCATATTTTTCTCTCCCTAGCTCTTATATTATCAGTAAGGTATAGATTAAAAACATTATTCGGATAGAGTACAATATTTGTCACAAAAAGTTTGCAAGGCCAATACAGGGTCACCCAAAAAAGACGTTTCAGTTTAAATTGCTTATATATTTTTATTAACTCAACGAACAGGAATGAGTTTCGTGTTAATTTACACAGTAGACTTGGGAAATTAATGGAAAACATTTTCAATATGTGAACCACCATTATACAAGACCATTTTTAATCGACGTTGAAAATTGGTAACTACTCTGCCTAGAACGTCAGGAGTGATTGTGCAGATAAAAGATGCAATTTATTCTTTGAGTTCATCAATTGCGTAAAACATGTAAAACATTTTCAATTTGTGAACCACAAGCATACAAGACCATTTGTAATAGGCATTGAAAATTGGTAAATACTGTGCCTACGTAGAACGTCAGGAGTGATTATGTAGACAACAGATGCAATTTATTTGTTGAGATCATTAATTGCGTGGGGATTGTTTCTGTACATATTGTCTTTCAGACACCACCATAGATAGTAGCCGCGAAAACGTCCAGGAAAGCAATTCGAGATAGCACCATGGTCAAAATTCCCACGGAGGAAATCCAAAATTGCATTTGCAGTATGCGGTCGAGCTTCATCCTATTGGAAGAAAGTTTCCTCGAAGTTATCACACATGCCTTGAAGAAACGGGACGAATTCTTCAAGGAGATGATGATAACTCTCCGATGTCACTGACTTCTGTGCGACGCCCTGCTGATTTACCTATTGCCTACGCACAATGGGTATCTAAGAGGTAGTGCAATGAATAGACAGGAAGGGAGGAGAGAAACCCAGTGCCGGCTTCTACCCTGCTCTTAACGAAGAACACCACGGTGGCCAACGGCTTAACGTCCCTTCCGAAGGACGGAGTGTTGATTTGAGCGCGCTCCTTATTTTCTCTTTTTCTCATTGGCTCGTCCTCGTCTCCTTAGTTCCAAAACGCACAAATAGGGAGCCAGGCGTCCTGCGGAAAAAATTCTCATAAGGATTCGAACCGGGTGTCCTTTTAGCAGATCACGGTGGGGCCAACATTCTAACCACTACACCACCGGCTTCTCCCCATACATTTCTTATTGTCAGTCACAGCACCCGTATTTTCAAACTTCGTCACCAACTTGTTTATCGCGGATCTGCTTGGACCTTCTCTGTACTAGAATTTATTGCGAAAATCGCGCTGCACATGCACTACACTACCGGTAGAGTAAAAAGTTTTCACTATAAACACGCGTTGCTGTACAGTGTACGCCATCTTGTTTAAACAATGCTTCAGGAATATGCCACTAGGCGGAAACCCTTTTCCTATGTCTACTCTGTAAATTAACACGGAAACCATTCCTGTACTTTGAGTATATAAAAAAATATAAGCAATTTAAACTGAAACGTCTTTTTTTGTGTGAGCCTGTAATAACGACTTACAGTTTCGGAGATAAAAATTCGAAAAAAAAATTCCAAGCAAAACATCACATTTCTATCATGAGTAAATTCCATAATGTGAAGCCTTAACTTAGTAATGATACCACTATTCTGTTTTCATCGATTGCTACGACAATTCTATTGTCAAAGAATAATTCAAAACCCATTTTTTTCTCCCAAGTTCTTTTATGATGTGTAACGTATAGATATAAAAATTAATTCGGATAGAGAACAACATTTAGCACAATAAAGTTCGTGAAACCACATAATTACGACTTATAGTTTCGGAGATAAAAAATCGATAAATTCCTAATCTTTCGATACAGTTTTAAAGAACGCCTTTTAAATCTGTGTATTCCATATATGGAATATACTTTTCCATCTTGTTTACTCATTGACGACATTTTGTAGAGCGGAACGAATGATAAGCACACGAACACATAACCTGTTCCAATAAATGACATTTTTTCGGATAACATTACATCATTGTCCTTGTGAAATATAATTGAAGGTATTTTACAAATATATTTGAAATGCCATAGCGGAAATTTATAATGTGATGTAACATCGAGAGACTCCTCCGAAATCGCCATTCGCTTTGATTGGTAACATATTAGAGAGAGAGGGAGTGCCGGCAGTGCAGTAGTTAGGACGCTGGCTGCCACGCGCCTGCTGCTCGAATCTTGCGAAAGTAATATTTTTCCAAGGTCGCCCGGCCCCTTGTTAGTGTGGTAGCATTCCGTCCTTCGGAAGAGACGTTAAACCGGTGGCCCCCTTGGTGCTCTTCGTTAATAGTAGGCTGTTCCCCTCCTCCCTTATGATTGTGGTCGGTGTGGAAGGAGTTATGGCTATAATAATCCAAGAGGTTGATAAGCCAAAAATACACACACACATATTAGAGAGAGTTCGCCCATCAAATGATCGGATCAATTTTAATTTTTTCGAAAAATCTCCGAAACGTCGTTGATCTGCTTTTCAATAAATATCCACATTCTGTTAATCCCACGGCTAATAAAATATGCATGCAGTATATATATGCAGGAACCATACGTGAAATGAAAATTCTCAAACATACGTAGTTAGAAATCATTTCACAATCACAAGGTAAATATAAAAATGTTTTATCTCGATGTCTCAATTCGTGTGTTTTATTTTTTTCAGGGATAGGTTTCGGAGGCCATTGGGATGGGGGGTTCTCCAGCAGCGGGTTGAAGAGACCTCCTTCGAATGCGGAAAGGGAGGCTGAGGGGTAGAATGGACGCCCTTAGAGGGCCTCCCAAACCTCCCCGCCTCCTGAGCCTCATCCTCCTACTCCTCAGCCTTCTAGCTCTACCACTGCCTCCGGTGATCTGCTTAGATTCAGACGGTCTCTGTGAGTAGTCTCTATGGCATTTTAAAGAGTTCAATGATTATTAAGTTACACAAAAAAGGCCACAAACGAATGAAATCCAACGAATGATATTTTTTACGTCCGCTCGTTAAATTTTATATTATAAACTCAAGAAATTGCCATAGATCGAATGGAAATTTTATTCTGTATTTTATCCTTAAAGTCAACAGACGAGAAAAAGATGAAATGCCACTAATAAAAGTTCCACGCCCGATTTATACAATTAAATTAAATCAAATACAATTGCAACGGAAAGCGCGGCAATGTTCTCCGTCGCCCTCAATAAGTATGTTTTTTCAAGGCGTCTTTTTTTTCAAAACATCTAAACATTGATACTGCGATGACAATGACTCCATGGAAAACTACTTCTACATTTCTAGTTACGTGGCCCAAGTTTCCGTTGGTGCGCATATTCGCTGATGTTTGCTCAAAGGGAACATGCTGCGGAGTTTGTTGTCAGAGGCTGAAGAGATAGAGACAAGGCAGAAAGAGAGATTCCCTTCTCCCTTCTCTCCTCCCCTCTCCATCCTTCCCTCCTTCATCCCTCTATCTCTGTCTCTCTTCATTGTGTCCGCGGAAAGAAAGGAAGCGAATGTGTGGGTTGGGCAGTCGGGAGTTATGTAGGGAGCAGGTGGAAGTAGAGCATAGGAGGAGGAGAGAGAGAAGGGAGAGAGAAGGGTGGAAGAGGAGGGAGGGAAGATAAAGAGGACGAGATATAGAGGGGGAGATATAGAGGGGGTGATATAGAGGGGGAGAAAGAGGGAGAGAAAAAAGGGGAAAAAGAGGGGGGAGAAAGGGGGAGAAAGGGGGGAGAAAGAGGGGGAGAAAGAGGGGGAGAAAGAGGGGGTTAAAGTGGGGGAGAAAGAGGGGGAGAAAGAGGGAGAGAATGAATGGGAGAAAGAGAGGGAGAAAGAGGGGTGAAAGTGGGGGAGAATGAATGGGATAGAGGGGGAGAAATAGGAGGAAAAGAGGGGTAGAAAGAGGGGAGAAAGAGGGAGAGAAAGGGGAGAGACAGAGGGGGAGAAAGGGGGAGAAAGGGGGGGAAAGAGAGGGAGAAATAGGGAGAAATAGGGAGAGAATGAATGGGAGGAGGGGGAGAAATAGGGGGAGAAATGGGGGAGAAAAAGAGGGAGAAAGAGGAGGAGAAAGAGGGGGAGAAAGAGGAGGAGAAAGAGGGGAAGAATGAATGGGAGAAAGAGGGTGAGATATTGAAAGTGAGATATAGAGGAGGAGATCTAGAGGGGGAGATATAGAGGGGGAGATATAGAAATATAGAGGTGGATATATAGAGGGGGAAATATATAGGGGGAGAAAGAGGGGGAGAAAGAGGGAGAAAGAGAGGGAGAAAGAGAGGGAGAAAGAGAGGGAGATAAGGGGAGAAAATGGTAAGAAAGTGGGGGAGAATGAATGGGAGAAAGATGGTGAGATATAGAAAGTGACATATAGAGAGTGAGATATAGAGGGGGAGATCTAGAGGGGAGATATAGAAGGGGAGTAAGAGAGGGAGGGAGGAGAGGGAAGGGAGAGAGAGAGAGAATGAATATGGGTGGTTATTTTTGAGCTGAGTGGTCTGGAGTGAGGAACGTGGATGTAAAAGAATGATAGGAAGATAGGACAAAAAATGAGCCAAATCGAAACGGTAGTGTATTTTTCACTTATACGTAATAGTCGCTATTTTAATTAGGGAATTTTACATGCGCACACATACGGGAGGGGTACCAAAAACTAAGGTTCCCTAATATATTACCTGAGGCTAGTGTATTTTAGCTACCAGTACACAAACTACTTTTCAATATAATTTGCAAAACTTATTCAAATACTTGTCATATCGGTCAATAAGCTTCTCCAATCAACTGCGATAGGAAGTTACATCCTGCTGTTTAAACCATGTCTTCATCATATATTTAACTTACTCATCTAATTGAAAGTGCCTATTTAAGTTACCAACGGGAAGGTGTCTGAGTAACAAATATTTGTATTGTACGGTAGATGGACTTGATCCGTCCAGGGATGTTTACATGTCATCAATCCTAATTTTGATTAAGGCTCGTAGTGGTGAAGCCAGGTTACATCTCTAGCAGTCCATTATGGATTTCCGTAGGTTGGACCTTTAGCTCACATTAAAAACTACACACATTATTTCATGCAAATATTCCGTCAGATGGGTCACTTATGAGTACTTATTGCCGTGGCAAATTTTACTATGTAGCCTATACCAATCCTTAGTAAAAACTTTAGTTTTTATAACCCCTAGTATATATAAATATATGTATGTATGTATGCGTGCGTGAGTGTGCGTGTGTGTAAAACAGGAACCAAATCTTCAGTAATAGAAAGTGTATACGTCAATGAAGTTTACTAAAATACTTTAACTTTCTGACATTTAAAATGTTCATTTCTAATATTTCAGGTTGTAAAAGAATACTTTTCATATCATACATTACTTTCAAGTTCTTGAAAATTTAATAAAGAAATAACTTCAACATAATAAAAGTATTTCTGTATGAAATTAATTTAAATCAATATTTTTCTAACTTGTTTCTTGTTAACAATTTTACATTTTGAACTAACACTTTTTGAGACTGAAATTCTTTGTATGCAAATTGATTTACTATGGAAATTCATTTGAATAAATAGTTTTGGTAGCTCTGAAAATAAAATCACACTATTTATAATAAAATAGTAAACTTTTCAATCACAAATTAAATGTTCCTTTTCCTGTCTAAAAATACTATTCTAGTTATATTGATATATTTACAGTTGGTGAGTGAGCAATAGCGATGAAAAAAACTCAAACTCCTATCAATAATTTCGAAATAACGAAATCCACATGTGAAAATTAAACGTTGGTATGAAAAATAAGATGGAAAAGCATACTCCATTAAATGGAATACACAGAGATTTCAAAGGCATTCTTTATAGGAAATACGTACAAAACGGTATCGAAAATTGAGCGATTCTTAAAATTTTATACCCGAAACTAAAAGCCGTAATTATGTGGTCTTGCTGGCTGTTTTGTGCCAAATGTTGTCCTCTATCAGAATATTTTTTTTATAAATAGCTTACATATCATATAAGAGCTTGGGAGAGAAAAATATGATATATTTTTTGCTTGCCGAGAGAACCGTCTTAGTGATCGGTGTAAGAAAAATTTGCGATGTTCTGATTGGGATATTCTCGAATTTTTATCTCCGAAACTATAACTCGTAATTATGTGGTCTTGTGGATTTTACTGTCGTAAATGAAGTCATCACTCCTAATATCTTTTTAAATCTATATCTTACAGATCATATAAGAGCATGGGAGAGAAAATATGGATTTTTAATTTTTGCCTGACGAATGCCATTTAACGAGATACGAGTATAAGTTTATTAAAGTAATTACGTAAAGTGGAATTTATAATTGATGGATGCAATTCAAAATTACAATTGGGCAATAAAGTTTAATAAGTATCATTCCTACTTAATTTAATTAAAATCCGTCCAGCGGTTTAGAATATGAAAGTTACTACAGACGGACGGACAGACGATACGTGCCCATAAGGCGTTCCGGTACTACCGATTCGCTGGTAAAGAACGCCCAATTATTCATATATTTATTACTCAAAACATAGCCGTCCACAGTGACTAGGGTGTCGTCGTATTTTCTTCTTTGCTCTCATTCACACTATACTCTTTGGAACAATTCCTTCAACTTCAGATACAAAATCAAACTTGCGGCCAATGGGTGAAATTTCAATATAATTGAACATTCCATTACTCATCCAACATTGTTTGGAATTCTTACATAAAATTTCTTCTAGAGATACACTGCTAAGTATTTTTCCTGAGCACCGAAAAACCCTTATTAATGCAAAAAAAAGTAATTTTCTGTCATCTGAGCAACGTTCTGAGCTCGTTTTATTCAGTTTTCAAATAAAAAGTTGCTAAAAACCAGAATTAATTAGTGGTTTTTGCGTTCAGGTGGGAAGGGGCAAGAGAGACAGCAGTGACAGAAATTAAACCTTTTAGCCGACGCATTATCACACTTTCAACTAAGCCAATTTGTGGAATAAGAGCAACTGGCAAATGAGAAAAAAGGATAATGCTATTAGCAGGTGGGAAATGCGGTTGTGACCAGAAGAGGACGAAGCTTGATAAAAAGTTTTCGGGGTTGTTTTGAATGGATACCAAGAGATAAACAAGGGCAAAAAGTAAAATTTAAGAGGTGTTACATTAAATACTAAATAATAGGCGTTCCATAAACATAGAGGTATGCTAAAATTTTATTTCAAATATTTTCCACGAGTTAACTGTATTTAAAACTTGATGTACATATTTTTGCGAAACCGATCTTAAAAATATATTTTGAGCGGAAATTTAAAATAATTCTTTCAATCTGTGACTTTGAGTACACATACTGACAAACATTTAATAACTTTTTAATATTTGTAATTTTAACGCTTTGTTAAAATTGAGCAAATTTGCAAATTTCCTTTGAAATATTTGCGATAAATATTTTCCATTTCAATGGAAATTTAAATAAATTTATCCCATTTCCTAGGACAGCGGTGGCCAAACTTTTCTAATGGCGGGCCACATTAGTGGTTGCGAATTTCTTGGCGAGCCGCATTGAAAGTTGCCAATTCTTCGGCGTGCTGGATTGGAGTTTAAATCGAAGGTTTTCTATATATTCTGAGGTTCCATGTAAATAGAAATCGAGTCTAAATAAGGTTTTCGTGGCTAACATTTTAATATTTAAAGTTTTATTATAAAAATATTTTTTTAAATATATGAATTTTTGTGTAAAATTTTTCGAATTGCCTTTTCGCTATAGCTTCACGACCGCACAAAAACCCTTTGCGGGTCGCATTTAGCCGGAGGGCCGTATTTTGGGCACCACTGTCCTATATTATATATCTCTTTCGTAAATAATATAAGATTTTTTTGGATTTTAACTGTGTAATTTCCAGTTAAGAGATTCTCGATAAATTATTTTCCCTGCAGTAAGCGTGTAGAGATCTTTTTCTGTCACCATAAGAGGAGAAATCCTCCAGCTACTCAAATTGTAATTTTCAGGTCATTGGAATGGATTATCAACGTAAGATCACAGACTCTTTATCGAATTTCTCATATCAAACAAGAATGCAGGAAAGGAGAACTGTGGATGAATAGAAAACGTTTTTCAATTCACTCTTTTTCCCAAGCTTATTCTCTCTCAAAAATCTCACCTGTTTGAATTAATGCCAATTTAAATTTGTCAACAAATCAAGAATTCCTTCATAAAATCCTCATATCGAGTTTTGAGTTAATAAAATTAGATTTCCGGAGATACGATTATGAAGTTAATGCAGCAAAATTTACGTCTGATAAGACTTTTTTGGAATGTCTTGTTGTGGACTTCCTCTCAGAAATGGCATCGTCTGGAAACCTTAAAACTAAATTCAAGCCTCTAAAGTACAGGAATGTTTTCTTCGTAAGGATAGTGGAGGGCATAACGCGAGTTCATCGCTGGAATTGCAAAGCAAATTAGATATCCATCTTGTAGAAACACGAGAACTTTCCCCATCCGAGGAAAATTCGAGTTCAGAAGTCGTCTAGGAAGCGCCTAAGGGCGGCAGTTGATGGAATCAATCAGGCTGGAGTCTATGACACCCGGAAATAACCAAAGCTTCCTTTAATATCGCACCGTGAGCAAACTTAAAGCAAGAAAGGAGTAAAATGGGACATTTTTTTGCTTCTCTATGAAATTGCTCCAGCAAAAGAAATTATTTAAGTAAAGATTTCTTTGAGGTAATTAATAATATATAATATCGGCTTTGAGGAAAGGCCTTGCTTCTGGAGATAATTTCCTAGATAAATCAGTCGAGATGTGTATTTCTTCTCCCAGGCAATAGTACAGATGAAATTAATGTAAAACAATTGTGCTAATAAGACTATATCGATCACAATGAAGTCAATTTGAGTAAATATATTTTTATGTAAAGATAGATGACTAATTGAGTGGCACTGTTAGTCCCTTATTATATTAGTTATCGTCTCATCCTATATCTATCTATCTATATCTGAAAGCACGGCTATTTACTACCAACAATTATTCAGATATTTAAGCCTTTTTTGTATAATCGACCTTTGATCCAATATCATTTTTCAGTTTTAAAAACTATAACATATTCAATCATATATATATCATTATATATAGACGTTCCTTACAGAGGAGGAGGATATAACATACAGATATAGAGGAGGATACTAGGTAGGATTATGTGCAAAACCGACTAGAAAAAACGAAAATCTTGAAAAAGTTCAACAAGGCGGCCGATAAAAATTCGCTGTTGCTTAAACAAATTTTCAACGTTTGTGTATTTCAGTATGTACTACGAAGCTGAACTTTTTTATAGGAATAACTTTAAAACCGAAATAGGAATTATAGAAATTTTGATATTGTAATTTGTTTGACTTATAAATTCGTAAAGTTTAAACAAAGAGGTAAATGTTTAGGTACTACGAGGCGAGCTAGGGAGCTAAAATTTTAACGTTATTTAGAGGTTTGTGCAAATGCACAAATAAACATTTGGATGTTTCCTTAAAATTGTTATTGCAGCCGTTAGAAACTTTTCAAATTTTAAATAATTAGATAAATATTATTTTACTTTTATATGAGCTACAAAGTTAAAATTTGGCAGAAAAGTGTGGCATTAGTGGATCATAATGAAAAAATAATAATATTGTTAAAATTGCAAATTTTAGGTATTGTTTTAATCAAATATTTTTCCATAAGGAAAGAACGAAAATTGGTGCAGAGGTGAAATCTTTTGAATTAAAAAAATATCTCTGAAAAATTAATATGTTTATCAGGGTGAGATGAAATGCTTGCAGAATGCAAGCACAAACTACTTGTGTGTGTGTGTGTGTGTGTGTGTGTATATATATACGAGTATATATATACGAGCAACTCTCGTTCAACGAATGACATGCGTTCCTGAAAAGCGTTCGTAAAACGGAAATTCGTTTACCGATCGTGATTTTTCCGTTAACTTCCCCATTAAAACTCCAGATGCGTTACAGACAAAAGATTTTTTATTCTTGAATTTATGATTCTTACCTGTTATAATGTATGTCAAAGAAACTACAATATTTAATCAACTAAAAACCGTAGCCATAAAAATCGAACATGGAATTGCTGCGGGAAACTCTGCGGAATGCACTTCCTCCTTATCGGTAAACAAGAGGTCCTTCAAGTCTAAGTGGATATTTGTAAATATATTTTGAGTAACAAACAGCACGTTAGGTATAATGCAGGTGATAGGAAAAATGCGTGAATAAGTGGCCAAACGAAAAATCCATGGGTATACGAGACGGTCTTTGTGACCCCAAAAACTTTCGTAAATATCCGAGTTTCTTCGAATTGAGTTGATTACATGATATTTAGTTCGTTAAAGTGAACAGAATTTACGACGAAAAGTAAAGCCATAAAATTCAATTCATTCGTTAAAGCGAACATTCGTTCAACGAGAGTTACCTATATATACATATATACAAGGCCGTAGATACAGTTTAGTAAAGGGGGGGGGTTTAATGAAAAATAATTTCAAAGTTTTAAGATTTTAATACATTACTATAAGTATCATAAAATACATTTTATTTTAAAAAAATATTTTAAATAAAATTATTCTCTAAATTACAAATTTATAAATAATTATTCATATACATTTTTAATTGTTGAAAATTGTATTATTTAATTAATCATCCGTTAACATTGATACTTAATCCATTGTTACAACAGTGAGAAGCATGACGCTTGCACAACAGACGTGGACGTAATTTGCAAGCTCGCAGGCAGCATGTCAGTATAACGTAAGCTAGCGTTCATTGTAGTGTGCTGTGACACGTGTGGTATCATTAGCTTTTAATAATGCCGTTTGCATTTTCAAATAAAGAGTGTGCGGATATGTACTTCGTGTACGGGTTTTGCGATGGAAACTCCGTTTCTGCCGTTTACGAATATTGACGACGATTTCCACAAAAAACACCAGATCGACGTACTTTTATTCAAGTTCACCGACATTAACGAGAAAATGGCTCATTTCAGTGAGTGACTTTGAGAGCTGAACGTCCAGTACAAGTTAATGTGGATGAGGAGGAAAACATTATTCAAATGGTTCAGCGAAGTCCACGTCTTAGTACACGAGGAATGTCCGCCCGCCTCAACGTTCCGCGAATGAGAATCTAGCAAACATTACACGATGAGGGACTTTATCCATACCATATCCAGCAAGTTCGGGATCTTCAACCCGGGGATATGGCAAGTCGGTTGAAATTCTGCCGTTGGTTAAATGCACACCCCCGCCCGAACCGTTACATCTTGTTCACGGACGAGGCACAGTTTACTCGCGATGGAATAAACAACACGAGAAACTACCATTTATGGGCTCGCAAAAATTCTCACTGAACAGTTAAAAGCTACTTCAAACTCCGTTTTTCTGTAAACGTGTGGTGTGGTGTCATTGGGAACCAGCTGGTTGGACCGTATTTCTTCCCGCCACGTCTGACAGGTGCCATTTATGCTGATGTTTTGGAAAATGAAATGCCGGGTCTCTTGGAAGACATTTCTCTGCAAACACGACTTCAGATGTACTACCAGCATGACGGGGAACCCCCCCATTTTAGTAGGAACGATACGCTGTATCTTAACAAGAAGTTCCCTAATCGATGGATCGGTCGTGGCGGTGCGCAGGATTGGCCACCGAGGTTTCCGGATCTCACTCCGTTGGATTTCCATGTGTGGGAGCAAATGAAAAACATTGTGTATGAAGCCAAAGTGAACACGAAGGAAGAACTTATTCAGCTAATTTTTGATGCTGCGAGGCGCGTTAATAACGTTGCAGTTCTTCGTGATGTTTCACGTTCCCTACTCAAACGGGCCAGATTGTGCATCCAAGCTGAGGACGGCCATTTTGAACAATTGTTGTAACAATGGATTAAGTATCAATGTAAACGAATGATTATTTAAATAGTTCATTTTTCAACAATTAAAGTATACGAATAACTATTTAAACAATGCATTTTTCAGCCATTAAGTTGTACAAATCAAAGTACGAGATAATTTCAATTGCCCGTAGCTCTGTAACAAATGAGAATCGGACCCATGTTCATATGACATTTTTTACTCAAATTGCTTAAGGAATAAGATGCCGAAGTTATGACATAAAGTCACCGGACACCCTGTATATATATATATTTCAAACGGGTTATTAAATTCAGTAATAGAATTTCTTCGAATGTAAAACATCCTGATAATGATACAAGCTTCCTTTTAAGTAGCTTTCTCGTTTTTGTAATGCCTGTTCAGGTTTCTTTATCCGCTTCACACCCATTTCCTCTCACAGAACCCTAGTTCCTTCCTTCCCAACCCATAATAATCTACGTTTCAATATCCGAGCCAATTCTTCCGCCGCATATGCTTTGCTGAGGCCATTCTCTCCCGAAACAAGTGCGTGTGCACCACCTGGCGTGCGTGCCGCGAAATTAGATAATAAATTCCTATAAGCCGAGCGAATAAACGAGTCCGCACGTCACATTAAACTTAATTAAACGCCTTGCTGATGCTCGAGGCGTCAGATTTTTTAAAAGAATCTTTTCGTAGGGGAATTTTGTTTGCGTTGGAGCAACCGCATACAAAGAACGGGAGGCGTAGAAAGGAGTCTAAAAAAAGTTTTCGAATAACTTCATCGAACCAACTTTTTCAGGCTCCGTATTTTTCCGCAAGGAGTTAATTTTTTACGAACGCGAAAAACAGTTCACTTCGATGCGAGGCTGAGCAAAAATTTCGCGCGCATTATTTATTAACTAACGCGCACATACTTCCCGAACTGAAATAATCGAAACGAAACGTATACTATATGGAATATTTCCTTCGAGTTCCGAGAGCCTTGGACGGAAGGTACTCTTCTTCCCCCTCCTACCACCTTACCCCTTGCTTCCTGCTTCTATCGCGTCCCTTTCCCTCCTCCCACTTTCCCTTTCTCCCTTATTTCACTCCCCCTCCCCTCTTTCTTCCCCTCCCGGGAGCAATCGGACGCAAAAGCCCTTCATGCGACGCTTCCTCGACCCGCCTCCTTGATCCCAGCAATCGCCGCCGACCAACTCCCTTTTAAAGGAGTAAGTGCCGCTTGGCCCCTAGGAGAGACACAGAGAGAGAGATACGGTGAAGAAGATAGGACCCTCTTTCTGGGCGGAGAGGGGCGGAAGTAAGGCCAAGTGGGGTGCGAACGAGGGGCGTGGAGAAACAGGGTCAGGAACTGCGGAACCGCTCCTAGACGAGGGTCATATCAATTTGGAGATAGTGGCGGATACAAGGGGATCCTTGTAAAGATCCGTGGAAACGCTCCAGTGGAAGCAGAAAATCCGTATGCGGACGAGACTATCGAATCCTTATAGATGATGAGGGCTTTGCTAGCGAATGCGTTAAACCGTTCAGAGATCCATATGCGCAAAGGTCCTAAATCTTAACATCTCTCTCGGTGTTAGCTACATCTGCTGAAATAGCTTCCTAATAAATCTCCGGTAAAATCTGGCGTCCACATTACATTATAGTTACGCGCTATACACATTTAAATGTAATACGTGATTTAAAAATTCATACATTATGTTTTTAAAAGAAGGTAAAAAATGTGTGGAAACAAAACGTAGCAACACAATCACACTGCTATGGTGTAAAAAACAAAAAAAAAACATTTTAGTAAACATAATTTCTAAAAAGCGAAGTTATTGTTGTTTATTTTCATAACTTTGGCATCCCGGGTGACCAAAAAGTTGCGGCTCGTTTGTTTAACTATAGTCAAATTGTTACAATGTCTCCAGCTTTCCTAAATTTTCTCGTGGAAAATAAAATATTAGAAATTTTTATATATATTTTATCACCGAGAGAAAAACATTTTTAATTGGCCGAGCGAAGCGAGGTCTCTTCTGTTGAATCTCCGTGCAATTTGTCTGTTTGTTCTACGATAGCTGCCGTCTCGGTTGTCTGATTTTCACCAAACTTCGTGTGCATGTATAAATAACTTAAGAGTCGAATGCTTATAGTTTTTCTAGAAAACCGCCCTTATAGTTCCTGCGCAATTTGTGTTAGCGTATTGCGCTAATTTATAAATCTTATCCAATCAAAACAAAATACATACAGAAAACATCGAATGATGAAGAAAATAAAATAAAAAATTCTCTACAATGTACAGGGAGCCTCCCAGAGGCGCGCAATTTGCGTTCGCGCGGTCTCTCCTGTTGAGCCCCTCTGCACGTTGTCTGTTTATTAGTTTGTCTATTTGTCTGTTCTACTATAACTGCTGTCTCAAACGAAAATTCGTAAGCAGATGGAACACATCGAATAATATAGAAGAATTGAAGACGAAAACGAGAAATATTTTACTGCTGAGGGCAGTACTTTCAATCATATTCAAATTTTACATCCCCACTCTATGATGTGCAGGAAAACTATTATTTATTTATTTATTTATTTATTTCCTTAATACTGCGAGGTTGAGGCCATATGGCCCTTTCTTCCACCCAACCGTTTTAATACACAATATAACAAATTACATGCACATAAATGAAAACTATATCAAGGTATACATAAATAAGAATAAAATTAAGAAAAGTACAACACAAATATACACAAAAGTAAAATAATATCAAATCACCATAAAGGTAAGACTGTCCAGTTTTCTGGTGGTTATAGTGATTCTGCTGGTATTTAAATGAAAGAGAGAAGGGCAAAATACTGAGGAAAATTTACATTTTTATGAGGACCTAATGCTAGCTAAGTATTTAGCGCAGTACTTCTTAAACTGGTTAACACCATTGACAGAGTAAAAGTGAAAGGGTTACAAAGATTGCAGGCGGTAACGGTGAAGGATTTATTATAGAAACAGCTACGATGAACGGGAATAAGTAGTTTGGATGAGCCTTGGGTGTTCAAGGAGTGCCCAGAATTAAGGGATTTGAAGTTGTTGGTTAGGTATTTAGGCGAGGAAGAGTTGAGGATACTTCTTAGCTGCGTTAGGATATGAATCTTTCTACGTTCTTCCAAGAACAGCCAGCCCAATTCTTTTTTGGGGAAAACTTTAAGACAATTCCAAAATAATCTTTATTAATTAATGTTATTTTTTATTTAAACCAAATAGGTCTTCACTATCGCAAGTCAAGAAGACAAAAATAGATATCCGAATGTAAAATCGCGCAAGCTCTCCCTCCCACCATGTAACGAACAATAAAACATCGCATGGATTTCCTTCTTACATCTTTGGTTATTCAATTTGTAAACGGCTCCTTTTATACAATTCGGTCTAATACTGTTCTATAGAAATTTAAAATTTATTTTTTTCCTTTTTAGTGCATATAAAAGCTATTCAATATGTTATTAATTTTTGAGAATTTAATTTGATGCAAAACGGTTCTTATTATTACAAAAGTCAACATTGTTTTGGATTTTACAATTCCAATATTCCAGATTCCAATATAAACAGATAAACTCATTATCAAAATAAATTTTCTCCAACAGTACTCATGCACGAACTTGATCAGGTACAATAACATTAATTCATATTTGAATGTAGAATGTAATTCATATAGTTGTTCAAAGATGAGCAACTTAACTATTTTTAAATACAGTAATTTAGATGTTAACATTACAAATATCATACAATATACAATTACATAAATTTTCTTAAGATGACAAATATGTATGGGAAGTCCGTATATTTTGAACCAGTGTGGGGAGGATACGAGGTGAAAGCTAAGAAAGCGAGGGTCTGCACCTCGTGTGCTGTTAACTGGAAGACCACATCAGAAATCTCTTAATAACGTAGCTAATTTTCGGGAGCTAAACCGAAAAGGAAATGTTATTTGCAACAACACAAATTGTGACTCTAAATAAACAAATGTCATTGGATATTGGAGAGACTTGCTATTTTGTTTGTGGAGAAACGCAAGATGAAGACAGAATTCAGTGCGATAAGTGTAAAAAATTGTTACATAAAAACTGTACCGAATTTATTGATGAGGACTATTGTTTGAACAATATGTATTAATGTTATTTTCAAATTTATAGCAAATAATAACTTAAATGTGCTTTATTGAACGCGTCCAAATTACACAGCATCTTGGTCCAAATTACAGGCTTGGTTCCAAATTACACGACTGTAAAAGTTCCTCTTAACAATTTTTAAAAAATATTGGTTTATAGATAAATACAAAATACTTGCGTCAAAGTCAGCTGTATGTTATACTATTCGTCACAAAAAACCATTTCTACTCACCATGCTTTTTAGGAGTTCATACGCATTCAAAGTTAGGTGGTCCAAATTACACGAACTTCCCCTACACACTAACATTTACCCCAAGCAAACAAATTTCGATCTAATTAATAAAATGTCCCCCAATAAATTATCAATGAGACTATCATCTCTTAATATATATTTCAACCCCGAAAACGACCTCTCTACATTGACTGGTATTACTGGTACACCCATAACAACTGCGGCTAAAATATCTTAGATATTTTAAAATAATAACCAAAAAAGCCTGCATGTCAGTAAATAGATTTTACGTTTTTCCATGAGAAATGGAGACGAAACCGAATTTACATCGCTGTAGTAAATATCCTCTTGAAATCAAACTCACACAGAAAGAAAATTAGACTTACATACTCAGCGCGTCGTGAACTGTCTTTCTTCAAGCGGAGTCTCTAATGTGCATTTTTGCAGTCGGTAAAATACTCGACTAAAAATAACAAATTCGCATTAATCCTTAATCCCTCTTCAGTTTTAATCAACGAAAACTAATATGTGTACACATTTTGTTTAAGATGCACTATATAAATAGAAATTTACTAACCTCTAACAAAGGAAGTAAGAATACCCCAAAAGCACGACTACAGAGCGATACTTCCTGGATAAGTTTTGGAAAAAGACTACCAGAATGTAAGGGTTCAATTCACATGGAGAAGGGATGAAATTTTATGGGGACAATAACCTCCAACTTGAAGCAAAATCCAAGTTAAGAATCGTGAAACATTTTTTCCCGGAACAATCTACGGGGCAGGCTCAGGGGGAGGGTACCAAGACGATTAGCGGCTGTCTTCAAAGAAACACTGAGTTCCTTTCCACTAGTCTCGTTTAACAGGGTTCTGAAAAACGTATCCTTGACACTCTCTATGTAATGAGATGTCCGTGGAAAATCCCACGATTGAACAGACAGATATTATCACAAAGATGCATTCCTCCAAAGGTTTAGGAGCATGTATTATCAAGAAAACCATTAGCCTTTGCCTTATTCGTTGTTGAAAAGTGGGACTTTCAAAAAAGGCTCATATTAAATATGCGAACCGAATTATTATAACGGTTTTCGGTTTCTGTTCGGGTTCAGGAAAATATTTTTTTCTGTTCGGGTTCGGTATCACTCCAGCTAAAATAACTCTTTTTTCGGTTTCAGTTTTCGGTTCGGTTCCGGTTCGATGCCCTGGAATAAAGCGAAGCTCTTCAATTTGAGGGCTCTTAACATGGATAGCTTGAACATTACGGGGAAATGGGGAAAGTGCATTACTAGGAAGTAGCCTAGTCCACTCAGGAATTTGGGGAGAGGGAAAGGATAAGGGAGCTTGAGGGCAATTCCTGGAAGGGCACGCGTTCGGCGAATTTTCAGATAGCCGGAAAGAATCGCAGGATGCTTCGAAAGGATTATTTTGGAGGATATGGAAAAAGAATTTAGGGAAAGATTCAGACAGTATTCACACAGAGGAAGAAAGTGTAAAATATCAGCACAACCACTTACCTCCAACGTAATTAATAAATTTCAGCAAAAAAAGCCAAATGAAATTACCTATTGACACAAAACTTAAAGATGCAATTAATGAATGAGCAAATAGAATATAATTAGGTACAAACTGAATATGAAATAAAAGCATAGATATATTAATAGCATAAAAAGAAAAAATAATACTGGACTGGACTGTCATTAGCCCGCGAGATACCTCAAGTCCTCGGCTGTGCGAAACCTTCCTCGACGCCCCAGTTCACCCTTCCCAGCGGGGTATTCTCTGATTGCAGGGATGATTTGGTACGAATTAATCAAAACTTCTTTAATGCATTTCTGATGAGAATGCGTCTCTGTTTAATACTGTACTTAGTTTCTCGAAAATGCACGTCTTTTAAACGGTTCTCTATAGCAAATATTAAGAATGTTGATATTTTTCGCTCAGAGGTACCACCCGAGTGGTTTGTTTTCGGCGGTTTCATCTACATCTACATATTACCCTGCAAGTCACCTTGACGGTGGATGGCAGGGGGTGCCGCGCACCAAGTTCCTAACTAATTTATTATTCACAGTTATCTATTGTGGTCAAGTATTGTCCTAGGGAAAAAGGACTCCTTATACCTCTCCGTCCTACTATCTATTTCGCGAATCTTGTCCTCATTATCCCTCCGTCCGATATACGTTGGTTGTCGAATAATATCCTTTATTTCATTTACGAATATATCCGACCTATATTTATCTAGAAGTTTAAGTCTCGCCTGTAATCTACGATCTTTCAACGATGGCCAACTCAACTCTTCAATGAGTAACGTAACGCTCTGTTTTTTATCGTAATTCTTTTTCACGAATCTAGCTGCTCGCCGCTGTATTTTTTCTAAATCCTTTATGAGTCCCCTATGATATGGATCCCAAACCGCTGCTGCGTATTTCATTTGAGGTCTAACCAAGGATAAATAACAGGATTCTCTCACCTTTTCCGTGCTTTTCCTGGCTATTCTACGCGCAAAAGCCAACTTCTTATTTGTCGCACCTATCACTCGTCTTATGTGGGTGTCCCAAGACAGGTCACGATTCAAGGTTACTCCAAGGTATATCACGGATTCCAAAACAGGAATGCTCTCACCATCTATCGAGTAGGTAAACACGGACGATGGGCTTCTAGATTTCCAAAAGTTTAGAACGTTACTCTTTTTCTGATTGATTTCTAGCTGCCATTCCTTGCACCAAACAAATAACGCATCCAGATCATCCTGAAGCTGACGATGATCGCTAGGACCACTAATTTCTCTATAGACTACGGTGTCATCCGCAAAAATCCTGATATTATTTTTCATAACTGAGCTGATGTCGTTTATATAAAGCAAGAAAAGCATAGGTCTGATCACACTACCCTGCGGCACTCCAGAGACTACATCTGCCACACTCGAGGACTTACCATCGATGACTACTTTTTGTTTTCTATTCCAAAGGAAAGCGTGAACCCAGTTATTGACTTTAACATTAACGCCAAGATTTCCCAATTTTAATAACAACTTACGGTGGAGAACCTTGTCAAAAGCTTTTCTAAAATCAAGGAACACTGCATCGACCTGTTTATTATTTTCGCCGCATGATAGAATATCATTCACAAACAGATCGAGTTGAGTGTCACAGGATCTACCTTTTCTGAAGGCATGTTGACAGCTGACTAGCACCGATCTACTCTCGAGATAACGCATTGTGTTGCTGACAATAATGTGCTCCAAAGTCTTACATGATAATGATGTTTGAGAAACCGGCCTATAATTTTCTGGGTTTTCTTTGTCACCTACCTTATGAATGGGTATGACGTGTGCTAGTCTCCAATCATCAGGAACCTCACAGAGGGTAAGGGATTTCTCGAATACTATCCGAAGGAAAGGAGCTATTTCTTCTGCTAGTTCTTTTAATACACGCGCGGGAAATCCTTCTGGTCCTGGGTTTTTGTTGGGCTTTATCGCACCCAGTTGCTTCGCTATTCCTGCCTCAGAGATTTTAATATTATCCATCCGAGTACATCCATCGGGAATAAGATTATCTTCAAGTCTATCTCCACCTGCCGTGAACGCCTTCGCGAAGTGAACGTTTAGTAGATTAGCTTTATCCTCCCCATCGTGAAGGATGTCTCCGGGAATTGAAGGACCCCCTCCCTTGACTTCTCTTACATAGGACCAGAACGCTTTTGGATCCTCCTTCAATTTTGTATTTAATACCTCATTCCGGAAGGTGTTAAATGCGTTACGCATGGTTTTTCTCGCTAATACGCGGGCACTGCTATACTCATGGACTATAGCTCTGCGATACTCATCGGAAGCGGTGGTAGGTATGTTTTTCAATTTTGCGTGGCTACGCCTCTGTCGTCTTAAGGCAATCCTGACTTCCTTATTAAACCAACGAGGTCCTTCGGACCTGAAGAAGCCGAATGGAACGTCGGCGAAATATTGTCCAGGAAATGGATCAACACGGCAGAATCCCGGAAATCACCACCATATCGAGGTCCTTTCTTATCAGATTTTAACTTACTGGGGATAAATCTATTGATACCCTTTCCTAGTATATCCTTAAATATTAACCATGATGGCTCCATACCTAGTCGTTCTGTCATTTTACGATAACTGACAAAGGTACTTCTGAGATGTAAGCTGAAACTTTTAAAGTCGGCCTTGGCGAAAGCGTATACATTCCGAATGGGCTTAGGATGTCTTTTGAACTTTAATTCGCACTCCGCATACAGAGCTCGATGGTCGCTAAGTCCCTCCTCTGTGGATAACTTAGTTATCCTATGCGGGATGTTAGAAGCAAGCAAGTCGAGAACATTGCCCGAACGCGTGACTTTTCGTACCATCTGGATTAAGGAATATTCATGAAACGTGTCAATTAAGGCTTCACACGATTCGCGTTCTTTACCTCCCGTAACGAAACATAGGTTTTCCCAATCGATTGACGGTAAGTTAAAATCGCCTCCAATTATTACATAACCGTCGTTCATAATAGATCTAAGCTCAGCTAATTGCCTCTCTAAACTTAAAATATAATCAACTTTGGCATTAGGTGGTCTGTAAAATGAGTATAAATATATCTTTTTCGAATTATCCTTACCTAGGCGGCACCACACGCTCTCGGTAGTTTCATCGATAATAGGGATCTGACAACTATCGTTCTTTTAACTTATTGCCAAAAATACTCCGCCACCTATTCTATTGGCACGGTCTTTTCTGTACACTCTATAGCTTTTCGGAAAAATTTCTTGGCTAGCGATATCTTCGGTGAGCCAACTTTCCGTACCTATAACTACATCAGCATGCAAAGTGCAAATTATGTGTTCGAGTTCGGCAGACTTCCTACGAATGCTGCGGCAGTTTTACACTACAATATTTAATTTCTCGCTATCGCCCGAAGCATTAACTGCTCTATTACGGCTTTTGCAGGTGGACTCTCTCACTTCGCGACCAGAAACTGTATCACACTTGATGCCCCTATGAAATCCCCTATTACGCCTACACCCTACCCTACTCTCTAATCTAAAAAAAGACCTACCATGGTCGAAGATCCTACACGCTACACTGTGAAGCCTCGGTCGTGTAATGGACTCCAGAGCCGTTTAGGGGTACCCTACACGATCCGAGAACCGGCCGGAGATCAAAGAAGTCGACTCCCATGCCCAGACAGAAATTCCATAGCCTTTGGTTTAGCCCCGCCACGCGGCTCCAAACCTCCGAACCACAGTCAATCCGCGGGACAATACTACAAATTGTGAGCCGCACATCAGAACCCGACTCCTCTCGGACACGAGTGACCTCGGCGGCCAAGTCCTCAAAAGAACTTAGAATCTCCTCGGACCCGCGCTTCGAGGCGTCATTAGTCCAAACATGGACCACCATCCGCAGCCTAGAGCAACCCGTTGACTCCACCGACTCCCGTACCGCCCTCGTCACTTGGGGGACCGTTGCTCCTGGTATACACCTGGAGAACACCCGCTCAGCCGCTCCCTCCCGGCGGACCCGAGTTAGCAAGGGAGCCATAACACGCCGGACATTAGAACTAGAATTAGCTGAAGAAATAGCACCTTATCTTCTGATAATCTTCGAGAAATCCATTTCTCGCGCAGAGGTTCCTAGCGACTGGAGTTTAGCGCACGTTACCCCGATTCATAAGGGCGGCGACAAAGAGAACCCAGAAAATTACAGG
Organism: Tanypteryx hageni; assembly: GCA_028673005.1. Taxonomy (NCBI): domain Eukaryota; kingdom Metazoa; phylum Arthropoda; class Insecta; order Odonata; family Petaluridae; genus Tanypteryx; species Tanypteryx hageni. Next base: position 190,710,745 of record CM054115.1, on the reverse strand, counting down.
CCGATTTCTTTAACTTCGATATCGTGTAAGATTCTCGAACATATACTCGTTAGCAACATAATGCGATTTCTTGATAGTTATTTATTGTTAGATGATTGTCAACACGGCTTCAGGAAAGGTAGGTCATGTGATACTCAGATCGGTCTTTTTGTTAATTGTTTACTGAGAAGCGGAGAAAAGAATAAGCAGGTCGATGCCATATTCTTAGATTTTAGGAAAGCCTTTGATAAGGTACCTCACAGGAAGTTAATAACGAAATTAGAAACCTTAGGCGTTAATTCCAAAATCGTTTGTTGGATCCGTGAATTTTTAAATCATAGGAAGCAGATGGTTGTTATAGATGGGAAATCTTCGAACTTAGTGGAGGTTGTCTCTGGCGTTCCACAGGGTAGTGTTATTGGTCCGTTAGTATTTCTAATTTATATAAACGATATCAGCTCAGTAGTCCGAAGTGAAATTAGGCTTTTCGCGGACGACACCGTCATCTATAGAGAAATAAGCAATCCGGAAGACCACCAGTATCTCCAAAATGACCTAGAAGCTATTTCTGCATGGTGGAAGGAATGGCAGTTAGAGATAAACCAAAAGAAAAGCTGCGTCATCAACTTCTGGAGAACCAAGAGTATCTCGTTGGACAATAATTATCCGTTGGACGGAGTAGAGATTCCAGTTTCAGACTCGATTAAATACCTCGGAGTCACGATCCATCGTGATCTCTCGTGGGACACCCACATTCGCCGATTGATAGTTGCCGCTAACAAAAAGCTGTCCTTTATAGGGAGAATAGTTCGAAATAGCTCCGAAAAAGTGAAAGAATTATGTTATTTATCCTTGGTTCGACCGCAGGTCGAATATGCTTCAGCTGTGTGGGATCCTTACGAAAAGGGACTCACTAACGAGATAGAAAAGGTTCAGCGCAGGGCAGCTAGATTTGTAAAGAGGAATTACGATAGTAAACAACGCGTAACATCATTAATAGAAAATCTGAAATGGACATCGTTAGAGGAACGTAGGCTGCAGGCTAGAATTAAACTACTGGAAAAGTTTATGTCGTAGGGACTAGCGAATGAGGTAGTAGGACTTATCAGAAGCCTGACGTATCTCGGAAGGCAGGACAGTGAGGATAAGATTCGCGAGATCGACTGTAGAACGGAGCGATATAGAGGATCGTTTTTCCCTAGGACGATAATATACCATAATAGAAAAAGATAACGTAGGAAAACTATGGACCTTTGTTGCACTGCACCCCCTGCCATCCACCAAAAAGGTGAATTGCAGGGTATAATGTAGATGTAGATGTATTACTAAGACCCCTCCCTTCCCACCCCGACTTCCCATAGATCCAGCCTCCGCCAAAGAGACGGAAGCGGATGCGAGAGCATCGGCCGAAGTGTCGTCGACAACGCCGCGAACCGATTGCAAACTGGGTTTCTGGCACATTTAAACGCTCGTGTTTGTCATACCAATGTATAATTCAAATCCACATAAGGAATTAACAGCGGGTCTGAAAAGATACTTTTAGGAGAACAATTAACGCTTACTATACACAAATAACATCTAGCTGCTTTCAAGGAGTCTTGTCAAGCAAAAAAATTCTTCAAAATCATTTCATCTTTACTTCAGTCTGGCAGAAACATTTATAGCGTCAATTAAATAAAATAATAGCCCTACATTCGTAGCATGCTTGCTTCTCCTCATATATTCTATGAGATATGTCTCCAAAGAATCTGGTGACATTCTTCCTACCCTTCTTCTTTATCACGGACGAGTAACATTCGACATTTTGAGGATCTACATCTTCATTTTCATTTTTCCCAGAAATTCACCTAATTGGTGGGTGGCAGGGGGTGCAATGCACCAAAACCTACCTAAATATTGTCTCTAGAAGGTTGAAATTTTCTATTATGATTTCGTATTGTCCTCGGAAATTATGAGCCTATATAACGCTCCGTCCTCCAAGTATGCAGTGCTGGTGATTTCTGGGTTCACAAAATTCTACGAGTAATTCACTCTATGGCAGTGATATCCCAAGTCATTTAGCACCGAATATCCTCCCCACATATCGGTATTGAAAACGGATTCTTTGACTATGAATCGGAAAATAACACTTTCGAGAGATTGTGAATTCCTGATTTTAACCACGCACAGGAATGTGTTGCGTGTCGTCCTATCAATTCCGCCGACTATCCAATTAGTCTCAGTCAGTCGCCCACGGTTTTATATCCGACGGCCAAAAGCGATCTCATCAATTTGAACTATGTATAATGGACTTCCAATTTAAGACGAATTCTCCTCCAACCACGCAGACAAAAGTTCTCTAAAACAATATATCAGTCGCCTGGTTGTCTCGTCTGGAAATGTCTCGTTTCCCCAACAATAACAGATGTTGGATACTTCAATATCCACGCCAACGCTACTGATAGAAGAATATCTAGTCCAACTTTCCGCCCAGCAAATATAGTCCCGCTCCGATGGGTATCCTCTTCCTGCAGAGTTTTTTTCAGCATCTGTACTGTGACTCCGTCGTTTTCCCCTTTGATGAATGAAATCTTCTTTATATAAAACCAATCTATTGTGTTTTGTTATAAAAATTTAACATACATTTGACCTGTTGAGATTTTTATGAGATGATAAAAAAGGATCGAAATTTGATTAAGACAAATAGAAGAACTCTAAAACCTGACTGAAAAAACCTTTGGCCACTTTGTTGTAATACTGTTAAATTATTCATGAAATATATAAATAAATTGCTATTAAAATTAAAAAAATGTACTTCCTCTTTTCTAAACGTTTTTAGTTCGAATATAGCGCATAGAACATCTAAAAATTGCAAAATTCCCATTGCCCCGTTTTTATTAATGTCCGGGATTTTCTCCTTCAAAACTCATTTTGTCCCGGTTGTGAGGATCAGCATCTGATCACCCTGTAGAATGATCTGATGATTTCCTGGCGAATGGATGCGGTGAATGTTTCTCGGGTTTCCAGTCAGGTGAGGATGGTATCTTCCAACGTTTCGGCGACTTTATCTTGCGCCATCTTCAGGGAACTCCTGAGTGACGTGCCGTTTGACCATCCGTGCTTCTCACCTGGCTGGAAACCCGAGAAAAATTCACCGCATCTGATCACCCTCTTCACATGGGGTCCCCCCATCAGAATATAAACTGGAACATACGGAGGGTTGCGATAAATACGGTAATAAGTTGGTTGAACTTGACCATTGATCTATAAAATCTATTATTTTTACAGCATTTAAGGGGCCTGTAAAAATTTCGTGTCATATTTTTTTATATTTTAAGTTCAAAAATCAAGCGAGACGAAATTAAAACTATTGGTAGTTGGAATGAGAACATAATGGTGTCATGTCGCTTCTTGATATATAAGAGCGATTAAATGTGGCAGAAACAGCGGGAAACAAACCCACTGGCTTGGTACCTTTGGGCGAAAAATGACCACTTTCTTAATATTTGCCGTAGAAAGCCGTTAAAAAAGTGCATAGTCTAGAAACTACGTACAGTATTAAACAGAGATGCAATCTCATCAAAAATGCATTAAAGAAGTTTTGATGAATTTGCTTAATCATCCCTGCGGTCGGGAGATACCCCGCTGGAAAGGGTGAGCTCGAGCGTCGAGGAAGGGTTCGCACAGCCGAGGACTTGAGGTATCTCGCGGACTAATGAGGGTCCAGGGGATTGACCGCCGCGAGGTCCCCGTCTATCTACTTTTAACCAGTTTACACAACAAGAACCCTCACAATGCGAGACACCAATACGAAAGGAAAAAAAACATTGGTAAATTGGAATATAAGGAAAACGCGGGCACCTAACAAAAAAGCAGCTGAATATTAATGGGTAATTAATGGGAAGCCAGTTTTGGCTGAGGACGTTAAATTCACGCATAGTGCAAAAGCTACATTTGTATCCGTCCTGTTTTACCACAAAAATTTTTCCTTCAACCGACCAGGCGTTTGTGGGTCCCGCAAGATCACGTGATTGCTGCCGTTACTTTTGCTTGATTGGCGTCAGAGAATCAGTAACTAGGATGTTGGAGCCCTTTAAACATTTTTTCAATTTAATAGTCACGAAAGTGGCACCAATGGACGTAAGACTATCACTCCGTTCCGATACGTCCAGTTTCCTCGCCTCTTCAAGCAGATTCTAGAATTCGGCCATGGATTTCGTCAAGTCTTCGATCTTCTTATTCAAATCCCTGTTCTGGGATCTAAGATCGTCGTTTTGGGCCTGCAAGATAGTCTTCGCGGACATGGTTGGTAGAGTGGGGGCGGAAGTGAAAGTGAAGGTCGGAGCAAAGTCTTAGGCACGTCCGTTCACCGCGAGCATTGGAGAACGAATGATCTATAAAGACGATAATGATATTGAACATGTGATTCCCCACACCAGCCCTATGTGGGCTGAATGAGGCCAAAGATCCTGCGGATCCCCTTGTTTTTAAGATCTCCATATTCGATTAAACCGGAAATTCAACGGCAGATTCGCTCATCTCGCGTCATTTCTTTTTCCCACAGCTCTAAAGACTAGCGATCCGTTCGACGCGTTTCCCAAAAACTATTGGTTCGAGTTCACATCTCCATTCACGGAAGCCTACGACGACGACGGCCTCGTGGGTCGAGGAGGCGATGGTCGTGGCGGAGGAGGGGGGGTAGAGGAAGGGGAAGAGGGCGTGGAGGAGAGCACCACCCCGGAGCCGCTCCCGTTCTTCGAGGATTTCGCCAACGCCACCAACATCACCACACAACTCGGAAACACCGTGTTCCTCCACTGTAAAGTCAACGATCTCAGAGACAAGACGGTGAGTGCAAATTAAATTTATGTCAGAAAAACTTATCTTGCTGTCATTTTTGTCTGTTAGCTCCATTTCAACTACTAAAAACATCTATGATGATTTTTTTATTTGAAAACTTTTCATATTAGGAAAATTTACCTTAATGTAAATAGCAAAGCGTAAGAAACACTTTGAGCCCCAATTTTATAGGATTTTACAATTTTTAATTAGAAATTAATAAATTATTTAAAAATGTATGTATTTGCCTATAACTTTGAACGTTGGGTCTGTGAATTATGGGCGTGTTATGTGTATTCGGTTGTCAGGTGTCGTGGGTGCGAAGGAAAGGCGACGACATCCACCTTCTCACCTTCGGACTGCACACCTACAGCAGCGACTCGAGGTACTCGCTTAACTACCAACACCCTAACGACTGGAAGCTGCAGATCAAGTACGCCAACCAGAGAGACCAAGGACACTACGAGTGCCAGGTGTCCTCACATCCCCCGAGAATATTCTACGTGCTGCTCATCGTGGTCGGTAAGTTGAGACGTGCAACGTCGCAAAGGTGCAAATCCAAATTATGGGCAGACGCTCTATTTTGAAGCCCATTGCGCAATTCATTCCATAGCTACTTTTCTTTCTGGCCATTGCGACAAAAATAGTCTCGCAGAAGCATGTATACTCTAAAGTAAACAGCTGAGCCTACCTTATCGTTTGAATACAATGGATGATATAGATAACTCCTTGTGTTAGAAATCAGACGAGTAAACCGTCTTTAGGGCTACAGGAGTTACTTATTTCATCTGTGATATGTTTCGATTGTACTATAGCATCCTTCTCTCTTAACCCGCGTTAAAAAATCGATCATGGTTTCCTGTTACTTTATTTAAGGTCATGCAAGAACAAGTTTTGCGATCGGAGTCAAATTATTTCTAATTAACTAGCATTTGAAAACGACATCTCTTTTCAAGGTAATGTGTCCTTCAGTGACCGGATAGGAGAGAACCGATATTTTTCCTTCGAATTTCAAATAGTTTTCTTAAATTCGGCGTTAAAATTAGGAATGTTGAAAGCTTCATTGAAACTTTATTTATACTTTCAAAACAAGATCAAGCAGAACGCCATAATTAGAGAAGGAACTGGTGACCATGAATTAATGATAAAAATAATACTCTACATGAGGGGTCGGCAACTTATGACCCGCGAGCGGGATGCGGCCCCCGTGAGCGCTTGAAGCGGCCCACGAAGCAATGATGATAAAGTGATCGGTAAAATTTAGCAAGAAATTTCGTATTTTTTCAGAAAAATGATAGTCTCAAAAACTTTTCTGGCGAAGTTTTACCGCTAATAAATTATTTAGACTTAATTTTCTCCTATATGAAACCACGGAATCACTAGGTAACATCAAATGTAAACACTCATCCGACCTGGTTTCAAAAATTATTTACTTTATACATAGATCACCTTGACACCAATATCAAGACCTGTTCACAAATTTTTTCTTCATCTTATCGAGAACGTACCGACGTTACCACATCGCTTAGTGAAGTAGTGCAGCAAAATATCAAAATTAATACAAAATTTAAAGTTGTTCTAACTGATGCCGAAAAGATCAAGCATTTAATATTTCTTCATTACCGTTGCCGCCGTTCAGGATACTTAAAAAAACCTAACAGTAGAGGAAATTCCGAGAGTATAGCAATTGACAGAAAAGGGGTATTATATTTTAGATGCTGAAATCCTTTACGAATTTTCGTTCCTGTTACGGTGCTTTAATGTCACAAATAGAACTAAGCCTCTATAAAGAATCCTCCACGATGCAAATGCACAACTTTTACCTATAGCGATCCTCTTTCGTTCTGCACATTACTTTCAAAATCGCACGTCCCCTCGGGCAGAATTTCCTCTCCCTGACACCTCATCAAACAAAGCTCGAGACACCAAGAGTTTGCTTTGAAATAAACCTCTTTATATGAGATATCACTTATTTCCTTTGGAAAAATCGCGTCAAACAACAAGTAAAATAAGCTTCATTTCAAGGAAATGCTATTTTGGAAATACCGCTTAGTTTACTTAATGATTCCAAACTTCGACGTTTTTCAACATTTCAACCTTTAAGATAGGTTTACATATTCTAAACCTTCACGGGAAAGGAATTGTTTATGGTCTGAGCCTCTGCGTAAGTTGTAAAATTTTGTATACATATTGTAAGTTTTGGAAGAACAGGCTAAACATCCATCAATTTTTTCTGAAATGCAATCGAGAGAAGAAAAACATTGGAATGGCAAGATGGTAATTCGTCGCATCTCTATTATTGAATTTTATAAAGACGAACAGTTGCTAAAGAAGAGATAAAACCGATGACAATGTAATTAAAACTTTCATTCTTGGGTGAGAAAACCGTAATACTTTCCACGAAACAGTCAATTACATAGATTATCAAACGTAATTACTCTCGCTGGAGAAAAAAATGATAGAAACTATATGTCATCAAATACTCCATAAAAAATTATTACTCGGAACTTAGTACCTTTTCAAGGACTATTCGTCACAAAAAGCACATATTGAACATATAAAGAAAAAAATAGTGAATACATATATATGAGGACAAGAGGAGAGCGATAGAAAAGAATGTTTAAATTTTCAAGAAAAGTTTCACGACGGAAATTAACACGGTGTAAAATTTGAATGAAATTACATGAAAATCACATAGAGTATGAGAGATCAATATGAAATCGTAGAAATTGGAATGAATTTAAAAGTGAGAAAATTTGCATTCTTGGATTATTAGAACTGCAGAACAATCGAAACAACATGACTCGAATTCTAAAGCCGATCTACTCATTGAATATTGTATAATTGATTGCTGAGGCATCAAACAAGTAGAAACAACTGAGATATGACATATAGGATACATTGAAATGATGAAATTCTGATTTTCAAAAGTGGAAAACAGACGTAATTTGGTTTTTGATTCGTATTATAGAATCCTGATCACGTAGATTGATTTGATAAATAATTTAAAATTATCCACACTTCATAAAAAGTAAAGAACCACCATATAAATATGGAGAAATGTTTATCAATGTAAAATATTCAATTTTGCTATATAAACTACTTAAATTTATGACAATACTATTTCATTACAATTTCAAGAGCGGCGATTTCCCTATTTATTGTTTAAAATGAAAGGCAAAGAGAGGAAAGGAAAACGAGAAGTGAAAGATATAATGAGAAAGATTGTGGTCTTGGAGTAAGCATCGCGCTGGGGATCAACGTTGTCCACGGTTTGTGTATCCATGGCTGCCGGTCGATGGAGTCATTGTTATCGGTTCATTGTGCATTGGGCCAAAGAAAGAGATTGGAGGAAGAGAAGGAGAGAGAAAAATCGAGGGGGAGAGGGAGAGAGGGAGAGGGGGAAAGAAGGATAGAGAGAGAGGAGAAAGATGGAGGGAGGTAGGAGAGAAATGGAGTGAGATGGGAGAGTGTGGAGGATGGAGGTGGGAGAGGGAGAGAAGGAGAGAGAGAGGGAGGGAAAGATAGATGGAATAGGTGAGATGGAGAGAGAAGGACAGAAAGAAGGAGAGGGAGAGAGAGAGAAGGAGATATAGGGGGATAGAAGGATAGAGAGAGAGATGGAGTGAGGTTGGGGAGGTAGGGGGAGAGAGATAGAAAAAGATAGAGGGAGGTGGGGGAGGTAGAGGATTGAGAGGGAGAAAGAAGGATGGAAGGGAAGAGAGGAGAGAGAGAAAGAGAGGCGTGTGGGGGAGAGAGGGAGGTGGGGAAGAGAGGGAGGTGGGGAAGAGAGGGAGGTGGGGAAGAGAGGGGGGTGGGGGAAGATAGGGAGGTGGGGGAAGAGAGGGAGGTCGGGAAGAGAGGGAGGTCGGGAAGAGAGGGAGTTGGGGTGGAGAGGGAGGTGGGGAGGAGAGGGAGGTGGGGAGGAGAGGGAGGTGGGGAGGAGAGGGAGGTGGGGAGGAGAGGGAGGTGGGGAGGAGAGGGAGGTGGGGAGGAGAGGGAGGTGGGGAGGAGAGGGAGGTTGGGAGGAGAGGGAGGTGGGGAGGAGAGGGAGGTGGGGAGGAGAGGGAGGTGGGGAGGAGAGGGAGGAGAAGGAGGTGGGGAGGAGAGGGAGGTGGGGAAGAGAGGGATGTGGGTGAGAGAGGGAGGTGGGGTGAGGGGGAGAGAGGGAGGAGGAGAGAAAGACGCGAATCCAATTATAGTGGATATTCGACAGTCTCACCTTCTCCTCCAATCACGCGCTCCTTAGACGCACAATCGTGGTATCCCTCTATATTTCGCAAGAGGGCTTGTGTGGAGAAATGGGAATGGGGCTTAAGCTTCCCTCTTTCTCTAATCTGCTCCATACACTAAGTTCGCCAATTTTATTCAATAGACTCCCTCTTTAATTACATAAAGGGAACTCAGTTTATTGTAACGTTTACGCCGATTACTATGTTTTTCTAGTTTTCCGTTGATTTTACTCTGTCCTTCGTATATATTTGTTTCTATTATTATTGTCGTCTGTATATACTCTTGCTTTTTGCTCTCTCTTTAATCTTCAGCCACTATAACAAGAATGGAAGCTATGCAATTACTTTAAATTGCTGAATTTGCCAAACGAAACCAACCAAATTGAGGCAAATGATACGTACCTTGATAAAACCTAAATACACAAATTCAACACCAAACTTCCGTAGGTTGGAAAAACGAACAACGACACTTTTGCAGATATAAAAGTTTACTAAATTTGGATGTAACTCAAAAAATTGTTTTGGCTTTCCTAGTATACTCAAAATATATTTTCTCAACCCCTTATAAGTACCGTATAAGCCGGCGTATAAGTCGACCTTTGAATCTCAAAGAAAATTCCGAAAACTTTAGGTCGACTTGTACGCCGAATATGAAATGTGATCCTTAAATAACGGATTAAAAACATTGATATTTACGAAAACATTTGATCTTACGGTGTAAGTGATCTACATTTTGAATCAGCTGCCACAATGTTAACCTATTCTCTCATTTACTTTAGAAGATTTAATATAATTATATTAAAGGTTAGGACGCTGGCTACTGCTCGCCCGCTGCTTGTATGGGCAGTGGGCACGAATCTCTGCGCAAGTAGGGTTTTTCCGAGGTCGCCCGGTCCCCTGTTTTTGCGGTGACACCTGCTCACGCTCACCCTCGCACATTTAATGTGCCCTCTATTAACTTCTAAGCGGAAATTTTTCAAGATTTGATTAATTGGAAAAGGGAAACTATCTATGAGCCACCAGTCCTACGTGGCTTTTCCGACGAGAATATTCGCTCCTTTATAGACGATCCTTCCCAGGTATCATTGTATGACGCTTTTCCATGTCCTAATCGGGCCATGGAGCGTACAGTTAAGGAGGTCACAAAAGCTTCATTAAGCGTGATGGCTTAATTCGAAATGCTTTAAGATTAAGGCAAGTGATGCCATCGTTTGACACCAAAAACCAGTTTCGAGGCATTGACACTGATAGTGACACTTCTTAAACAAACACTTGTTTCTTCGAACGATTTGTCTAGTAGCCTACAACTTCACAAGACACATTTTTGGTACTTACCAATACAATTGTCATTGTCTGTAGGCAATAAACTCATTATTGGTTGGTTGGTTGGGATGGGTTAGGGCGGAACTAGATGTGCAGCCACCTTCTCGTGGTGAGTTCTGAGTCGGTTTCTTCTTTATTCTTATAGGAACCGGGCGAAGAGCTGCACTCTCCAGTACTGACAAACGTCGCATTTTGGTGAATAACAGCGACATTTTTAAGACTTTTTGAGGGGGCGGAGCACCCCCCAAGGTACCCAAAACCTCTCATTATGTCTCTGGCAAGGCTTAATTTAGTATTTAGTGACTATAGATTGCACATGTACCAAAATCTGCACGCGGAAAGTCCATCCAAACTTTATTATACAAAACCTCAATTTTAGGAAAATTCTCGAAATTTTGAGGCTCGTTCGGGGATAACAAAATGTATCCGATCAAGCCCAAATGTTTTGTACGAGTTACTACTATGGTCGCACAACCTTTCCGCATAGTGCATAATTCAAATTAAAACTTTCGATTTTTTCGATACACCCTATTAGGCAGGACGCGTAGTTTCGAAGATTATTATTATTACAAAACGTTTTCTCTACTAAATTACTACAATATTTAAGATCCTTAAAAATCCCATTAACGATTTATATTATACTGAAATGCAGTTCATGTAAAAATCCACTTTTGGAAAAGTGGGGTTCGTTTATATCATGGTGGGAACAAAGATTTTTGGCAAAATGGGTGGTTGGACGCAAGATGAAATAGGTTAAGTATCACTGCTTTAACCAATCAATCTATCAATCCAGCATTATTCAACATTCTCAAATTATGGTATTTAGGGTGAGGAAGACAGACAGACAAACGACTTTATTAGAGCGAAATTGAGACTATATAGGGCAAAACTTCAACACTAAACATCCCCACTGAGGCATCGTGGAAAATATCCCTACTCTATATGAACAACATTGGAAAGGTGTACTCCATGTTGGAGTACACAGAGTTTCCAAATGCGTTCTTTGAGTTTCACAATGTTCTCAATATTTTAGACCAATTTTAGTAAAATTTCATCAAAATACATCAACCGGTTCCCGTGTTGAAACAAAGGAACAGTGCATGTCCTCATGTAAAGTGGTCATCATTTTTGTCCGATTTTGACCAAAATTGAAATCGATAGGTAAATTTTAGCAAAACTCCCCAATACCAAATTTCATCATAATACGTTCAGCGGTTTCCGAGTTTTAACATGCGGACGGACGGACGGACGGAAACAACCTCCCCTATATGCGTTCACTTCGTGCAAAGAACGCATAATAAAGTGGGATAAAGAGATAGCTGTGCGATCGATAGGAAAATTAACGCAATGACGTTCGTTTCTTCGTCGTAGATAATTCATTCCCTTTCAATGTGGCGATTCCCCCCACCCCCTTTTCCTATCGCACTTATACTAGAGCGGCGTAATTTGAACGAGCATTTCGAACGTACATCTACATCTACATTATACCCTGCAAGTCACCTTTTTGGTCGATGGCAGGGGGTGCAGTGCACCAAGGTTCCATAGTTTTCCTACGTTATCTTTTCCTATTATGGTCTCTTATCGTCCTAGGGAAAAACGATCCTCTATATCGCTCCGTTATACAGTCGATCTCGCGAATATTATCCTCACTGTCCTGCCTTCCGAGATACGTTGGGCTTCTGATAAATCCTACTCATTCGCTAGTCCCTCCGACATAAATTTTTCCAGTAGTTTAATTCTAGCCTGCAGCCTACGCTCCTCTAACGATGTCCATTTCATATTTTCTATTAATGATGTTACGCTTTGTTTACTATCGTAATTCCTCTTTACAAATCTAGCTGCCCTGCGCTGAACCTTTTCTATCTCCTTAGTGAGTCCCTTTTCGTAAGGATCCCACACAGCTGAAGCATATTCGACCTGCGGTCGAACCAAGGATAAATAGCATAATTCTTTCACTTTTTCGGAGCTATTTCGAACTATTCTCCCTATAAAGGACAGCTTTTTGTTAGCGGCAACTATCAATCGGCGAATGTGGGTGTCCCACGAGAGATCACGATGGATCGTGACTCCGAGATATTTAATCGAGTTTGAATCTGGAAACTCTACTCCGTCCAACGAATAATTATTGTCCAACGAGATACTCTTGGTTCTTCAGAAGTTGATGACGCAGCTTTTCTATTGGTTGATCTCTAATTGCCATTCCTTTCACCATGCAGAAATAGCTTCTAGGTCATTTTGGAGATGCAGGTGGTCTTCCGGATTGCATAATTCTCTATAGAATTATGGTGTCGTCCGCGAATAGCCTAATTTTACTTCTGACCACTGAGCTGATATCGTTTATATAAATTAGAAATAATAACGAACCAATTACACTACCCTGCGGAACGCCAGAGACAACCTCCACTAAGTTCGAAGATTTCCCATCTATAACAACCATCTGCTTCCTATGATTTAAAAATTCACGGATCCAACAAACGATTTTGGAATTAACGCCTAAGGTTTCTAATTTCGTTATTAACTTCCTGTGAGGTACCTTATCAAAGGCTTTCCTAAAATCTAAGAAGATGGCATCGACCTGCGTATTCTTTTCTACGCTTCTCAGTAACTAATTAACAAAAAGACCGATCTGAGTATCACATGACCTACCTTTCCTGAAGCCGTGTTGACAATCATCTAACAATAAATAACTATCAAGAAATCGCATTATGTTGCTAACGAGTATATGCTCGAGAATCTTACACGATATCGAAGTTAAAGAAATCGGCCTGTAATTTTCTGGGTTCTCCTTGTCGCCGCCCTTATGAATCGGGGTAACGTGCGCTAACCTCCAGTCGCTAGGAACCTCTGCGCGAGAAATGGATTTCTTGAAGATTATCCGAAGAAAAGATGCTATTTCTTCAGCTATTTCTTTTAAAACGCGAGCAGGAATGTTCGTTCGTACATGCGATTCGTTGGAGGCACCGGGGAGATTATCATTCATATTAGGTTGTTGATTGTCTTAACTGATATTTGCTATATTTCTTCTTTCAATTTGCAGCGAACCATAAATTCGATGCAAGAACCTCAACTGATAGGCTACCTATATGCTAAAGGGTCTTATTAAATTATAACCATACACTACGTTGAACATAACAAAATTTTACATAATAATCACACTAAAGAAATACAAATTTAACTGTAAAGGACAATTCGAGACGAAACTTGTCTCTTGGTCAAACTCAGATGACGCCATTTATAGTTACGATAATCTCTTCAAGCTGCTAGAATAATAATGTCCACTCCAACACCGAATAGTGTCTTCAGCCGCCTGGTATATCACTGCTTACTTGAGGAAGTAAGCGGCGATCTCTTCGAAGGCTCGTACTTCAGGGTGAATCAGCCACAACTCGTGAGCGCGCGCGAAGGTCTTGCCAGTCAGCGTGCCCTCGACGCAATGGAAGATCACGTGACACCGGAGGTGGAAAGGGGAGGGAAATGACGTAAGGCGAGTCTTTTGAAATGGTGGTTTTGTCACCGGTTGTTGGGTGCCTCACCACATCATTAACTATGTTCTGTGTGCACACAAAAGGAAATTAAACGTATCTACGTATTTGTACTGGATCTTGTATGTTGTTATGAAGATCTTTTTCGTCGAGAATAATCATAATAATTATAATATTAATAATAATAACAATAATAATAGCTCAGTAGAGCGCGAGAAATCGTTACGTAGTCATAGCGAAAAACTAAAAATCATTACGGTTAATTGTCGCAGCATTCGCAGGAAGGAGGCCGAATTTGAACATCTTATTCGTAGTCTGCGTGCTGATGTAGTTATAGGCACAGAAAGTTGGCTTACGGCAGACATAGCCAGTCTAGAGATCTTTCCTCGTGACTATAGCGTCTTCAGAAAAGATCGATGTATCCGGTCGGGAGGTGGAGTCTTTATAGCAGTTAGCAATAAATACGAAAGTTACCCAATACAGATTAACGACGACGAAGTCGAAAGTGTTTGGTGTCGTGTGAAAGTAAGCGACTCAAAAACTATAAATATATGCGCATTTTATAGACCCCCAAATGCGAGCGTGGAAACTATTCATTCTCTGGAGAAACAAGTGACGACGCTAAATTCGTCTAATAAAGATAAAGCCATTATAATCGGGGGCGATTTCAATCTTCCGTCAATTGATTGGAGCCATAATTTCTTTTATCCCGGAGGTAGAGAGCGTGAATCGTGCGATGCTTTACTAGAAACTTTCGGTAAGCACTCATTGTATCAGTTAGAGAGATTTCCCACGAGATTTAATAATATATTAGATTTGTTACTAATCTTCCTGAGCGTATGAATAGAGTATCTGATGCTGAGGGAATAAGCGATCACAAGGCAGTGTACGTGGAATTTCAGTTAATTATTGAGAAACAGGTTAAGGCCAAAAGAAAACTTTATGTATTCGTCAAAGCCGATTTCACAAGATTTAGGTCTTTTCTGCGAAATAAATATACTAATTTCAGCGATTTAACCGATAGTGCATACGCGGAGGAATCCTGGTGCATGTTCAGAGATATGATGCGAGAGTGTACAGATAAATTTATTCCGAGCAAACTGAAGCGTGATAGTGCAGAACCTAAATGGTACAACCAGGAAGTAAGAAGCGCTCTCCGACGGCAAATAAAACTCCACTCTCGCGTAAATAACACATCAACAGCTACGGTCGAACAAATTGCAATAATAAGGCAGCAATACAAGGAGGCGCGTAATGCGTTTAACAATTATAAAAAGAAGGTTTTACAGGAAAACTTGAAAGAGAACCCGAAAGCATTTTGGTCTTACGTCAGGGAAGTTCAAGGTAGGGGCCCCACTATTGCGTCACTGCGGTCGGAAACGGGAAACGTAGTTCACGATAGTACAGACAAAGCAAACCTATTAAATCATCACTTTCAAAAAGCTTTTACTCGTGATGACGATGAATGTGAAACCCCTATTCCTATGCATCAGGGCGATTCGATGGAGGATTTGGTATTTTCGGAAAATGGCATCGCGCTCCAACTTCATTCAATTAAGCCAAATAAATCTCCTGGACCGGAGGAAATTCCCGCGCGTGTAATGAAAGAATTAGCTGCTGATCTCGCCGTATTTGAAAATTATATTCGAGAAATCCATTAGGGAAGGAGTAGTTCCTAAAGATTGGAAGGTGGCACACGTTACGCCCATCCATAAGGGTGGCGACAGAGAGAACCCCGAAAATTATAGGCCGATATCCTTAACTTCATTATCGTGCAAGATACTTGAACACATAGTCTTTAGCTCTGTAATGCGCTATTTAGATAGTAATTTTATTGCTTATCGGATGCCAACACGGATTCCGGAGAGGTAGATCATGCGAAACGCAGCTCGGCCTGTTTGTGGACGATTTGTTGCGATGCGGAGAGAAAAATACTCAGGTCGATGCCATATTCATTGATTTCAGGAAGGCGTTCGATAAAGTATCTCATAGGAAATTAATTGCGAAGTTAGGACAATGTGATATCAATCCGAAAGTTGTCGGTTGGGTGAGAGACTTCCTCTCGAATAGGGAACAGATAGTTGTCATCGATGGGAAATACTCGTCCCCCGTTAAAGTTGCTTCGGGTGTTCCTCAGGGAAGTGTATTGGGCCCTCTGCTCTTCTTAATCTATGTAAATGATATCTGCTCGGTTGTTCGTAGTAAAATTAGGCTTTTCGCCGATGACACCGTTCTATATAAAGAAATAAAAAATCAGGAGGACCATCAGTCGCTGCGTGAAGACTTAAGAGCCATTTCAGCGTGGTGCAAAGAATGGCAAATCGAAAATAATTATACTAAATGTGCCGCAGTCACGTTCTGGAAAAGTAAGAACAAAGATTTAGGTTTCGAACATAAAATAGATGAAATGAGTATTCGACAAGCTGAGTATGTAAAATATTTAGGAGTAGCCATTTGTCGAGATCTTTCGTGGGACATGCACATTCGTCGAGTTATAGGCGCGGCCAACAAGAAACTGGCATTCATAGGTAGAATATTACGGAACACTACAGAGAAAGTACGTGAAACTTGCTACTTATCACTGGTAAGACTACAAGTATATTTACCTGGCTGTTGAAGTGAACGGACGTGCCTTTCACTTGCTCCTGCGAGCTCCTACGTAGCCTCGAGCGACTAGAGTAGCTGTAGCATTAGAGTAGCTGTAGTGTTAAGTAGAACTAACAATTTACTTTATTCTATTGTTATCCTTCGGTAATTTTATTTAACATTCGTTTAAGTTATGTAATTAGTTTTGTTATAACATCCACGTTATAGTTTTTATTTTTCTCTACCGTAATAGTTAACTTTTAAGCCTCGTAGTTTCTTGCTAGAAATTTCATTCTCCCTTTTACAAAATAATATTTATATCATAGTAGTTATTGTGTATTAGCATATTCTCGTTACATTTGTAAGGTTGTTTTAGTTTTACGCTCCATAGTATTTATATTTTTCGTTGTTGTGTACTATCATCTCCTGTGCGTGATCTAACCTTGTTTGTGTTGTTTACGCCTTTCACTTTATACCTGCGCTTGACCCTTTCTCGTACGCTACACGAAGAGCGTCCCCGCTTTAAAACAGACCAAATTCTTTAGCCTTATCCCATTTCAGCTTTTGTTTTTATATTGTAACTCTTTTGCGTTAGTATATAAATTAGGTAAGTTTAGGATGGCTTCACCGAGGACTCCCGTTTCCTCCTTCTTGTGCGCCGCTGGTTGCGAGGCCATGAGGGCTCGAATCACGGAGCTGGAGAGGGTGGTTGCGGACCTCCTTCAGAGGGTGGAAAGGTCCGAGGCAGCCTTGGTTCGTGTGGGGGGTGCGGGGTCATCCCTGAAAGCTCGCCGCGCCAAATTGGCGGCCCGGGTTCGCCTGGGTGCGGCAGCCGGTAGAGTGATCGGGGTTGACTCTGACTCCTTACCGCGGGCTGAGGGTCCTCGGGCTGGGAAATCCGATGAGTGGAGAGTGGTGTCCACTCGGGGAGATCGTGGGGTGGTGCTGCGGAGGCAGGGAGTTGGGAATGCTTCGGCGGACTCGCTTCCTGTCAGTAATAGGTTCGAGGTGTTGTCGGAGGACGACTCCACGGCCATTGCGCCCGTACCCACTCCCGTCTCTTCGATGGAGGCCGGGCCCAAGGGGAGTCGGGTTGGGAAGGGAGGGTTGTTAGTGTTAGGTAGCTCTAACGTTCGGCGTGTAATGGCACCCCTGTTATCCAGTGCCCGCCGGGAGGGAGTTGAAGAGCGGGTCTTCTCCAGATGTATATCAGGAGGCACGGTGCCGCAAGTGACCAACACGGTGAGAGAAGCGGTAGTGGCGACAGGTTGCTCTCGGCTGCGGGTGGTGGCCCATGTTGGGACTAACGACGCCTCGAAGCGCGGGTCCGAGGAGATTTTAAGTTCTTTTAAGGACTTGGCCTCTGAGGTTGCTCGTGTCCGAGAGGAGTCGGGTTCCGATGTGCGGCTTACTGTCTGCAGTATAGTCCCTAGGATTGACCGCGGTTCTGAGGTTTGGAGTAGAGTTGAAGGTCTGAACCGAAGGCTGTGGAATTTCTGTCGGGACTTGGGAGTGGACTTCGTCGACCTACGACCGAATATCGAATCGTGCAGGGCACCACTGGATCACTCTGGTGTTCACTACACGCCCGAATCGGCTCAGAGAGTAGCGAGTAGGATTCTCGAGCACAGTAGGGATTTTTTAGGCTAGAGAGTAGGGCAGGGTGTAGGTCAGTTTTGGGTCAGGGGATAATCGATGCATTTGTAGAAAATAAGAATCCCGCAAGATTATCTAATGATAGAATATACACCGAGCGTGACATGCAGCACCAATTTCGCGATAGGTCATTGATAGAATGTTCCGTTAAGGGCGCGACGGGTCGCAATTCCAATTTTGATGCGACGCCATACAGTCGTGGGAGTGATTGTGGTGGGAGCGCATGTAGTTTTAGAGTGGAAGAGAAAGTCAAGGGTGAGATTAGCATGCGAAGTGATAGTGAGAAATTAAACGTCGTCGTACTGAACTGTCGCAGCATCCGTAGGAAAATTGCTGAGTTCGAGCATATTATTCGCAGTCTGCATGCCGACGTCGTGATAGGCACAGAAAGTTGGTTAACGGATGAAATTCAGAGTCAAGAGATATTTCCTAGAGACTATCGTGTCTATAGAAAAGATCGCGCTAATAGATCGGGCGGGGGAGTTTTCATAGCGGTTAGCGATAAGTACGATAGCAGTGAGATTCCGATAAGTGACAAGGATATCGAGAGTGTTTGGTGCCGCATAGGTAAAGATGGCTCCAAAAAGGTGTTCATATGCTCGTTTTACAGGACACCTAACGCTGGTGTAGATTGTATTTTAAGTCTCGAGAAACAATTATCAAAGCTTAGACTGATAAATCAAGATGGTATCGTTATAGTCGGTGGTGACTTTAACCTATACTCAATTGATTGGGAAAATCTATGTTTCGAATCTAGAGGTAAAGAACGCGAATCCTGTGAGGCATTAATCGAAACATTCTGCGAGCACTCTCTCCTTCAATTAGTCAGAAAGCCAACGCGATTGGGAAACATATTAGATTTATTAGCAACTAACGTCCCAGAAAGAATAAACAAAGTCACCATTGAAGATGGGATAAGTGATCATCAGGCCGTATATGCAGAGTGTAAGTTGAAAATCGATAGGCACCCCAAGCCTCAAAGAAAGTTTTATATATTTGCTAGGGCAAACTTTTCAAGCTTCAGGTCGCGCCTACGAGAAATACTACCTGGCTTCCGTGATATGACCGAACGATCAGGTGCTGAGTCGTCATGGAAACTATTCAAGGATATAATGCTAGAGAGTATCGATAAGTACATTCCAATTAAATCGAAGGTCGACAATAAAGAGCCACGTTGGTACAATAAGCAAGTTAGGAGTGCGCTTAGGCGTCAGAGAATATGCCACGCGAAAATAAAAAATATGCCGTCTACATCATCCGATGAATACAGAGCAACTAAAGTTAAGACGTATAAGGAATCCCGCGCTAAAGCGAGAACTACTATGCGCGAGGCTTTTACTAACTTCCGGAATAAGGTATTAAATAATTATTTGAAGGAGGACCCTAAAGCGTTTTGGTCCTATGTGAGAGAGGTCCAAGGTAGAGGCCCTACAATACCTTCCCTGCGTAATGACTCGGGTGACGTTATTCATGATAGCGTAGAGAAAGCCAACCTGTTAAACGGTCATTTTGTAAAAGCATTCACAGCCGTCAGCGACCATTGCGTACATTATGCACCCGCAATAAGGAGGGACCTGATGGACGATATAGTATTTTCTGAGGTGGGAATAGCAAAGCAATTAAGTTCCATCAGACATAACAAAGCCACTGGCCCCGAAGAAATTCCTGCTCGCGTTTTAAAAGAATTAGCGGAAGAAATAGCACCTTTTCTTCGGATAATCTTCGAGAAATCCATTTCTCGCGCAGAGGTCCCTAGCGACTGGAGGTTAGCGCACGTTACCCCAATTCATAAGGGCGGAGACAAGGAGAACCCAGAAAATTACAGGCCGATTTCTTTAACTTCGATATCGTGTAAGATTCTCGAACATATACTCGTTAGCAACATAATGCGATTTCTTGATAGTAATTCATTGTTAGATGATTGTCAACACGGCTTCAGGAAAGGTAGGTCATGTGATACTCAGCTCGGTCTTTTTGTTAATTGTTTACTGAGAAGCGGAGAAAAGAATACGCAGGTCGATGCCATCTTCTTAGATTTTAGGAAAGCCTTTGATAAGGTACCTCACAGGAAGTTAATAACGAAATTAGAAACCTTAGGCGTAAATTCTAAAATCGTTAGTTGGATCCGTGAATTTTTAAATCATAGGAAGCAGAAGGTTGTTATAGATGGGAAATCTTCGAACTTAGTGGAGGTTGTCTCTGGCGTTCCACAGGGTAGTGTAATTGGTCCGTTATTATTTCTAATTTATATAAACGATATCAGCTCAGTAGTCAGAAGTAAAATTAGGCTATTCGCGGACGACACCATAATTCTATAGAGAAATAAGCAATCCGGAAGACCACCAGTATCTCCAAAATGACCTAGAAGCTATTTCTGTATGGTGTAAGGAATGGCAGTTAGAGATAAACCAAAAGAAAAGCTGCGTCATCAACTTCTGGAGAACCAAGAGTATCTCGTTGAATAATAATTATTCGTTGGACGGAGTAGAGATTCCAGTTTCAGACTCGATTAAATACCTCGGAGTCACGATCCATCGTGATCTCTCGTGGGACACCCACATTCGCCGATTGATAGGTGCCGCTAACAAAAAGCTGGCCTTTATAGGGAGAATACTTCGAAATAGCTCCGAAAAAGTGAAAGAATTATGCTATTTATCCTTGGTTCGACCGCAGGTCGAATATGCTTCAGCTGTGTGGGATCCTTACGAAAAGGGACTCACTAACGAGATAGAAAAGGTTCAGCGCAGGGCAGCTAGATTTGTAAAGAGGAATTACGATAGTAAACAAAGCGTAACATCATTAATAGAAAATCTGAAATGGACATCGTTAGAGGAACGTAGGCTGCAGGCTAGAATTAAACTACTGGAAAAATTTATGTCGGAGGGACTAGCGAATGAGGTAGTAGGACTTATCAGAAGCCCGACGTATTTCGGAAGGCAGGACAGTGAGGATAAGATTCGCGAGATTGACTGCAGAACGGAGCGATATAGAGGATCGTTTTTCCCTAGGACGATAAGAGACCATAATAGGAAAAAATAACGTAGGAAAACTATGGACCCTTGGTGCACTGCACCCCCTGCCATCCACCGAAAAGGTGACTTGCAGGGTATAATGTAGATGTAGATGTAGAAGTGGAATACGCAGCGAGCATATGGGATCCGTACGAGAAGGGACACATAATTCAACTAGAAAGAGTACAGCGCAGAGCAGCCAGATTTGTAAAACAAAAGTACGAACATAAGAAAAGTGTCACCTCTTTATTGAGCGATTTGAACTGGGTATCACTGGAGGACCGTAGATTGAACTCAAGGTTGAAACTTCTGGAGAAATATAGGTCGGAATGTCTAAAAGAGGAGGTAGTGGGAATAATTGTGGCACCAACGTATATAGGTAGAAATGATCGAGACGATAAAATACGTGAGATCGATTGTAGGACGGAGCGTTATCTAGGCTCGTTCTTTCCGAGGACAATACGATATCACAATAGGAAATTTCGAATTGCGTTAGAAAATCTTCAGGTAGGATTTGATTTTGCACCCCCTGCCACCCACCAACTTGGTGAATTGCAGGGTAACTTGTAGATGTAGATGTATTAAAACCGGGTAATAAATTTTAGGTTCAAAATAAATAACAATTTTTTGTTGAATATAACAAACTTTTGAATAGGACCCATCCGAACTTGTATATTTTTCAAAACTCAAATCTAAAGACAATAACATGGCATCAGTATGAAAAATTGACCTTCAAATTTCAGCTCTCCATCTTTAACGGTTTCACAATTTCAATTTATGCAAGTGCACAAACCGACGCCAGAGTGAAACTATGTATAAGCGCATTCTTTAAAAAGCGCTAAAAACGACCGGACCAGTCAAAAACCGGTCGGTTGGCTACCCTACCCATGTCTCAAGCTAATTTTTGTCTTCTGATAGTGACATGGACCTTTGAGATATCGACTTTAACATTCACCCACTTTAGACATAAACATCAAAGATTTTTTAGATTAAATCAGGATCGGGGCTCATACCTATGATGGTGCGTCAATTTTGCAGTTTTAGATTGATGGTGATTTCAGCAATAGTGTCAAAAATCCACGAATTCATACTCTGTCGCTGGAAGACGTTTTATTGGCAATCCCGATTTCCTTTCAAAATTTTTCCCTGTAGCGCACGAAGAAATTATACTATGCAGCATTCCGCAAAATAAAGAATCCCTATGTTAGCAATGAAGTTGATAAAATGCTATGTATGGAGTATAGACTTGTATAAGGCAGACATATGGACGCAAAAGACAAATGCTATAAAATACTTGGAAAACTTCAAAATGCGGGAATGGGGAAGAGTGCTGAAGATAAAATGGAACATCAGGATGAAAAACGAGAAAGAACTAGCAAGAATAGGAGATACGCGAATGATTATACAGAAAATAAGGAGGAGGAAGGCGAACTGGGTTGGACACTGCCTGAGAAGAGCGTGATTAAAGGAGTGTTAGAAGGAAAATTGGAAGGAAAAGATTTCAGCTAATACAGGACTTTAAAACGAAAGGGAGCCATCAAGGTATAAAGGGAACTGTGGAAAATAGGAGCATATGGAGAACCAAGTTTAAAACAAGAATAATCACGAGCCTGCCTTAAGGATGGACTGCCTACGATGATGATGTTATCAATAGTGTTGATGTTGGAACAATTTTTGAAACAAGAAAAAAGTCTGCTATGACCGGTCATAGCAGACTTTTTTCTCGTTTCAAAAATTGTTCCAACTTTTACAGCTTATGCCTGTCTGCATAGGATCTCCGGATCATATCATTCCATCAATTTAATAGTGTTGATGTTGATTTTGCAATCTGGTTTTTGCTACGGTTTGAGTGCAGTGATAATCCATGACACCATTTATTAATTTTTCTTGATAATAGAATAATATATGAATTTGAGCAAAACTTTTCGTCAGAGCAATACTTTCCGGAAGACAGTATTACATATTTTGTTAATTGAAGCCGTACTAACAGCAAAGCTAATTGAACTTGACTTGGTGACACGGTAATTCGTAATATAAAGTTGTTCATGTGTAAGAAACAAGATCTTTCAGATGCACACCAACGTGGCTGAGGATTTGACCTTGAGATCTGTTCATTATAATTGCATACTCAAGCTGTGCAGGAAAATGACCAAGCAAAAATTACTGCGTTAAAATAAAGAAACGAATCATTCCAAATAAAAATTGATTAAGCTCATATAGATTCGGGTGGAGGAATCTTGATTATTTTTTCAACAGTTAAATCTCACAATTAAAAGTTTATCATTTTTTATTAATAGATTAAAAAGATTAAAAGATCCCGATTGTATTTTTTCCATTAAATAATCTAATCAGGTAATAAAACCACAGTAAAAATAGCTTTCAATATTTATTCTCGTTTTTCATTTCATACAAAGTGTGATTTTCAATATCTCTCCCTCCCCTTCTCTTCCCCACCCCCTTCTCTTCCCCCTCTCCTTCTCTTCCCCCTCCCCTTCTCTTCCCCCTCCCCTTCTCTTATCCCTCCCCTTTTCTTCCCCTCCCCTTCTCTTCCCCCTCCCTTTCTCTACCTACACATATATTAAAATGATGGAATGATATGATCCGAAGATCCTATGCAGACAGGCATAAGCTGTGAAAGTTGGAACAATTTTTGAAACGAGAAAAAAGTATGCTATGACCGGGAATTGAACCCGGGTCTTCCACTTGCCGGGCGGATATTCTACCCCTGAACTGGCTAGTTCCCGTCCTACCAAGGAAAACATCCGTGTTCAGAAACGAGAGAAAATGTTCTGCTACGATAGTTCAGGGGTAGAATATCCGCCCGGCAAGTGGAAGACCCGGGTTCAATTCCCGGTCATAGCAGACTTTTTTCTCGTTTCAAAAATTGTTCCAATACACATATATTGGCAATTTTTTAAGATTGGAGAAATACTGAAACTCAATGACTGAGTTGCTTTATGTAACCATTACCATGTTAATCGACTGAGCTTTTAATAAATTTTATTTAATTGCCAGTAAATGTGTCAGAACAAATATAAAAATCTAATATTACATTTTCATTTCGAATGAAATAATCAGTTTCATCGTCGTTTAAATTCGTCGATTTAACTCTGCGTCCTCAATCGAACAATAAACATAAATATCGGCTTATGATTTCGGCTATAAAGATGGGTTTAAAGAATAATTTGGTAAATATTTTAAATATTTTTGAGCGATTTAAAGGTTATTTCTTCTCGGTGGACTTGGTAAATCTTGGAGTGGCATTTGGAAAGGCAATCGGCGGTCAGTATCTCTGAAAGCCCCATTTGAGAAGAGAAAAACAGAAGCTGCCACTAAAGCAATCTAACGTGAAGCGCAGCGTGTGGTCGTTATTGGAACTTGGGCTCCACCGATCCGTCCCTCGGGCAATCGTCCCACCGCGTCATCCTTCCCGAGGCGACCGCACTTTCTCAGTTTGCTTGCACACACGCCAACCTACGCCACGACGAATTCCATTTTTAAATCACTTCGTGTTCGATTTTCGATCCGGTGCACCGGCGCCCTCGCCAACTCCAGCGGATTGCGACGCAAACATAGGCGGCGGCGTCTGCTCGGAAACCACGTCCCGAATTGTTTAGGACGTCCGATAGCGATCAAGCATCAATCTGGGTATCGATCAGCGAGGAGACGCATGGGAACGCTCGTTTGACAAAAACAAAACGAAATTACGATAAATATCTGGGATATTTAGCATTATTGGCGAAGGAGAGAAATATGATTCAAGCCGGATTGAAATCCCTATCGCAGTTGGTCACGCTCTGAGCACGTTCGTGAATTCGAGTTAACAGACCAAGAGAGTTACTTCGACAGATTTACAGTTTGTAACGCTTGTGGCACTGTTCAAGTTTCATTAGACGGTAATATTCCCATCGCTCACTTGTAGTCAAAAATTTTTGCATATGAATATACGATATATTACTTGCGACGTTCTGTAGTATTGTAAAAGTAATAGCTAAGACTAAAACGTCTATTATAATTAAAGTCCATCTAAAAAGCCTTACTGAAAATATATCCTGAAGATTTTACATTGAAATTATGTTTAAGTAATCACAAATATGTACATTAGAAATTATTTGTTGATTTCATCCTAAGGATGTATATTTTCAAAGCAGAACTTATCATGGTCACTGTTTAATGTTTATATAATGGATCTATGGCCAAGTGTATATTAAAGTATCCTTTGAATAAAGATCTGATAAAATAAATATTTTTGTTCCCAAATATATACATCTCTCCTAAATTTACACATGGTCCGATCAGTCACTTTATAGGTCGTATGTGGCCCGTATAGTATATAAAGCCTCATGTGCCCCTCTTGGTAAAAGGTTTACCTACGCCTGACGTAGACGATGTTATGGAAATTAATTACTAATAAAACAATTTTGAAATATGGCCTCATTTTATTTAAGGAATCTCATGTTTTTTCGGGGAAAGAGAACTCTATATCTCTTTTAACTGATTGAGAGATCTAGGCGATCTACTTCTGGCAAGAATAGAACACTAGAGATGAATTTAACAGAAGAAACAATTAACTTCAAATCCTTTGAAAAAAATAGTTTTATTTTTTTCGTTAAATTATCTGATATGTATTATAACTTCATTAAACATCACCGCTGAGTGCCTTCGTTTGACACGTGCAAAATTCACTAACACAAATTACGAGAAATGTATTTAGGCAAATCTTCCCGTGCAGTTACCCGCTTGTTTACAGTCACTGAAGAATTAACGAGCTAGTCTTATGGCTGTTTACAGTTTACGCTTGGCGCTCGTCTTCCGTCCTCGTTTTGGCACGCGGGCGCAAACGACCCCAGTCCAATTCATATCCCCGGCATGCTACTTTCACAAGCTTTTTTAAAATCATTTCATTATGAGCTACGTGCATACGCATCGTTCAATTAAAAAATTAGACTGTGGAAAGAATGTAGTTTTCTTTAAAAAAAACATAAATACAGTGGATTTTTCTTTATGCATCCACGTTCGCTCTTTCGCCTTTTTAATCATTGGCTTCAAATTTTTGACAGCGGACATGTAAATTTTAGTAGATAAAGAAGGGCGGAAGGGGGCGGGAGGCATTTCCACTCGACGCAACGGCGCGTCCACGGCAGCGGGAGAGTGAGAGCGTGCCTAATGAACTTAATTTCCCATGGCAACGGCGAGTAACGGCAACATCAACGCGGCGGCGTGCCAGAGGACACGCGCGAGCATGCACGCAAATGCGATTCACTCGAGGCGGAATAAAAGATGTCTCGCAGCCTAGATAAACGCAACAGGAAAAACTTTATTAACGAGACGTTTATATTCAGCATAGCAAATACCATTCGAAGAATGACTTTTGAGATGCTTAATGTTGATAAGGCACCCTTATCACTGCAGTAATATCTCGCTGATTCTTTATTTTGGTCATTAATAAATATATTTGAGAGGCGTGGAGCATGTGAAATAATTATAAACAGGACGTCGAGTAAAGGTTTTGAATTCCTTGAAATGTGCAACTGGCGACAAATATAGATTTTTTTTTAATTTCTTTCTTCTACGGAAAATGCCCGTTAATGGGTATTTTTGCGAAAGAGAGGATAAAAGGGAGAACAGGCGCAAGTAATATTGAGAGGAAGAATCCAAAATTAATCCAACCATTCTATGATTGAACCTAATTGAAGTTTTACTTATTCACGATGAATTTAAATCATGAAAAGTGCTAAAATAATAATATGAACACACCATTTATACCCATGCATCATTGAAAATTTATGTTAAAAAGTGTCTCTCACGGAGAACTGTAAAAATTATCGTGCATCAGCTGACTTATCCATTTGACCTTCTATTTCGGTTTTCTATTCTGGAAATTTGTTTGGAAGAACTTCGAGTTTGCTCTGAAAATCCGAGTCCATTTAATAGCCAATCGCAAGTGTGTCACTGCAGTACTGAACCCACTCCAACTCACTTTTCCCTAACTCAAA